>CM038467.1:37713952-37870253 GCA_021464415.1 Lonicera japonica
TCAAAGTGTATGATAGCATTTTCAGTGACATGTGGAACGATTCTTAGAGGTCCTTTATGGATGATTTCTCCGTGTATGGCTCATCCTTTGATCAATGCCTATCTCATCAACCATGGTGCTAGAACGATGTCAAGAAAAGAATTTAGTTCTTAATTGGAAAAATGCCATTTCATGGTAAAAAAGGTATTGTTTTGGGACATATAATCTCTTGTAAAGGTATTGAGGTCGATAAGAGCCAAAGGTTGACTTAATCTCCTCTTTTAACCAGCTCCTATGTCAATTAAGGACATCCGTTCCTTTTTAGGGCATGCTGCCGGTTTCTATCGCGATTTATTAAGAATTTTTCTAAGATAGAGTCCGACCTTTGACTAACCTTTTTTCGAAAGACCGTGCCTTTGTCTTCATGAAGCTTTTTGTCACTAGCTTTTAAGCGTCTTAAATCCAAGTTGATCTGAGCTTCGATTATTCGACCTCCAGATTGGGATCTTCCGTTTGAAATCATGTGCCGATGCATCTGATTATGCCATTGGGTCTGTTTTAGGGCAGAGAGTTAATAAACGTTCTCATGTGATTCATTATGCTAGCAAAACTCTCAATCCAGCCCAACTTAATTACACCAACAACTGAGAAAGAATTGTTGGCTGTCGTCTTTGCCCTCGATAAATTTTCGTGCATACCTTCTTGGATCTCCAGTCACTATGTACTCTGATCATTCGGCTTTAAGGTACATTCTATGCAAAAAAGATGCCAAAATCTCTCGCCTCATTCGTTGGATCCTCTTGCTCCAAGAATTTAACTTGGCAATCAAAGATAAAAAGGGTACTGAGAATGTGTCCTGACCACGATGTGCTAGACTGTCTATGTCCTGGACCAATGACCTGTCATTGGCTATACTCACCTAACTATGTCTTAAAATGACCATTTGATATCAGTCATTCCCTGTGAGCAACTTTTGCTATTTCTCAGTCACCATGGTTACTGATATTGTCAACTTTCTTGTCACAAACCAAATTCCCATTCATTGGACAAAGCAAGATAAGAGTCCAAATTTTATGTCCATGTTAAATAATACTCATGGGATGATCCTTTTCTCTTCAAGTATTGTCCTGATCAAATCATCCGTAGATGCGTCCCCGAGTTTGAGCAAAATAAGATCCTTTCATTTTGCCATAACCATGCATGTGGTGTCCATTTTAGCTCGAAGAAAACTGCTGCAAAAGTTTTGCAAAGCGGGTTTTAACTGGCCCACCCTTTTTCGTATGCTTATGAATATTGTAAAGCCTATCCAAATTGTCAACTATTAGGACGACTATCATCTCGAAGGCATATGATGCCTCTCACTCCCATCTTGATCGTGGAGATCTTCGATGTTTAGGGTATCGACTTTATGGGCCATTTTCCCCCATCTCATGTTTTAAATATATCCTTATAGCAGTCGACTACTATGTCTCCAAGTGGATAGAAGCGATACCCTGTTACACAAATGATCATCGAGTTGTCGTAAAATTCCTGAAAGAATATGTCTTGCTCGGTTTGGTACTCCAAAAGCCATCATCAGTGATAACGGTACAACATTTTTGTAATCGTGTCTTTGAGAATCTCGTTAAGAAGTATGGCATAACCCATAAACTTTCTTTGGCGTACCATCCACAAACCATGGCCAGGTAGAAGTTTTAAATCGTCAGATTAAGCAAATTCTTGAAAAAATAGTCAATCCAAGTAGGAAAAGATTGGTCTTTTGCGGCTCGCAGATGCTCTTTTGGCATAACCGCACTGCCTTTAAGACTCCTATAAGGCATGTCCCCTTATCTCTTAGTCTTTGGTAAGCCCTGTCACCTTCCAGTCGAACTTGAGCACAATGCATACTGGGCTATCAAGAGCCTTAACTTTGATCTTGATAAAGCTGGTGAGCAAAGAAAGTTGCAACTCAATGAACTTGAGGAATTACGAAATGATGCTTATGATCTGTCTAAGAAAATAAGACAAAATGAAATGGATTCATGATATAGCATATTGCGAAAAGAGTTTTCATCCATCCTGGACAGAAAGTATTATTGTATAATTCTCGCCTGCACCTCTTCCTGGTAAATTAAAAACCAGGTGGGAAGGACCTTTCAACTGTCCAATCTGTCACACCTTATGGTGCCATCACTGTTGAAAATCCGAAAGATGGTACTACTTTTTAGGTCAATGGTCAAAGATTGAAACCATTCTTCGAGCTTAATTCATCTCCAGTAGAGCAAATTGGACCTTGTAAATCCCATGTACCCCTAAGTAAACATCTTATTAAAGGGTTGTTGTTTATCTTTCCACCCTCTCTGTACTCTTATTCTAGTTCTAATCATTTTTGAGGGTGTGTTCCGCTTTGTCTGGCTAAAGACATTAAACTTAGCGTTTCTGGGAGGCAACCCATTGAGTGTGTTTCTGAGTACTAGTCTTATCATGTTAGGGGTGGTTTTTACTAATCCACCCATGAGTTATATGTTATAGACTTGTGCAATTGTTTCCGTGTCTTTTGCTTATCCAAATTCTGATGGATACTTTTCACGGTTCAACTTTCGAATCAGGTAATTACGGTATTTTTTTCAACCTTATGCTTACATTTATATATTTCATCTTTAGCATCGAGGACGATGTTCTCTTTGTTTGGGGGTGGGGTTTTATCAAATTAGTCCCCTTTTCGAAAACTGATTCAGAAGCAACACATTTTCATTTATAAAAAAAAATTAAAAATTCCTTTCTTTCTTTCTTTTAAAAGTTTTTGGCGATTCATATCTTATCCATGATGAGATTGAATGACGATGGTCCCACTTTTTAGAAATCGAGGAATCATAATGCTAATTAAATCTTATAGCTTTAACGATACCTTTATAGGCATATAAGCACTATCACTTCTAGAGTTCACACGTCTTTGCACAACGGTTATATCTGTAGTATGTGATTATGTAGTAGAGTTCACACGTCTTAGAGCCCGTGCCCTTGGGTTAAAAAGCCCTAAACCCCCTGGGGGAGCAAAGTTTTTGGCCACTATAAGCCATTGGTGTGGAGCCCAGGAACATAGGCAAATTGGCAAGGCACTGACAATACTGTTGGTGTGATATTATCGTTGGACTGGAGGTTCGATTCTGTTATGATCTTATGATATTCTCTGAGGCCAATGGGCCAGTTATGATTATTGACGGATGGTTCTATCTATCGGGCGGTCATGCCCTCGATAAAGTTGGCTTGATGTGGATATATATACATTCGGGCTACGTGGCTTAACGGTTGACATAAGGAGGTAACCTGCATATGCATAAGCACGTATAGTTTTCATATGATGATGGTTTTTAAACCAAAGTATTTGTTAAAATATGAATTTTTATTGAACTGTGAATTATGTTTTCAAAATGTTATTTCCTGTTTCCTCATACTGAGCTGTGAGCTCACCCCCTTTTTGTTAACCAAATACAGGTATTCCGGAGTACAAAGAGGAACAGGGACGCGACGGGGTCAAGAACTGTTAGTGGCTCTGATACAGACTCGGTTTTTATCATGTAAATGTTTTTACGGGAAGCCACGGCTAGCCCGAAATGCTGTATATTGACTTGAGCATACTTTGTTTTGATTTTGTACAACTGTTGCATTCATATGTAAGAATTATATTATTGTTTTTTTCACTTCATGACTAATAATACGTACATGCATATTACTTTGGTTCTTATTCACATTATTACCCATTTTAGTCAATCTAAGATGGGTTAGTAGCACTCCAGGTCTTAATTACGGGTGTTGTCCTGTAGATTAAGGCGGGGGGTGCTACAATTGGTCTGGGGTCTGTAAGGAGATGACTTGTGTCTCTGTATCCCATACTCCTCTATTACATTGTTGGTTTCCTCCTCCTCAAAATGAGTTCCGTTATCTGACATTATCTCACGTGTATTTCCGTATCCATAGACACGATGTTCCTTTGAATGAACTTTGCCACTTTCTTGGCATCAAGCCTGCATTTTACACGACTCCGCTCTCTCTACCCATTTTGTGAAATAATACATTGCCACCAATATGTACTCATCCCCCATTGCTGGCTATCAGTGATATTTTTCTGATGGCGTCTATTTCCCCAAACTAAAAAGGGCCAGGGAGCTGTCATAGTGTACAAACTCTTTCAGAGGAAGTTTATGAGATTTCGTATGAACTTGGCATAGATCGCATTTTCTGACATGAATGTTTACAGTCTTGCTGCAGGTGGTCCAATAATATCCTCGTCGGACTATCTTGGCCTGCCAAGGTGTGTCCACTCATGTGGGGTCCATATTCTCCCCCCATGTATCTTTGCTTATAATTGACTGGAACTCTTTTTCTTTTCAAACACCGGAGATGTATCCGTCATGATTCCTCTTATAACAATTTTCCTGAGCAGATAATAAATTGAGCAGCCAGTCTTCAGAGTGCAACTCGAGTTTTTCTGTTTATACCCTTAGGATATTTCCCTTATTTTAGAACTTTCCCAGATATCATAATACCACATTGATGGCTTCATCACTTCTCTCTTCTTCACATTCCAATACAAGGCAAAATGATGGGACCTCTCTTTGTTCAATGGTTATCTGCACCAGTCTCCATGCCTTCCGAAATTTTTACCCATTGATGCCAACTTAGCCAATGCGTCGGAAGTTATTTTGACAGAGCGAGGAAACATGATAGAAGTCAACTCTCTCGAATACGTTTGCCACCTCCTGCAATCGATCTAGGTAAGGGATGAGCTTAATCTTCTTTATTATTTTCCATTTTCCTCAGTATTTGGTGAATGATGAGAGCCAATCCTCAAAGACTTGTATTTTTGTCACCCCCTTTTTTAGAGCGATTTTAAACCCCACGATGCAAGCTTCATATTCAGTTGTATTGTTGGAGCAGTCGAAATGGAGTCCTGAAGGAAAACGGCAAATGAATCTGATCTAGTGAAATTAACAAGATCCCTATCCCATAACCATTATTGTTGGCGGCCCCATCAAAATATAGCTTCCAGTTACCCTATGTTTCTATAGCCATGATTGTTTCAATCAGGGAAGTTGGGTTCTTTTTCTTCTTCTTTCTAGCATGGGTTTGTGGCCAGAAAAATCAGTGATAATCTTCCCTTTGATTACTTTTTAGATAACATAAGTGATGTCAAATTCTGATAACAAGAATACCCATTTGGCCATGTGGTTCGTCAAAACTGGCTTTTTTAACAAGTACTTCAACGGGTCTAGCCGAGCTATGAGGATGACAAAAAATGCAAGCGTGTAATGGCACAACTTCTGGGTGGCCCAAACCATGGCTACACATGATCTTCCAACGGTGAATAATTTATTTCGTATGGTGACAGCTTTTTACTGATATAATAAATTTCCTTCCATTTCCGACTTTGAGCCACATACTGGGCTAACATAGCCCCTGCGAAAATTTCATTAAGACCTGGCTGCGGTGGAGCAAGAATTGGTGGTTTGGATAAATAATCCTTGATTTTATCGAACGTTGCTTGGCACTGATCATTCCACTGTCCATCTGACAACTTCTTCAATAGCTTGAAGATGGGTTCACATGTTTGTGTGAGTTGGGATATGAATCGGTTGATATACTGTAGTTTACCTAAAAAACCTCTAATTTCTTTCTCAGTACGTGGCACGAGCATTTTTGGAATTGCTTTTATCTTAGCAGGATCTGCTTTTATTCCTCTATTACTAACAACATACCCTAGCAGCTTGCCTTTTCGTTCCTTAACCCACATACCCGAATACAAATTTTTGTGATTCAGCTTCATTTGAAATTGCCTGAGTCTGTCAAAGAAGACCTTGAGCACAAGGAGATGTCCTTCTCTTTCTTTAGATTTGTTGATCATGTCGTCCACATATACTTCAACTTCTTTGTGGATCATGTCATGGAATAATGTGGCCGCAGCTCTTTGATATGTCGCCTTAGCATTTCCAACCTGAATGGCATCTGTGTAATAGTAAGTTCCCATGGCGTTATGAAGGTGGTATGTCCTAATGATCAGGGTGCATTTTTATCTGATTATAACCGGCAAATTCATCAACAAACGACTTCAAGGCATGGTTGGCTGTGTTATCTACAATCAAATCAATGTTGGGTAGTGAAAAATCATCTTTTGGGTATGCCTTATTGAGATCCCTGTAATCCACACATACCCTCACTTTCCCATTCGCTTTTGGTATTGGTATTACGTTAGCTAGCCGTGTTGGATAATCTACTACCTAGATGAATCTGACTTTCAATTATTTTTCAACCTCTTCTTTAACTTTTAAGGACCATTCTGGTATCAACTTTCTGATCTTTTGCTTGACTGGTTTACATTCAGGCTTAGTGTGAATTTCGTGCATTACTATATCTGTGCTTAAACTTGGCATGTCGGCATAAGACCAAGCAAATACATCAACATATTCTTTCAACAATTCATGCAACTCTTTGTTCTCGATTTTACTCAATTCAGCCCCAATTTTTATTTCCTTCTTATCCTCATCGGTCGCTAGGTTAACTGTAATGATTTCACCCTCGTCGATTTGGATTCGTTGTTCTCCTTTTTCGGGAATATCATTCGTGGATTCAATTTTAGTTGAGGCAATATTAAATTCAGACACATTCAAATACTAGGAATTTGGTTCCATTTTATTAACAAAAACTTCATCAGGTACATCATAAATTTTTTTTTCTAGGAGCTCATAATCGCTCATTCTACCCAAAAATTTACCCCTTGTAGATTCACTCCCTTTCTCACTCAAATTCCCCCATGCTTTGCTGGACGGATTAGTGCCACCAAGTCAACCATCCGTCCCTCTTCATTGATTGCCATGACATGTGTCTCTACTTGTCTTGGATTTCCCAAAAACAAAATCTTCATCATGCTTGCTATGTTCTCGGTTTCATCATCTTCCTCTGTCCTCAAAATTAGTGAACCAAATTCCTGGCTTGCAACACAATGTTCTTGACCTTTCTTATAATATGCATCTTCAACATAAAAGATTTCAAATCCCAGGACTCGTTCTCCCATCGAATTAACCCAAGGCTATTGGAACCCACAGAATCGGAAGTCTTCTCATTCTTTCATAAAGAAACCATTAAAAGAAGTATTGATCATTCTGTAACCGAATCTTCTACAAACCCTCTTCCTTATTTCCCCTTAATCAGAAAATCCCAAATCGGCGTATTTCCTGCTTTGCATATGTGGTTCTATTGGCTCTGCTATCCTAATTTGTCTGTCACCCAGCCCATAGCATTCATCATAGCAACAACCTTTTCATTCAAGAACGGTACCGTGTCAGGTGGCAAACACCTGATTTCCTGTGTAGTCAAAGCTTGTACCCTTGGTTCACACTGAAACCTCCTAAATGCACATCTTGACTTCCTATGCCTAAGACTATCATATCTTTAGGCATTATGGTATCATCACAATCACCATGTACCACAATAATTTCATCTCCTACCGGAATCTTTAGCTTCTGATGCAGAGAAGATGGGAGAGCCCCTTCCAAATGTATCCATGCGCGCCCTAGCAATAAATTAAAGCTTAATGGGATGTCGATAACTTGGAACTCTACAAGAAATTCAATTGGCCCGATCAGTAAACTCAACTCGATAGATCCCAGCACTATTCTTTTGGTATTGTCGTATGCCCTCACTGTTACCGGAGATTCTTCCAAACTATTTTCATTGTCGATGAGCACCTTTGGAACCACCATCCCTCTAGTTTGTACGGATATATGGAATGCTTGGTCATGATTCTTCCCCAGTGGTGATAAATCTTCGTCTGAAAAAGCTAAATTGTTCTACAAACCCAGAGTTACAATCATGGCTGTTAATTGTTCGGGAGTTGATTTTATTGGAACTATGGCAACATCCATAAGTTTAATAAATTCCGATCGATGGGGTTTGGAAGAGACCAATAGCCCCAAATAGATATTTGAGCCTGAGTTTTTTTCATCTGATCAACAACTTGGCTTTCTTCAGGTGGAGCCATCTCTTTCTTCGCTTTTTCTTTCCCTTTTGCTTACAGTTGATAAACTTTCCCTGATTGCGTAAGCTGTTGTACCCATTTAGCTAAATTCTCTTCCTCAGCGGTATTGGATTTTGCCGCAATTTTTGCCCAATCAAAGCTAATCATACCCACATGTGCTCTGGTAATTTTTCTCGAAATGGACCACTTTCTGTTCGGTGTGTCTTGGCCAAACTTTACTTTCCTTTTTTGGTAACCCAAGCCTTGCCTACGTAGTTGAGTTTTAACCATGATGGGCTCAGCAATACCCTGATTATTTTTGCTTAGCCCATGACCGGGCAAGATCTTCATTTCTCGCATCCACTTGCTAACACGGGGGCTTTATGTTGGCTTTTTTGAAACTTGACTTACTTGATCCGGAACTTCTCTTATCATCTCTTGAAACATACTTTCCAAGTCTCTACCTTATTTTTTCAATAATCCTCGGTCCACACAATTTTTGACACGATAAGTTATCATAACTCCGCTTTCTTTCTTCTCTATCGGCTTAATCAAGAAAACAGGACCATCTTCTTCCTTTTCAACTAGCAAGGCATTAATCCTCACCCCATGGTTGGGGAGCGAATTCTTCACAATGTTTGGGGCTTCAAGATCAGGGATTTTGCCCGACTCAATTAAATCATGAATATTGTGCCTTAAGGCCACACATCGGTCGGTATAATGGCCCGGGCCTTGATGAAATTCACAGCGTTCATTGGCGTTCCAACCATGGGCAAGTCGATCGGGAGGAGCCCGAGGAGCTAAAGGTTGTATGAGACCCCCTTGTTGTAGCGCGGCGAACATCTTACTCAAAGATGCTGGAGACCTGGGAAAAATGTCTGTCTCTGGGTCTCCCAGTATTTCTAGTCTAGTTAATAAAACC
Organism: Lonicera japonica; assembly: GCA_021464415.1. NCBI lineage: Eukaryota > Viridiplantae > Streptophyta > Magnoliopsida > Dipsacales > Caprifoliaceae > Lonicera > Lonicera japonica. The sequence goes on from CM038467.1 coordinate 37,722,844, forward strand.
TTGGTTATGTGCAAACCCCTAGTTAGGTACGAACCGCTGATTAGGCGTGGACCTCTACTCTTGTGGGTATTAAAAATTTGTTCGTTGGTAGGGACTAGAGTTCTGATAAGATAACACCTAATTAATAGCAGAAGATGATTTCTTGTACTGAGAAGAGGTCTTTTTAGCCTCGGTAGCCTTTGTCAGTTCTTCTTCGGTTTCATTGGCTATGTGCATCAAAGCTTTGTATTTCTTAAAATATTGATGCCCCATACCATTTCGAATCTCAGGTTTGAAGTTTTTGACGATTAACCCTAACTGCTCTTCTTCGGATATTCAATCAATCATTTGTGAGGCTAACTCCCTCCAACGGGTGATGAAGTCATTAACACTTTCATTTTCTAGCTGCTTGGCCATTTTGAGGTGCTTACGAGTGATTTTCAACTCCTCATTCAATTTGTAATGCTCCTTGAATTCCTTCACAATACTTTTTTCAATCTGCTACTCTGTGTTTTTCCAATCCCAGGAACCAACTATGTGCGGGTCCCGTTAAGGATTGATGGAAATCGTGAGTTTCATTTAATCCATACAATTGTGTAGTACGAACGTAGGCTTTGAGATGAAGATAAGGTGGACTGTTCCCCGAAAACTTTTCAACATTGGGAAGTTTAAAACTGATTGGCAACCTGGCTTCTGGGAGGAGAGATAGATTATGAATATCAGCTATGTCGTCGGCCTTGTCTGTTGCCTTTTGATTCAAAACTTTCATTTGTTCTTTCAACAAAGTAATGGCCTCATTTTCTTTGGCATGTTCAACCATTGACGCAGCATATTGCCCTATATACGGATCCGTCTCATGCCCTTCGAAAGATGGATTGCGGTGTTGCCGAAGTTGGTTATGATCAGGGTGGAGCCATGCATTGACAGCATTAGGTATGGGTAGCCCATGGTGAAGGGGGGGAACTTGTGGGATATTCTACTGGGCTGGGGGCATAGGTTGACCCTATTGCGGGCGGGATTGGGATTTGGTGGATTTGGTTCAACGGGTGCCTGATTGGCCAGTAAAGGATCCAGACTAGTCTGACTGGCCCTTTGTTGGTTGGTCATGGTATTCAAGGACTGAGTTAAACCCTATATCATGTAATAAAGCTGATATAGGGCTAAGGCTCTGGGATCAATTGGTAAATTAAGACCAGGCGGCTAATCCACTACACCATGTTGACCCTCGGTGTGGTTAATCCCCCCATCGTTAACCCTTGTCTGATCATTCTGAAAGTCCGGTACTTGTTGTGGCGGCATGATGATAAATGAATTTAGTTGCCTCAATCTACCCGTATTATCTCTACCAGCCCAACCGGCCAGTGTATTCTAACTGAAAAACCTAAGAGTGGTGAAGAAATGAGTAGATGAGGATCATGGGGGATTTACTAAGTGGTTGATATTTTTATTAATAAATTGCATGATTTTTGGAAAAGAGCGCGACATGAATGAATGCAAAATCGAAAACCACTTTAGCGTGTTAAAAAACAGACCGTTAGTAACAACTTGAGAGCCCCGTGGACAGGTGTAGGGTAGGAACATGCATTCCTGGGTACCCTTATAACCTTCCAGTTTTGAAAATTATTTTGAAGACTTACTTTAGGAAGCAACTCATTTTTGAAAAATATTTTGAAAAACATTTTGAAAACCAGGAAGTTCTCTCCTCTTATAGTTGTTTTTCATGGAAATAGTGACAGGGAAATCCTTACTGATGGTTATTAGTGAGAAATTTCTACGGGCGGGGTTGGACAGCCACTGACTGTACTTGTCAAACTAAGGGTTGGTATGTATGATAAGGCCTTTTGTTCACTAATCTCACGATTGATGGTGAAGAAAACATGTACAAATTCAAGTGTACTAAGCTGACGCATCCTATATGCAAGCGTGATTTGAAAGGGTAAGGATTAGGTTACCCCCAATTTGGCTAGGTCTTGCTATATACCGCAAGGGCGAGTACGTGCAAGGACCTTTTGATATACGTCCCGGGTACCTGAGTGTTCTCATCACTCGATATACCTCGGTTGGTACTTGGTCAAGGAGAGTGAAAATAAGAGCTTTCGGTTTATGTTGACCTAGACAAGTCAACTCCCTACTCACTAAGCAATATTTTCGGGTTGAGTTGGGTAATTTCACACTCGCGATAATGCATGATAATAGTGCGTGTGTGCAAAATAAAAATCATGGAGGTATATTATGAAGAGCGCTCTAAGATTTGTTAGAGTATTTTCAAATCTTATTTATGAAAATATTTTTCTCAAACAATAATTACAAACAAAAGGGAATAGGGTATCCACCTAAATCACATCTATGTTATCCTAAAACTAAGGCCGAAGGGAAAAACACGTAAATAAAGTGAAACAATTATTCACGCATATTCTACTTTTGTTTAGAGTCTAATCCTCTTAAAAATGATTCCCAGTAGAGTCGCCACTGTGAGAACGCGCGTTTTTTGATGCCGAATCCTATGGCGGCGATTCCTCCGATTTTTCGATTAATTTGAATAAATAGGCTTTTTTTATAAAACATGATGGTTTATAAGGAAAATTTAGAGTCGCAGTTTGTTTTACTAAACAAACAAAAGTTCGGGTAAAAGAGGAACATTCATGAATTAAACGGCTTCTTAAACACAATTATTGTAAAACCAAAAAATTTTAAGGTTCGGGGATTAAGTTATGAATCGGGAAGGTGGTAGGCACCCGATTTGTCCTTTTAGTCTCTTAAATAGAATATGCGTGTAGTTATAATCAAATATTCGCACGTTTTATTATCACACATCAGCCCATAATTTTGAAAAACCGGGATTCTAAGGTATGGTTTGAAGACGTATGCTTCGTATTTCGCCCTGATGATTTATAGAAATAAGTGTGTGTGTGTGTGGTTTAAAATGATTTTTGATAATGATAGATAATGAAACAGGTGTTTTTAACAAAATTCAGGACTTTTCGGAAGCTAATTCGATTTGGAACTTAATATCCGATAATCCTTGAGATCTGCTCGTCAAATAATTTATCACAATTCAATTTGTTAAATTGGCATTTGACGAATCCAAAAATCTCATATTGGATATTTCGCTAAGTAACGCGATTTATGGATTAAACCGGATACAACTACTGATTAATTCCTCAGTGGATTGAGACTGATAAACTGGTAATTAACTGATAAAACTTTATGTCCAAAAAATGATTTTAGCTCATTCCACACCTTTGGTTTTGAAAATAAAGCTCAAATTTAAAATTTGGACTAATTTGGAGACAAATAGCAATGTCTACGATCGATTAATTGAAAATAACACTGATAAAAAATAAATTCAAATCGTGAAGTTCCAGCCTTGATTGATGCCTCCAAAGTGGAGAAATATGGGGGTTTTATAGTTGAAGGAGAGAGAAAAGGATCATCTGCCTACGCAACAAATGGCATTTGTCGTGTGGACAGATGGTCCAGCCATCTGTCTACACGATAAATCCTATTTTTCCTCATCGATTTTTGCGATTCCGGCCAAACGGTGTATTGAATTGATCTGAGTTTTTATTATGTTGTTCCCCATGATAAAACTCATCTACTAACCAAGTTTCATAATTTTTGGACATTGGGAAGGCCTCCGTTTGATTATCCGAAGTAAACACCCGGTTATCTGAATTCCCGGAGATTTGGCCTTCAGAACAAGTTGATTTTTGAATGTGTTGATCCTGTGGCACCACCTAATAACTTTCAAAATTGGAGGATGACTAGGAATCATAAGTTATCATTTTCATTTTCTCAAGAGATTTGATGGTTCCCGGTCTTGGCAGCCTCCGATAATTCTCATAACTCTTTGTCTGAGCGCTCTTTTTGACTCGTTCTTCAACCTGTATCACATGTAAATAAAATTTATACATCTATGAATGCATGTGCATATACGCGTGTTCTTTTCCTAGAGTTTGGGATTCTTGCGAAGGTCGAAAAATGAGGTGTTCACAAGAGCTAAACGGATGAATTTTTTTCATGAAACTTGGTAGAGATGATCTCTAAGATGAAAACTTAGGTGCAATTTTTTTTTCAGTATCTGTGATTTCTCGGTTATAGGTACAATATCTCTGATCAAGAAATCTCAGTTCAAATGGTGATAAATACTATACATGTGATCGAGAAATCTCAGTTCGCGTATATCATACCTGTAACCGAGAAATCACAAATACCAAAATTGAAGGACCGTATCATTTATAAAAGCAAGGACTATATCTTTTAGAAATTGAGGGACCACAAGCTTTAAACAAAAAAATAATAAGGACCACATCCAAAAAAATGTTTTAGAACAGTGACTACATCCTTTTTTTTTTTTGAGTTATAATTGGTTTCTAACCAAAATAAAATAGTGTAAGATTTTGAGTATAATAAATATCCCTAATATAAAGACCAATCATATTTTATAGTTAATAGAGTACAATTTTAACTCAAAAGAAATTAAAATTAAAGTATGACTTTAGTTCCTACCTAAAAATTAAATAGAGTATAATAGATAATTTTAACCAAAGCATTAAATATAACAAAATTTTAACTAAAAATAAGATAGAGTACGCACGATTTATTCCTAACTAATTGATAAAAGTATAAATATTAATATAGATTAAATGGGTCAAAATATTATCTTTTTGCTGTGCATATATTGTTGAATGTCATTTTAATGGCTCGAGCATATATATATACATAGGTGGTGTACACATTTTAGTATTGATGTAGGTTGTATGGGCATGTACATGTAATATATATATAAGCAAACCATTTAAATGATACGCATACACTTCTGTAAATTAGTATTATAAACAAGGGCAACCATTTTTTTATTTTAAAAATGTATAAATGATAAATAATTGTGTGAGTGAAATTTAAAACTTTTTGAATATTTAATAGTGTATTTGATTCAAAATATGATATATATTTAAATATACACTCCTCCTGATGAGTTATCAATCCTTTGTTAATTTGAGGTTAAGATGAACAAAATGTGGTTTCTGATCATAATACACATGAAGCCAAAACTCAATTCATTTGGGCATGTCTCCCTGTTATGGTTGTAATATACATTTTCATATTCACACTGGTTGTGTCAAATGCCTTACCAAAAAAAAAGGAAGCATATTTCATCTCCCCCTTTTATAAAAGCACATGTCGAATTTAAGTTTAAAAAGAAGGCATCTTCGATCTCAACCATCCAATTTTGTATATGTTAATATTTAAATTTTTGAAATTCAAAGGCACTCCCTTAATATATAAATACGAATATAATAAAGCCTAAACCATTATCCTTTATTTACTTTCATGTACAAAGTTTTGTTTGCTTTCCTATCAAAAATATGGGGTTGAAATAACTAATATAGGCGATTTCCTATGAACCAAATTCCCATGGTCTTGGTCATGTCAAACTCCTCTACCCTTTCTCCACTAGGTAATGCAACATCAAGACACGGGCATACTAGCGCGCTTCCTGCCTAGTCATCTATTCTCTAGTAGCAGCCAATCTAGCCCTCTCAGTCGCTAAACGTGTGATCAGGATGGCCCGAGGAATGGTATCACTAGAGCTCCATCTATCCGAAATCCACTCCAACGCACCTAGTATACCCTCGGAGGAGAGGCGTAAAGGAACATCAATCTGAATAAAAATACCTCTTGAGGGTATCCCGATCAAAGCGAACAGATCCAGTGGGGTCATTATCATCTCTCCCCAGCTCCAGTGGAACACATGTTTAGTGTCCCACTAATGAGTTGCAAGAGCCGTCACCAGAACCACCGCCCTTGACATTCTCTCCGGTTGTGCATCGAGAAAAGTGCCAAAGAGAGTCGCGAATAATAACTCATGTACAGGGGCCGGGGCTTGTCACCACTCAATAGAGATAATGTTCAGAGAACCCCAACCTCGGCCAACCCACAGCAGAACAACAGATATATGTTTAAGTAAATTATGAGAGTTATATGGTTTATGGGGGTAAATTATGTAATTTACAAAACCTTAGGGTACTTTCGTGTAATTATAAGAGTTATATGGTTTATAGGGGTAAATTATGTAATTTACAAAACCTGAGGGTACTTTGGTGTAATTATGAGAGTTATAGGGTTTAGGGGAAAATTATGTAATTTATAAAACCTTAGGGTACTTTGGTGTAATTATAAGAGTTATAGAGTTTATGGGGGTAAACTATGTAATTTAAAAAATCTGAGGGTACTTTGGTGTAACTATGAGAGTTATAGGATTTATGGGGGTAAATTATGTAATTTACAAAACCTAAGGGTACTTTGGTGTAATTATGTGAGTTATAGGGTTTATGGGGGTAAATAATATAATTTACAAAACCTGAGGGTACTTTGCTATAATTATGAGAGTTATAAAGTTTATAGGGGTAAATTATGTAATTTACAAAACCTGAGGGTACTTTGCTGTAGTTATGAGAGTTATAGAGTTTATACTTTATCGGGGTAAATTATGTAATTTACAAAACCTTAGTGTACTTTGGTGTAATTATGAGAGTTATAGAGTTTATAGGGGTAAATTATGTAATTTATAAAACATGAGGTTACTTTGGTGTAATTAGGAGAGTTATAGTGTTTATGGGGGTAAATTATATAATTTACAAAACCTGAGGATACTTTGGTGTAATTATGTGAGTTATATGGTTTATAGGAGTAAATTATGTAATTTATAAAACTTGAGGGTACTTTGGTGTAATTATGTGAGTTGTAGGGTTTATAGGAGTAAATTATGTAATTTACAAAACTTGAGGGTACTTTGGTGTAATTATGACAGTTATAGGGTTTGTGGGGGTAAATTATATAATTTACAAAACGTAAGGGTACTTTGGTGTAATTATGTAAGTTTTAGAGTTTATAGGGGTAAATTATGTAATTTACAAAACCTGAAGGTACTTTGGTGTAATTATAAAAGTTATAAGGCTTATGGGTGTAAAGTATGTAATTTAGAAAACTTGAGGGTACTTTGGTGTAATTATGTGAGTTATAGAGTTTATAGGTGTACATTATGTAATTTACAAAACTTGAGGGTATTTTGGTGTAATTATGAGGGTTATAGGTTTGTAGTGGGATTAAGCCAATTAAAAATATAAATCTAACATATTGTATGTTATTTCTTCAGGCAAGTATGTAACCCCAGCAGACAAAGCCGATACCAAATGCTCAGGGGGCAATTGTGAGAGGTAAAAATTATACGTGGACTTTTGGCCAAGGCCCGTTTTGGGAATCCTGCATTATGGTCGGCCTATATATAATCAAAGCCCTTAGGTCATCTCTATTACATATGGGAGACTGCATAGCCGAGCAAGATATTTTATATAACAGTCGACCATTAACTGACTAGTATAGTTAGCCAACCAACATGAGTGAACCAAAGGAAGACCGACTCATTCTGGTTGGCCAATAAATAGAAGATATTTGAGTTCAATGATAAGTTATGAGAAATAACCACTTTTACAACTGTGAATAGGGTTAAGGATAGCTGGTATCTTGGATTAGTGCCCAAGTTTCCTTTATAGTAATTTTCACATCCTACAAACCCTAATGTAACATATAAATAGGAGGGGAAATTTACAATTAAGGGAAACAAAATTCAATACCTTTTATATTCACTCCCACATATTTTCCTTCTTCTTAAGCAAAAACCTTAAGTTGTATTGCTGCATTCAAACTTTTAAGCTAATGTAATCATCATACACACACATACAAGGGAGGATGTACTGACGAATTGGGAATTAAAGCCATTGGAGGAACCTACCCAAAACAAATCTAGTCTTCTTCATGTTCTTATTTGTTGTTTGTAAGTTGGTTAACATAGTTCATCTTCTTCATTCATAGCTTCGGGTTGCCAAACAATCAAACCTGGTTAATTCCTTTCAAATTGAGCTTTATTAGCTTTTAACCACCAGCAATACATATATATTATTATTTTCTTTTTATCATTTTTTCAGCAAAATAAGACGAAAGTTAATTAAGCTTTATGTTTTATCACTTTTTGCCTCAAATTTATGCATTTCCTACACAAACTCAATGACATATGATGAATGCCCAAATCCAATTTTTTCGAAACCATTATAATTTACACAACTGCTTGATTGCTTATCAATAAAAGATGGAGTAATTGAGGTAAAAAGATAAATGGGTGTGGGTATCCCATCTATGGAGAGAGAGATATATAGAGTTCAAATATGAGATTTGTCAATGGGGTTGTTATTTATACAAAAGGATTCTAGAATTCATCACAATCTGCTACTATATAGTATTATCCAAAGGTATTAGACTTTTGAATACCATAAAATTTAAGCAAATATTTTTAAATCCTAATTTAATACTGTAAGATTTTAACGAACTTTTTAAAATTCTACCTATAGACTTCAATTTTTTTTTTTTTTTTTTAATTACTACAAATTCCAAGTTGAATACACCCCCTTAATTTAATATGGGGAGACTCGGCCACTTACGAAAGTCTATGAGTTAGATTTTGATTTAAAGAAAATTTTAACAACTAATGGACCAACAGGCATTTTCATATACGCATATTATTGACTTGTATGCACTAATTTTTGTCTCTACATTGTAGATTTCAATTTTGCCAATGAAGGAAGTCATTTTCAAGTTGAATTTTCACTTGCTTTCATTTAACGTTCTTGATTGAACCATAGTACGTATATGCCTCATAATCAGAGGTGCATGATTTTTATTCTTTGAAACCAGAATCCCTGACACTTAAGATTTCATATCTATATCTTAATTACTTCCACACATTATTAAAATACACTAACATATAAATCGTTAAACACGAAACAACTTTTCTTTTTACTGCAATATTCTTAAGGACCAAAGACGTGCGCTAGATAATTATTTTACTCAAATAGAAAATTGCTACCCCAAATAGAGAAGCATACACTTAAGAGGAATATGGTGTTGCAACAACAAATATTGGGGATTTCTTATGGACAGTAATCCCACTAGTCTCAGTCATGTCCAAATCCTCGGCCTTTTGTCCATCTGGTAATGCAATATCAAACGAGTATAACAAATTTGCTAATGCGAGCTCAATAACAACCATAGCAAATAGCGCACCAGGGCAACCTCTTCGACCAGCGCCAAATGGAATCAACTCAAAATGAATTCCTTTGAAATCTATAGAACTATTTAAGAACCTTTCTGGCCTAAACTCCTCGGGATCCTCCCACACTAACGGGTCTCTTCCAATCGCCCAAGCATTAATAATTACTTGCGTGCCAACTTTAACATCGTAACCCAATATTTTGGCATCTTCAGTTGATTCTCGCGGAATTAAGAGTGCAACCGGTACATGTAATCGTAGAGTCTCTTTGATCACCAATTTTAAGTACTGCATTTTCTCTAAATCATCTTCAGTTACACTTGATTTGCCTTTGGCAATTTGTCTCACCTCGTTTTGTAATCTAATCATGATTTCTGGATGTTTTAAGAGCTCCGTCGTCGCCCAATCTAGGACTGTATAGGTAGTATCAGTTCCAGCAGCAAACATATCCTATGAGGGAGGAAAAAAATGGTAAGTAAGATATATTTTTCAAAATTTTAGGACCACAAGCATGTGTATGCATGAAAAATCTCTTTTCATAAATTATTCTATGTGAAATTAATTACACTAACCACAATAATTTTATTTTTTTATTAATTACGTTTCAGTCCAAAAATATTAACAAAGAAAATCAATTGATCATGTGGTCTTCATGTTGTGTTTGACTCATCGTTTACTGGGTGGCGTACCAACACTGCGCTCCAAGGAGGCATACCGGTACGCAGAGTGACAGAGGTTTAACTCTAGTGCTGGCATGCTACGTACGTACAAGTATTGACTGGTTTTGTCATATTGGTACGCGTGAGGTTCAACAGGTTTTGTTAACTGGTGTACCGTATGGACTAGTTAAGAGTTATACTGATACACGATGGTGATGCGGGTCAAGCCCATTATAATGTATTTATCATTTGTATAACTAGATATGTCTTATTCTATTTTGTTGTAAAACTTGTATCAGCTTGTTGATCGAAAGTGAAAACTAGGATTTGGGTTCTTACAAGAGGAATTTCTTGTTCATTTTCTAGTTAGGTTATAGCTAAGGTTTGAGAGGTTTTAATCAAATGAGGTTTGTTCCAGAAATTGGTGAGAAGGTAATTGTGTGTTAAGTTCTGTATTTCTTTTCATCAATACAAGTTCTCCCCTTTAACGTAGAAGACTCAGTTTGGGTACCCACGCTATGTCCTAGTGTATTCTCTTGATTCGATCTCTTATTGTTTATTGTTTTCTTGGTTGGTTGATCTTTGTTGTTAGTCGAAATTCTGCCCGCCTAGTGTTTGTGAAAACTACCAAAAAATAGTTTTCAGGTTATAATCGTAGTTTAGGGCAAGGTTAATTGCCCTCATATTCACAAGAATTCATATTCTAGAGCCATATTACCCATAATGGTACTTCACTAATTATTTTGAACAATTTTTTGTAGCACAGACGTGACAAATATGTATTGCTTTCTATCATCGTTGCGTTCTAAACACTTCTAAATGTTGCTTTTGGTTGGTTTGTAAGAGCATCTCTAATGCAAAAATGACTTGGAGAGTTTTAAACCATGGACATGTAAGCATATCTTTCTTATGTAACACCAAATTTTATTAACAGATAAGTCTTAAAATAAAAAAAATTCTCCAATGCAAATGTCAATTAGGAAATTCATGAAAATAAAATTAATAACTTTATATGCAATATGGATTTTGTTCGGTAGATCTTGATTCACACTTTTCAAAAATATAATTTTTATTAAACATTAATTTATAAAATAAAAGATAAAATATTTAAAAACTTGAAAAATAAAAGTAGGTAGACATAAAAGATGATGTGGCATTAAGACAATGTCTAAAAGTAGAGGGTCACATTCTTAGAGCATCTCCAATGGTAATGTTTTAAAACATATGGAACAATAAAAAATAGACATTTGGATGATAAAAATTAATTTTATGCAAATATTTTACACATTCTCATTTGTACTCTAGTGGTACACTTTAAGAGTGTTGTGTAAAATTTGAATGAATCAATGACATTGTAATATATATTCACATGTAATATTCAATATTTTTTATTTATAATTTAATAGTCAAAATGGGTATTATTTTAAAGCTTTTGATGAGTAGAATTCAAATATACAAATATCATCATAAAATCATATTTTGATTTTTACTTATATTATTTTTAATATTTTGTAAAAAGTTGGAGAGAAAAAATGATGACGTGGATCAATGTTTTAAATAGCGATAGCGCGGGTAATAGCGTTTTGGTTCCGGCAGCGCATAGCGCAAATAACGTAGCGTAAGCTATTCGGAACTCCAATAACATAATAATTAAAAAAAATATAATATAATATTATATTAAATAAACCAAATATAAAAAAGACTTAAGGGTCTAAAAAAAGAATCCAAAAATAAAGGGGTGATAAATAGTGGCGGAGCCAGGATTCTGGTTCAGGTGGGGCCAAAATACAACATAACAAGAATTTTTTACATATACAATAATAAAGCCAAAATTAAAATATTATATACTGGAACAAAATTTTAACATCAATAATCAAATATATACCGGAATAATCAACATCAATAAACAAATTCTTAATATTCAAAATTTTAAAACAATATGTATAAAATTATAAAAAAGAAATATAACCTAAAATACCGAAGTCAACGAAGAATGAAGACGGAGAGAAGAGCCTTGGCTGCTTGGAAAAAAAAAAATGAACGAAAGAACTAAGAAGCTCACAAAGAAATTGAATGGAAAAGGAGAGAAAGGGGAGAAGAAGAAATGGCTGCACTGCTACTGCTACTGCTACTGCCTGATTGTTTAAAAGGTTAAAACCTAACCTAATACATATTACGAACTAAAACCTTCAACTTATACCGTTTCTTGCACATACCCCCCCGCCCCAGACTTTCGCCCCCACTTTACACTCTCACATCTTATTACAAAGCCGCCCCTTCATCTTATAAGCTTTTAAATCTTACAAACCACCCTCCCCTGTAATTACACATTGGCCCCTCATCTTTTCCTTCCACGCATAAGCCCCCGTACTCTCGAAAACTTTTTCAAAAGTCCATGTGGGGCCATGGCCCCAGCTGGCCCCTTACTGCCTCCGCCCCTGGTGATAAATAAATTAAAGAAGAAAGGGGGTACAAAAATAAGAAAATGGGGGAGGGAGGGAAATTGAAAATAATTTTGTAAATATTAACACAAAAAAGTTAATTAAGTCATTTTATCAATCAATTTTATACCCTATCCAGCCCTCTCCATCTTCCACTACCGACCAGCCGACCACCATCTCTCTGCATCTTGAGGAACGATGAGTGGAGGAGAAAATGGAGCATAACACATTGAGTGTTATGGAAAAAACAGAGGAGAGCCGTTGAGTGGAGGAGAAAACCATCCAAGCCACGTTGAGTGGAGGAGAAAACCTCCCAAGACACGTCGAGTGGAGAAGAAAACAGAGGAGAGACGTCGACCGGAGGAGCTGGGCAACGTCGACTACAAAGAACAGAGAAGAAACAGTGGAATGGAGAGATGATTCGAGCTAGTGAGGGTTTTTCTCTTACTAGACCTAATTTTGCACTTTCCTAAATAGCGTAGTTTTTTTGAAAATAGCGTGAATAGCGTACCAATAGCGTGCCACGTCAGCAAAAACTCAACACTATTCATTCCACACGCTATCTATTACCCGCTACGTAGTGTTTTGGGAGATTTTTACGCTATAGCGCGCTACGTAGCGTGCTATCCCATGCTATTTAAAACACTGACGTGGATGTATAAAATGGATGTGTAAAATAGACACCCATTTTATACAAGTGATGATGTGGCATGTTTTACACGACACCATTGGAGCACACAAAATTATACACATTGTGTAAATTTTACATAAATCCTATATGTCATGTTTACATATGCCAATTGGAGATGCTCTCACAATTTATCTTCTCATTTTTGCCACGTAAGGTTGATAGTCACTATTGATAGTTGAATTGGAGAGCATTTTTTTAGAACTCTGTCTATTCATCCTATGTGACATCTCAATCATTTCTAATTGATGGTTGCATTAGAGATGTTCTAAAGGGGTTGTTCACGGCAAGCAATCAGAATTATTGCAAGTGGTTTTCATAAATTATTAATTAATGCAATTCTTAAAAAAGAAGTTAACGTACCATGATAAGAGCTTTGATGGTATCTCTAGAAACAGGAAAGCCCAACTTATTTTCCCTTTGAATTTCAAGCAAAATGTCAACAAAATTTTTCCCTTCCCCTTCGCACTCTTCTTTCTTCTTCTCCATATGATCACTAAGCACACCCTCAAGAAACTCGTCAATTCCCTTTGCAACTCTCTCAACTCTCCCGAACAACCCACTAACCCGATCCACCCACCATAGCCAAGGCACATAATCCCCCACACAAAAAACACCCAACAATTCCACAAACTCAACTAACAACTCCTTAAACCTCCTTCCATCTTCCCCTCCCAACTTCCTCCCCAAAGCCACCCTACACACCACATCATTTGTTAGCGACTTAAATATATCGCTCAAATTAACCAACCGGTTATTATTAATCTTCTCGATCATAAGAGCTGTCTCCGCTTCTCTCATGCTTTTATACGATTGAACCCTTTTGTTGCTCAAAAGATTTAGTACACCTATGCTCCTAACTTGCCTCCAATAATCACTGTATGGGGAAAATGCTATGTCCTTGGAGTCGTATAGGAGTTTGGAAGGGATGGTTGCTTTAGGCCTATTGGAGAAGATTAGGTCATGGGTTTTCATGATCTCATGGGCTGCATCAGGAGACGTGATGACGAGGACGGGAACAGAGCCAAAGTGGAGGAGGATGATTGGGCCGTGTTTTTCAGCTAATGATTGGAGGGAGCGGTGGGGGTAATTGCCGAGCTGGTGGAAATTTCCGATACCCGGGAGCTTTGCTGGTGAAGGTGGTAGTTTTTTTTTAGGTTTTTTAGTAGTTGAGATGCATTTGATGAGAAGAGAAGCCACTAGAAGGATGATGAATGAGAGTAGCAAAATCGACATCATTGCAAAGAAACGAGTTTTGATGTTTCTAGTACGTTGTGGTTGGTTATGTATATATAGAGGTGTTTTCTCTCATGGTGGTCCACGGGTTTGATTTGAATTGAACCATTAATTCAAAAGTATAATTTCTACATGGTGATGAATACAAAATTGAAAAAAAAAATAGTAAAATTAATTTTGTCCGAAGAATTATGCACGCTACACTTGACCTTAATTATATAGCCCAATAGAACACCAATCTTTTAAACAAAAGGTTGCAGGATTGAAATCAATAACGTATGTGATCAAGTTTGATTGCAATCCTATCGGATGCAAATTTAAATTCATAATTAATAACAACAGGTATATCAATTGTCTAGCTCATTACCATTTCATATGTGGTAAAATTTTACTTCTAAGTTTTACTAAAGTTCAAAAAAGGAAAAGGATTAAAGGAAGGACATTAAACTCAAAAGGATAATGTGCGGTATTTTGTTAAGAGTGTATGATGGGAGGTGATTTTGTAATTGTGGACGAGAATACAAGTAGGAGTAGGAGACGTGAAAGATAATATAACACATAGCCAACGATTTTGTAATCATTTTTATGTCATAACAAAACATTCTTAGTTCCATCTATATAAACGTGTTTAATTATTAAAAAATAAATAAAAAAATTTGTTATAGTTATCGAATTATCGCTCATATAAAAAGTAATACGACACATAACATCGTCAAACGATAATTACTAGATCAGGTCCAAGGTAAATATAGACAAATCATTTGGTTGTGGTGTATATATATAGAATAGTTGAATGGTATGTACTTTTTACCATAGACTATAGTGGGTACTTCTTTAAAGTGGCACATTTTTTGGCTTTGAGCGGCTGATTTAATATTTTAATTATGTTTACAAGATGCTAAAATATCAATTGTTCAATTTGAGAAATTTTTCATGACTAAAACTATTTATTTTGATTTTTTAAGTAATATATAGTATTCACTATAATGTGTGCATGCATCCATTATTCACCATAAATTAGCAAGAATATCAACTTTTTATCATATTAATTATTTTATATATATAGTTAATATAATAATATTTGACGAATTATTTTCTCTAAATATGAAAAAAATGTACAAAATTATGAAGGTGGAAGTACATACCATTTCGCTCATGTATATATATTCAACCACATAAAAGCTTTTATGGATAACAAATTGTGACTTATCTACCATTCTTTTCAGTGGCTACACATCATTACTTAAAAGATGATAAAAACAAAAATGAAAGATGACAAAAGGAAACCAAAATACAATGTTCCAGAAATTTTCAAAGATCCGCTTGATAATAACCACTGCATTCTTGAGTTTTACCATTTTTACAGGTCTGTGTTAAATTAACTATATCATTTTTTTTAGGGAAAAATAATTAACATATTAAATTTCGTAATAGAAAATAAATTATAAAAAATAACACTCTTAATTTAAAAAACATCAAGAGGGAATATTTTTTTACCGAGCATAACTAATTAAAAAAAATAAAATAAGGCATATCATATAAGATTTGCAAGGTTGAAAAAACCAATTAACTTCCATTTGCTACAAACTATAATATTTGGAGCTATATCACACATTATTTTACTTATTGGCATAAAATATCAATTATTCAATTTGAGAAATTTTTCATGACTGAAACTATTTATTTTGATTTTTTAAGTAATATACAGTATTTACTATGATGTGTGCATGTATATACTATATCATTATTCACCATAAATTAGCAAGAATGTCAACTTTTTATCATATTAATTATCGTATATATAGTTAATATAATAATATTTGATAAATCATTTCTTCTAAATTCAAAAAAAATGTACAAAATTATGGAGGTGAAAGTACATACCATTTGGCTCATATATATATATATATATATTCAACCACATAAAAGCTTTTATGGATAATATATTGTGACTTATCTACCATACTTTTCAGTGGCTACAATCATTACTTAAAAGATGATAAAAACAAAAATAAAAGATGACAGAAGGAAACCAAATTACAATGTTTCAGAAATTTTCAAAGATCCGCTTAATAATAACCACTGCATTCACGAGTTTTACCATTTTTACAGGTCTGTGTTAAATTAACTATATCATTTTTTTTGGGGGGAAATAATTAACATATTAAATTTCGTAATAGAAAATAAATTATAAAAAATAACACTCTTAATTTAAAAAACTTCAAGAGGGAATATTTTTTTACCGAGCATAACTAATTAAAAAAAAAAGGCATAACATATAAGATTTGCAAGGTTGAAAAAACCAATTAACTTCCATTTACTACACACTATAGTATTTGGAGCCATATCACACATTATTTTACTTATTGGCATCATTTTCATCCTAACATTTTTAAGTTCCTTCCCCAACATTGTCTTTCAACAAATAATAGCAGAGAATTCACTATGACAACGTACTCTAATGAGAATATAGACGTTGTCACAACTATAGCCTGCAGGGCAACCCCTTCGACCAGTGCCAAATGGATCAATTCAAAATTTAACCCTTTGAAATCAATTGAACTATTCAAGAACCTCTTTGGGTTGAACTCGTCGGGATCCTCCCACAACGACGGGTTTTTTTTTTTTAAAAAAAAAAAAAAATTGAGTAGAAGAGAGCCATTTGATGAAAATGAAGTGTGAAAATGAACAAGGGAAAAAAGAGTGAAGAATAAGAGTTGCAAAAAGAACGGCATTGTTCTTGGCTAGCTAAAACAGAGGAAATATTCATGTTAATTGTGGAAATTAAGTTCCACTGGTGGTGGATTGTGTAGAAGAGTAATTTCGTAGGTAATTACTTACTATTGATTAATTACTGATATTTTCCAAAAATGGAATTAAGGCCGAAATTAGAAGTTAGCGTAAATAAATTAATTTCTAACCATTATTGACTTATTTGAATGAATATTTGTTTGAAGAACTAGAATATTGATTGAACATAATGTGATCTTAATTACTAGTTTCATATGATGTTATGTATACACGACATCCTTTTTTGTACTGAGTGTAAAGTTTGGTTTGATTCGGTTCGGTTCGGTTTTGGAGTGGCCTAATCCAAACATAGCCCAAAACTCTTTGTTTTCAGTTTGGTTGTACATTTAGGCTTCGATTTTTTCTTTGGTTTGGTATTTTTCGAATGGGTATAGATTGGTTCAGTTCAGTTGGATCGATCAGTTTTCAGATCGACCACATAACCCAAAGTATCACTCTTTATCTTCTAGTGAAGGTGGAACTTGTGGACTAGAATGAAGAAGAAGATTTAACAAAGAGACCGATGTGCTTTCAAAGAAAGAAAGAAAGAGGCTGATGTGAAACCATATACATGTTTTTACTTTGAAAAAAATTAACGAACATGAAAACATTTAGGGTGATTTTTTTTTTATTTATCATTCATGTTTTTACTTTGTTATCCTATAATATGTGGTAAATTAACAAAATTATAGAATTTGTACATGTTCAATTTATTTGAATGGAGTATCTTGGTTTTATCTCCAATTTTTGATACTTTATTTACCTAATCTAAGTAATATAAGATTTGGCAAAATATTAAATTATTTTTATTTAGTCATATAAAAGGTTTAAATTAAATTTTGAAGAGAGTCATTACATAAAATTTAGTTAAATAGAGATAAATGTATTATATCTAAAAGTGAATTTCAAAATCTTAAGGGGGGTTATGCTCCCCCCCACCATCCCCTCCCACCAAACAACAACAATTAAAGGGCAGTGCGGTCCCTGTTGATTATGACAGCATTGAAATTTTTTCTGTCTCAATGTCATTAAACAAGAAAATAATTTATTTGAGCATTTAAAATGGAATCTGAGTAACTAACTTTAAATTTAATATTCATTTGATAAAAAATAAAAATAAAAAGGTAAACAAAACAAAAATATCTAGGGCTTTTTTTGGAAAATTATTTCTTCTAAATTCTTACCCAAAATTAGCAATTTGAGGGATATAAGATGGTCGTTTATGTTCAATTAGCCATGGATGAGAGAGAGTGAGGGATTAGGTGACAGGTAAAGAGATCAGCGAGGCACCACACAACAGCATATACACATTTATTTTGCGCCCCCCCCCCCCCCCCCCCCCCTCAAAATGAACGTGTGGCTGTGTTTTCTTGGGTCCAAAAGTTAAATATATATGTGGGTCCTATTTCATCTTCTCGTACACCCTATTACTTCTCACTAATTAACATCGTCTATTTTGGCCTTTTTTAGAGCACATTTCTTTCCCGTATTTTAAATATTTCGTACAATTTAATTTAATTATAATTAATATTTAATAATTATTTTCGTCACGTAAGTTTTCCTCACCCAAATTCTGCATGTGTTGATACAATTACATTATATATGTACTTATATATGGTGGGTCAAAGTGAAACCAGACACAAGTACATAAAATTTTTAACCATGAAAAACATTTAAGTTTGATTCCTTATTAAACAAGAAAAATACAAATTACTAATTGATAATTAATTCTTAATTATTTTATTTATGCAAACACACTAGTGACTGTTTATTCCAATACTTACAAAGAAGGGAGATGTAATAAAAGCTTTTATATTTATTCAATGGTCAATATTTTATACACTGCATTATAAATAAATGAATAAGAGTATAAAAATTATACTATTTATTGGAAAAGAACTCCCAAAATTTCATATTTACGAATGATTATATATATCTTAGGACCATTTTCCCATGCTCGTGTTGCTTCTTAAATATTTGTGTAATTCCTAGCACTTGTGGGTTTAGAGTTGGTTGATGGGCCATCCCTTGCCATAAATTCGCAATCAAGAACAACTGATATATATATATATATATATATATTGCTGCAATTCCTTACTCCAATTCGCTGGGCCGGTCTAAAGATCGCACTGCTCTGGTGAAAAAATATTTGGTCACTGCTGGGATTTGACCTCTGGATCTCCAAATACACACACTTAATCCTCCAGATTCTCTTAATCCTTCTTGCGCATAATGTGGTTTCACACATTATTTATTTTCCAACTTCTTGCACGTAACCAATGAATATAAAAAATCTGATATATCAGTGCGTTAATTTAATTATTTATCGGTTATAATATAATGTGATATAGTTTTTTTAACTAATACATAATACCAACATTTGATATATCAATTTTTATACAAGATATTTTTGTCTAATTAAAATTATTGCACCATAATAATATCCTCCAAGGCTCCAATACAATATTTCCATAACTTCCAAGTCTCTCTGATGTCTCACTGCCTTGCCCTCATTTTTCTTAGACTCAGGCATTATTTTTTAGTCTAATTTCGTCTAAGAGAGTTTAATTTGAGGGCTAAACGGATGAATTTTTTTTCATGAAATTTGGTAAAAATGATCTTTATGATGAGAACTTAGATACACAAAAAAAAATATTTCGGTATCTGTGATTTCTCTGTCATATGTACAATATCTCTGATCAAGAAATCTCAATTCAAATGGTGATAGATACTATACATGTGATCGAGAAATCTCAGTTCATATATATCATACATATAACCGAGAAATCACAAATACCAAAATTGAAGGACCACATCATTTAAAAAAGCAACGACTGTATCTCTTAGGAATTGAGGGACCGCAAGCTTTAAACAGAAAAAAAAATAAGGACCACATCCAAAAAAATGTTCTAGAACAGCAACTAAATCATTTTTATTTTTTTTGAGTTATAATTATTTTCTAACCAAAAGAAAATAGTGTAAGATTTTGAGTATAATAAATATTCCAAATATAAAGACCAGTCATATTTTATAATTAGTAGAGTACGATTTTAACTCAAAATAAATTAAAATTAAAGTATGACTTTAGTTCCTACCCAAAAATTAAATAGACTATAATATAAAATTTTAACCAAAAGATTAAATATAACAAAATTTTAACTAAAAATAAGGTAGAGTACGTACGATTTATTCCTAACTAATTGATAAAAGTATAAATATTAATATAGATTAAATGGGTCAAAATATTATCTTTTTGCTGTGCATATATTGTTGAATGTCATTTTAAAGGCTGGAGCATATATATATATATATAAGGTGGTGTACACAGTTTTAGTATTGATGTAGGTTTATTGTTTACGGTCCACTCACGCATACACTTCCGTAAATTAGTATCTATATAATATGGGAAACATTTTTTTTATTTTAAAAATGTATAAATGATAAATAATTGTGTGAGTGAAATTTAAAACTTTTTGAATATTTAATAGTGTATTTGACGCAAAATATGACCTAATATATAAATATACACTCATGATGAGTTATCAATCCTGTGTTAATTTGAGGTGAAGATGCACAGAATGTGGTTTGTGATCATAATACACATAAAGCCAAAACTCAATTCATTTGGGCATGTCTCCCTGTTATGGTCGTAATATGCATTTTCATTTTCATATACACTTCTGTAAATTAGTCTCTTTGATCACCAGTTTTAGATATTGCATTTTATCTAAATCGTCTTCGGTTATTTTTTATTTGCCTTTTGCAATTTCTCTTATCTCATTTTGTAATTTCTTCATTATTTCAGGGTGTCGTAAAAGTTTTGACACTGTCCACTCTAGGACCGTGTAGGTAGTATCAGTTCTAGCAGCAAACATATCATATGTACCATAAACAAATTGAAGGTAAATATTGACGCGCCGAAAATACTTCCATGCTTAGGTACCCAAGTGCAGGTTGTCAAGTTATAATACTTGGTAAGTCCAAGTGTCGAACCACAAGGATAGTCGGAAAGACGATGTAGTGATTACGAGTCCAAGGCTTTGTTTAAGAGAATATGATTGGTTGATTTTAGTTGTTGATTTTAAAGTCTTGCAATAAAAATTAAAATGATGTAATAATAGATGAGAAAAGGCTAAGGCATTATAGAATTCATTTGTTTTGCAAAGTTAAGTAAAATCAATCTCATTAAAAGTTCTCAATGCAATTCCTAAGTGTTGAATATTTTACCCATTTCTAAGCAAAAGGGTGTGGAGCAAAAGCAACCCATTCCCATATAAATGCCATATAAAGAAAGGGTGTAAGCAAATATCAACACAAGTGTATCTCTCATTTTTATCTTGTGACAAAGGGTGTGAAGCAAGTGCAACCCATTTCCATATAATATCAACCAAGATTCAAACTTAAAATACACAAAAATAAAAGGCATAAATTTAAACTAGGCATTTAAGAACTCATTGTTAGTTTCCCCTAGGCAAATGACTTGATTATGAAAATGGCCAACTACAAGGAGTTTAGCTCAATAAATCATAACATTTCATTTGTGTAAGATTGAGAGGTCTAGGTGGAGGTCAAACCGTCCTGTATAGACTTATTTGATAAATATAAATTGAATCCTTAAAATGATTAATGAAGTTGTTTATGACATAAATTTAAAAGATCATCTTTGGCAACATTTTAACTAAGAAAATGATGAGTCTCAAAATCACATAAAGTGTAGAAAGCACTCAACATATCATTAAAGTATTTAAAGATTAAAATCTCAAATTTATGGTGTTTCTATGAATATTCAAAGACTAATCATGCTTGGCAATGAAAAGTATCTCATTCAAAGAAAGAATGAACATAGGCTAGTAAGAAATACACAAGTGTATAATTTTCTCATTAATGCTTGAGATCTATGTATACAAGGCATACAAAGTCAAATCATCATATGAAAGTTATCTTACTAGCTTATGAATGGTTGAAAAAAATGGAGAAGATGAAGGATTCAAAAAGTATTTAACAATACTAACAATGGAATGAGAATTGAACTTACATAATTAATGCATTGCAAATTTCATCTTTTAGCCTTAGCAAAGAAATTTACTCCATAATAAATGTAGAGACAAGAATTATAAAAGTGAACTCCATTTCTCTCTCTAGAAAATAAAACTATTACAAGCTCTCTATAAATTGAGAAATGAGAAGTAATAAAAGTGTTTTCTCCAACACAACAATGAAGACTATAAATAGGAGAGTTGTGTTTGATACTAAAATAATAAACAATGCTTTTTATTTTTATTTTTTTATTTTTATTTTTATTGTTTATTTTTGGTGGAGAATTCCACTCTCTTGGATGCTCTTTGGTCACATGGAGAATTCCACTTTCTTTCTTTAATCACATGGACATGGAGACTTTCTTTCTTGGATGCTCTTTAATTACATGGACATGGAGACTTTCTTTCTTGGATGCTCTTTAATCACATGCACATGGAGCCTTTTTTTCTTAGATGCTCTTTAATCACATGGAGACTTCCACTTTCTTGAATTCTTTTTGTCCATGGAAAATTTCAATATTGTATTAAATACAATATTTCTTGAAATCTAAAGACACCAAAATAAACACAAAAATATGCCTTTCCAAGCATTGTTAAATACAAAAGTGCTACGAGACTAATCGCGAAATAAGTTGGCAAACCGAGTAGTTTTAGAGAAATAAACGCGTTAAACAACTCCGAAAATGAGCAAATGAATGACAATATTAAGCGTTTATCAACTCCCCCCGACTTATCTCTTGCTAGTCCCTTAGCAAGCAAAATAAAAATAGCTATATATAATATCCGAAAATGCATTGATAAAATGCACTAAGCCATTTTAAAAACTCCCAAGTTCCCTTAGAAGACGAGGTTTGTCTCGTGAGGGTTTGCAGTGATGATACCCACAAACATCCGAAATTTGAAATCTAAGTAGTAGAATTGAAGCATTTTCATGAATTGATTCAAGTGTTTGGAATTACTATTACAATTTCCGGAATGTTGGCATTTGAATAACGATATCCATTGCTTACAATCTCCTTTAGAAACTAGTTCCACATTCCCATTTGAACACACTATGAATATGGATCTTTGACACAATCATTCTTAATCACAAATAGTTCTATTCATCAATAGTGGAAGAGAGAAATCTTTCAAAAACAAAAGCTCAAGAACTTTGTCAATTTTAAGCACTTTTTTTTTTTTATCTTTTACTTGGACTTTTTGCTAAATTAGCTCAAGGTGGTTTGCATCTCTATGGAGGGCAGCGGTCTCACTTTGTAATTTTGCATTCATAACTTCTTCTTTTTTCTTTTTTTTTAAATGCACAAAGGAAGCTATTCACCCTTTTTCCATATGGTAACCTTTGCCTATCCTTAATATTAGACAAAATGACTTATGAATTTAGTCAAGTGAAGCTTAAAGTCAATATTAAGTTTAAAAGTCATCCAAGTTTTTATAAATTTTTTTTTTTAAATGCCATGCATGTGTCCCCTCTAAGGAGGATCTTTTCGAAAGAGCTTTTATTGCATTTGAACATTATTTCTCTCTACACAAGATGAAAATCACTCTATGTGATACCAAAGACTAAATCAAACCACAACATTATGCATATTCATAGGAAACTACAAGGCTCAAGAATCTAAATGAAGCAATGCCATGGAGATTATCACTCAACTACCTATCCGAATTAAGAATTTCATGTCAAAAACCATCAATTCAAAGACAATTCTAAAAAAAATGATCATCATATTTCAAACTTTCAAATTTTTTTTTTTTTGAAGCTCTACACGCATGAAAAATTTAAGAAATTGAAAAGCCATTAAAGTTTAAGTACATTACCCCCCAACTTGAAGAACGCATTGTCCTCAATGTAAAGAGAACGAGAAATTGGCATTCTCCCATTTGGCTTTTTGATTTTCATGAGGAAAAGAGAGCTATTTTTCAAAGCAAAATTACTATATGTACACACTAAAAAAAAAAAACGGGTTAGAATTAGATAAAACATAACATGCATGCATTACAACCACATTTCAATCCTCATATCATGTTTATCAAACCAAACCCAAAAAGGAAGGAAAGAAAATAAAGCAATTTTTTTTTTTCAAAGTATATACAACATCACCTATACTTGTTAGGTATAGGTTGGATCTTCAAGAGTGGTGGACTCCTCTTGAGGTGGGAATTCCAAAAATGGCTTAAGGCGTTGTCCGTTCACTTTGAACACAAAGCCAGTTTTGGGATCCTCAACATTCACGGCCCCAAAAGGGAATACATGTCGAACAATGTATGGGCCGGTCCAACGTGATTTCAGCTTTCCCGGGAAGAGATGCAAACGCATGTCATAAACTAGAACTTTGTGCCCGAGTTTAAATTCTTTTCTTAAAATAGATTTATCATGAAAAAGTTTTGCACGTTCTTTGCTTATCTTAGCATTTTGGTATGCATCCCTCCTTAATTCTTCTAACTCCTCAGGTTGTAACTTTCGGTTGCTTCCGACATTTTCAATATCAAAATTCATCATTTTAATTTCCCAAAATGATTTATTTTCCAACTCAACAGGAAGATGGCAAGGCTTGCCATATACTATCCGATAGGGAGACATTCCTAAAATTGTTTTAAAAGCCGTCAGACGCAGAGGGACATCAATCTGGATAGGGACCCCCTGAAGGAATTCCGGTCAAAGCAAATAGGTCCAGGGGGTCATCGTCATCTCGTCCCAACTCCAGTGGAAGGTATGAGTAGTATCCCACCAATGGAGGCCAGCTCCGATACCAAAACTGCCGCCCTAGATACCCGCTCCAGGAGGGCATCAAAGAGAGAACCAAAAGAAGTTGCAAGAAGCAACTCCTGGACAGGGGCCGGTGCCTATTGCCACTCCAGAGAAATAGTGTTGGAAGAACCCCAACCACGGCCAATCCATTGCAGATAACAAAAGGTGATATATATTTAAATATAGGGCTATAGGGTAAATTATGAATTTTTCCAAACCTGAGGGTATTTTGGTGTAATTATGAAAGATATAGGACTATAGGGGTAAATTATGCAATTTTTCAAACTTGAGGGTATTTTGGTGTAATTATGAGAGATATAGGGTTATAAGGGTAAATTATGTAATTTTTCAAACCTTAGGGTACTTTGGTGTAATTGTGAGAGTTATGGGGCTATAGGGGTAAAATTATGTAATTTTCCAAACCTGAGGGTACTTTGGTGTAATTATGAGAGTTATAGGGTTATAAGGGTAAATTATGTAATTTTCCAAACCTGAGGGTACTTTGGTGTAATTATGAGATATGGGGCTATAGGAGTAAAATTATGTAATTTTCCAAAACCTGAGGGTACTTTGGTGTAATTATGAGGGTTATAGGGTTATAAGGGTAAATTATGTAATTTTTCAAAACCTAAGGGTACTTTGGTGTAATTATGACAGTTATAGGGTTATAAGGGTAAATTATGTAATTTTCCAAACCTGAGGACACTTTGGTGAAATTATGAGAGTTATGGAGTTATAAGGGTACATTATGTAGTTTTCTTAAAACCTAAGAGGTATCACATGTAAAAGTATGTGTTCGCTAAATCGAGCATTATTTCTAGGCAGACATGCATACTAACATTGTTTTAAATACATGCAGAAAATGACAGAAATAATAGAACGAATAAACACGCAAAAGAAAGGAATTCCATGAAAACATACTAGAGACCGTCGACGGATCTCATGAGAAACAGGCTCCATCAAGAGCCACGGAACATCCGGGACTGGAGCAGCCCGGGTAATGTCTCGGTAGACCACCGCCCGACCGCGGTCCACCCCTTCCTCGCCATACCAATCAAGGTCCTCCCAGTCATCATGGTGAGGGCTGCACCGGAGAACGCCCTGAGCGTCGGTAAAAGTGACCTCCTCCTGGTCACCCTCCAGTCTATCAGGCTGAGCAGGATCCATCTGTGTATATAGAGAGTAGTGAGAAAGTCAAAAAATCAGAAAAGCGGCAGGGCTTTCGCACTTGAGAGATGAGAGAAAGAAAGCTAGAGAGAGAAAGATAAATGAGAGAATGAGGTCGAATGAGCTCAGCAAAGGGCATATATAATACACCAGTTTGTCGCGCAACAATGAGCTCTGTACCGAAATGTCGAGCGACATATTGATCCCCTCCCCTGATTTTTTGACCTTTGTCTCATTTTATCTCCTGCAGGGGTACTTCAGAGAAACAGTTTTCGAAAAACTTGCTAAATACCGCACACCCAGGATGAAAATTCGAGAAAAAGACTTCCAAATCATCTCTCCGAAACATGCGAGAACAAGATACATCGGTTAAAGGAGTCTCTGATCTCCCAAAAGGACCGAGACCATCAATGAGAAAAGGCAAAATATCAAGATGAGACGGGAATAGAAAAAATTAAAAGAGTAAAAAAGAGAAAGAACCCGCATGAGAGCCCAAAGCGAGCGAGAGAAACAGAAAAGTAGAGTGACAGGGAGAGCCACACCAAAAGTGACAGTTAGGCCAAAACCGGCTCAGGGCTTCGTTTTGGGTGAGCAAGGCTCCTGATCACAACAAAGGGATAAAAAGACTCCCGGTCTAAAACAGAGAAGATCGGGAAAAGTCTTTCCCAAAAAAAGAGAGAAATAAGGGCATCGAAAAACAGAAAATGATGTGGGCCCACCAAAAATCAGAAACGAGAGATAAAAGATAAGAGGTCAAAGATTAAACTTTCAGATAAATTTTATTTTCAACACGATACAGAAGAGATTGTTTGGAAAATCTCGAATCATCACCCTGCAAAGAGTAAAAAAAATCCGAAAACTGCTCTCTGAGAGAAGTATTCTTCAGTCGAGGAAAACATGAGAGTAAGATTCAGAAAAAGATACAGGAAAACGGACATCCGGATAAAGATTAGATCCCGAGAAGCTCTTTTCACCCCTACAAAATTTTCTCTCTCTCACTCTAGCAGTCTAAGAGAGACAACAAACAAATTCACCAGAGTACAACCCTCGCCAGAGGCAAATCACGAGTACAAGCCCTCGCCAGAGGCAAATCACAAACACAAGTCCTCGCCAGAGGCAGAAATACTCACAAAAAAGCCCTCCCAGAGGCAACTTTCTTTCTTTCTATAGATCGAAAGCCCTCCCAGAGAAGCACAGTGTAGCAATGGTAGTCCTCTCACCTGAGGCGCAATGGTAGTCTTCCCATATGAGGCGTGAAGATCAAAAGCCATCCCAGAGAGGCACAGTGGAGCAATGGTAGTCCTCCCACCTGAGGCGCGATGGTAGTCCTCCCACATGAGGCGTGAAGATCAAAAGCCATCCCAGAGAGGCACAGTGGAACAATGGTAGTCCTCCCACCTGAGGCGTGATGGTAGTCCTCCCACATGAGGCGTGAAGATCAAAAGCCCTCCCGGAGAGGCACAGTGGAGCAATGGTAGTCCTTCGACCTGATGTGCGATGGTAGTCCTCCCACATGAGGCGTGAAGATCAAAAGCCCTCCCAGAGAGGCACGGTGGAGCAATGGTAGTCCTCCCACCTGAGGCGCGATGGTAGTCCTCCCACATGAGGCGTGAAGATCAAAAGCCCTCCCAGAGAGGCACAGTGGAGTAATGGCAGTCCTCCCACCTGAGGCGCGATGGTAGTCCTCTCACATGAGGCGTGAAGATCAAAAGCCCTCCCAGAGAGGCACAGTGGAGCGATGGTAGTCCTCCCACATGAGGCGTGAAGACCAAAAGCCCTCCCAGAGAGGCACAGTGGAGCAATGGTAGTCCTCCCACCTTAGGCAAGTGGAGCAAAGAAAAGTCCTCGAAAGAGGCGATGAGGTAACAAAAGCCCTCTCTGGAGGCAAAACCAAACACAAGCCCTCGCCAGAGGCATTCACGAACACTTTTTGCATACACACACTTCCTTAGAGTTCTTGCGGGAGCCATGGATCATGGTCTCTTCCAGTCGCCTCAATTCCTTGCAAGTAAGGAGCTTGAGTCGAGAGGGTCTGTAGACACCCCGATTCGTGACTCCCGCAAGAACCTAAAAGGGTTTGTTGGCCAACAAACCTGTTTTTAAGTGGGATTGTCGCACGACATATCAGTATGTCGTTCGACAATCACTGATATGTCGCGCGACAATCACTCTAATGTTGCACGAGAAACCCTTCTGACCCCGACCATCCACTCTCTGACAAATCAGTCTGTCAGAGACATCACTTCAGCCGTTTGTCGCGCGACATTGGGCACATTGTCGCGCGACATATGCTCTTTCGGGGGAAATATCGCGCGACAAGCCTTCCCGAGCACTATAAATAGGCCAACACCCCCCAAGGGTTCAAGACAGCAGTTTGGATTTGGAGAATTATTAGCTTATACCCGATTTTTCTAATCTTTCATCAAGTATTTTCTGTTACAATCTTATTTCTGAGGAATTATCGAATCCATTCACGACACTCGACGTGTCCCGTCTCTGGAATCGCATTCTCGAGAATATCTGAAGAAGGAAAAGATCATTATTGCCAGAGATCTCTCTGTCGCATTATATCTTCTTTCTTATTATTATTATTTTCGTCGAGAAGGTAAAGAAAATCTCTTCTAGTATTTAAATTTTATATCTGTGTACTTGTTTTACTCCTGTTGTTTAGTTCACGTTTTATTTGAATAAATTTATTGCCATGTTACAAAGTAGTCTACCGTTTTCAAAACAAAGGACCCTGATAAAATCATTTCCAAAATCAGAAGTATAAGTACATTATCATCCGGATAAAATTCTGTTTTCAAAACCCGAACTGATAAGATTTATCTAGGAATTAAAATCAACATATCTTGTCTTTTCTGTAGACTGCGACGTGTCTGATAAAGCTCTCCTCAAAGAGTTCTAGTTCCATATCGATTTAGTCCCGATACAAAATCCGTACTTTTATAAAAGTAATCACAACACGAGAAAACCGTCATTATCTGGGAAAATAATACGAGACACTCTTTCAAAAAAAAAGGTTTTGTCATTTGTATTTACATCTTTCAATAATAAAAACATCGGATCTCGGAACACAAAGGTTTTTATCCTTTTTCCCGCTTTTTTTCAAAAATTAGGGTTTTCCACTTGGAAAGTAGTAGACTATCAGTAAAAGCATCCAAGTTTTTCAACGTAAAATAAATGTATGACACCACTAGAGACCGAAAGGGCGGAATGGATGCTTAACACCTTCCCAAACCGTAATATAGTTTCCAAACCCTATAGAATCCTGGTTTCGTAGACAAACGTGTAAAGAAAGGCTTATCTGTAGCATTTCCTCTTACACAACTATTTTGTCCGTTTTCTCGTAAAACGTACTAGCGAGTCTGAACGAACCCTTTTACATCTAGAAATAGACATAGGGACTCCCGATATGAATTACCAAACTCCGATAGAAGCAAATGGAACGACGGAATCCCTTCCAACGTTTCAAACGCCGAAGAACGGGAACGAGACCCGGGGGTCGCATTTGCGGATTCTCACAGATCTTTATATCTATCTATCTCTTGTTGTGTTAGCAATTATATAGAATCAAAAGAATTTTCAGCTGGAATAATTTGTTCAATTGTTTTTATCGACATAGTTGAAAACAAATTAAACATACCCATCTGATAAATTTTATCAGGACTTACTTTAGGAATATTCCAATTTAAAAGTAGAAAGATAGAATACTGTACTTAGTTTGTGAGCTGCTGTATCACTGACTTTAAAAAGGACCGTCCATGTTAATGGTTAAACTGACA
The DNA here is from genome assembly GCA_021464415.1 of Lonicera japonica. Classification (NCBI taxonomy): domain Eukaryota; kingdom Viridiplantae; phylum Streptophyta; class Magnoliopsida; order Dipsacales; family Caprifoliaceae; genus Lonicera; species Lonicera japonica. Next base: position 37,752,480 of record CM038467.1, read on the forward strand.
ATTTTTTTCATAATATTTGGTTGAGATGAACTTTATAATAACTTAGTTATAACAACAAATTTCAACGTAAAATTTTATTTGAAAGTAGATGTCATGAAAAATTGATATATGTCTTCAGTTTCGATATTAAAATTTTAAATAATCATCTCACTAACTTACAAACTGAATATTTTGATAAAATTTGCTGGAAGTGTACTCATTATAAATATCATTTCTATTAAATTTAATGAAAAAAATTATTATATGACAAAATGTGATATAATAATGACAAGTGTGTTAGTACCAATCATGCCATTGGCATTATATATCTCATAATTTTATAATGAATATAATTTATAAAATAATTAATGTAAGGCTCGGAAAAGTCGACTTAGGTTAGAATTGTCCATTTTTATTAAGAGATAATGGGTTATAAGGTCTCACTCCGTAATGTGTTATAACTCTAAGGATGGATTCATGTTTAATAAAGGGAAGTATTACTAATTTTATAATTTGGTTTTACAATAAGGACACTTTTCATAATATTAATTTATTTTAAGGAAAATGATAAATGTTGATGGACAAAACTACCCTACTATATCATTTATTCTAATTATACAAAAGACATATTATTCTCTCTTACATACACATAGTTTAGAGAGAAAATAAAAAACAAGAGAAAAGAGAAGTTGCCTCACCACCACCACCACCACCACCACCACCACCTTACTCTCCGATCGTATCTCCGAGAGGATCATCATCATCATCATCATCATCATCATCATCATCATCATCATCATCATCATCATCTTCTTCTTCTTCTTTTCTAGATCTACAATCGTAAAACATATATAACTTTTGATCGAACCGTTGGATTTGGCTGATTTTTGGATATGTTGTTCGGAAGACAAAGTTACTTTATTGCGCGAAAAATTAAGACGATCAGAAGTCGTTTTTTTATCTAAATCGATCAATTTTGACAGCCCAGCGGGATTTGAAAAAAAAATATGATTGTAACTCTTTTTTTTTATTTTTTTACGAACCCTACGTTGATCCATATCTATATACATATAAATAAATTGAGTGGATGTTGATCTCATCAATTTTGTTGTTCTCTATTTTGTAATGGTGCTAAAATTATTTTAGCACCTTCTGATTTGTTGTTCAAGTGGTGTTATCTTATGGTTGTTGTTCAGAAGGTGCTAAATGCATTTAACACCTTCTGGTTGTTGTGTAGATGGTGCTAAATGCATGTAGCACCCTTTGGTTACTGTCCAGAGGGTGCTAAATGCATTTAGCACCTTCTGGTTGTGGTGCTTAATGTATTTAGCACATTCTGGTTGCTGTCCAGAGGGTGCTGAATGCATTTAGTACCTTCTGGTTGCTCTCTAGGGGGTGCTAAATGCATTTAGTACCTTTTGGTTGTGGCACTAAATGCATTTAGCACCTTATTGTTGCTGTCTAGCGGGTGCTAAATGCATTTAGCACCCTCTGGTTGCTGTCCAGGGGGTGCTAAATGCATTTAGCACCCTCTGGTTGCTGTCCAGGAGGTGCTAAATGCATTTAGCACCCTCTGGTTGCTGTCCAGTGGGTGCTAAATGCATTTAGCACCTTCTGGTTGTGGTGCTACATGCATTTAGCACCCTCTGGTTGCTGTCCAGAGGGTGCTAAATGTATTTAGCACCTTCTGGTACCTTTTGGTTGTAGTGCTAAATGCATTTAGCACCCTCTAGTTGCTGTGCAGGGGGTGCTAAATGCATTTAGCACCTTCTGGTTGCTGTTGGTGTTATAATGAGACGATATTATAAGAAAGGGGTATTAGTGTCTTTTTTGTATAGTGTCCTTAATTTACATAGCTAATTTTTAAATATCCTTTATAATTATATTATTATTATAATGAGCCCTTATACCTAATTGCCTCTTTTATTAATTCTGAGATTTCTTTAAATTTAAAAGTTGTCAGTAATCAATTAAAGTTCTATCACATTGTGGGTTGTCGTAAAATATTGAGAAAACTAATATTACATATTATTATGTTTTATCTGAAACAAAATATCTTGATAAGGTTTGAGTGCTAACTTATCTTTAGCGCTTTATTATACCAACTCTACTTTTAATATATGGTTTTTCTTGTATTTATAAAAATGCTGCAAATGAAGCTTTAATGGCATTTTACATAAGTGCCACGATAAATGTTGCAAATCTTTTATAACATTAGTTTTTAAAGTTGTTAAACAAATTTCCAGAAAAATGTTGTAAAAAGTTTTATCCACATTTATACCACTTATATTTGCATTATACTAATACTAAAAAGTAATTAAAGTGTTATCACGTTGTGGGTTGTTGTAAAATATTGGAAGAAACTAATAATATTATGTATTATTAAATTTTATCCGAAACAAAATATCTCGATTAAATAAGTGCTAAATTATTTTTATTGCTTAAGTGTACCGACTCTACTTTTAATAATTGAAACAATTTATTATTTCTAACCATTAACCTGAGTTTATATAGTTAGTAGGATTCTAACCATTAACCCTTTATTGTTGGTATATTAAATTTTAAGTCTCCTTTTAATTTTTAATTTAATATTTTTTAATAATTCAGTATATATCAAGTAGATACTCTCTTGATGATACTAATATTTGTAACTAGTTAAATTAATATGGTTCATTGTTTTTAAGATTTTTAAATGTAATCTTAATCTTTGTAATTTTAATATTTTACAAAATTATTATTGTTTAATTTAAAGTTAGTTCATTTTAAATTGATAAATAGTAAATTTTTTATTAAAGTAATTACTTATTTTCTCACGAACTTATATAATAGTTATGAATTATATAATCTAACTCTTTACACTGTCTTTGTTGAAAGTAAATTTTAGTCTTGGGCTTTTGGGCCTGGACACAAATTCAATGCGTGGATCATCAGTCAGACCTAGCATGGTTTGAGAGGCTCTAAGGGTCATCCTTTTACCAATCACATCTTGTCATCGGTGCCATCGGATCACATTACTGTTATCCGATCATTAGTGGTCAGAAGATGAAAATAAGACAGTTGAGCTGGAGGATAAATAATAAGAAACAATCACTTTAATTAATGTGAACAGGAGTTATGGACACCTATAATTTTAAAATAGTGATCAAGTTTAACATTTATAGTAATTTCACACCAAACCCTAATGTAAACGTATCATATAGGAGGGAAAACCTACAACTATGGAATTCCGAACTTTTATTACACAACACTCACTCCCTCATTTTTTCTCTCTAAGGGCATAACCACCATAACTCTAATCACCCTCAATCAGGCCAATTGAGCCAAGTGAAAAACACAATCACACACCAAGGAGGACATACTACCGAATTGGTATAACAACCACTGGAGGAAACTATCACACAAACAAAAATCTCACCTCCATTACTGCAGATTTACTATTCATCCTTAGATACATCTGACTACTGGTTCTATCAATTTGGGCCAATTTTATCTCTGTTGAGCTTGGTTAGATTTCTACCACCCACAGTCTTATTTAATAAGAATTAGCTTAAGCTTATAAAATTCTATGTTAATTTATTTTTTCAAACGACATAAATAACTTATAAATTAAAAAGTATTAAATGGCTAAATTCATAAATTAAAGACCAAGGGGATTCTTACTTTCTCTATGCTCCTAACTTCTACCTAGTTTCGTCCTCGTTAGAACCTAAATTATTTTGCTTCTAAACAAACTATCTTATCACTAATAAAATTTCTGACAATTTTTTTTATACTAGCTATTTACGAAGGCTTCATTTTGATAATAATATGAAAAATGATCAAAAAAAATAATGAAATTGGGTAAAAAGTTGAAACATGAGCAATAGCATTTCCTCTCTCCTAACAAAAGAAAAGGAAATATCACAAAATTTAACCATATATCTAATATCCGAAATAATAACATTCAAATCTCATGGAGGAACACCTTCTGAGCTACTCAAGAGGATGGTAGACAAATGTTCAAGAGATCTTCAAGCAAAACAAAAATGCAGGTCTCTCTTACTTCCAAAGCTTCGCAGAAAGGAGCGGAAATTAAAAACATGAACTTTCTTGCCAAAAACCATGAACAACACGACCATTAGCAGAATTTTATTTCCTTGTGGATTACATGCGCATACTTGTCAAACCCACATAAATAGGCAACCGACGCCTTACAAGTCAATAAATTTTATATGAGTGTGACAAATAACTTTCACATGTATATCTATATATCTTAGGGGTACAAATGAGCATATATAAAATATTCAACTATCAACCATTAATTAGTTTTCATAGAAAAAGAAAAAGAAATCAATAATGTATTATATATATATATACGTCTTCAAAACAAAACTATGCAAATATGAAGAATAGTATATCACCGTGGTGACCATAAGGAGGTTTTATGGGCAGAAGATATTGTTACAGTAAAAAGAGACATGTTCGTACCAAATGTTTTGGTGGGTTTTACATTCTCGGAATGCACAACTCATTAATCTCGAGAATGCACAACTCATTAATCCTCTCAGCCTATTATGCATGTGTGCATAATGCCAGTAATCTATTTTGGTAGTTACATGTGTTTTTTTAACAAGCATTTCATTCGTATGATTAAATAACATAATGTTATAATGAAAAAAAAAACTTATAAAGTAACAAATACAATAATATAGAAAAGAAACAGGTGGAATGATATGAATATGTTAAGTACTTTACTAAGCATGTTGAAATATTGAAGGAAACTAATGAAAAATTTCTAAATTTTTTTTGGTATAAATATTTTATCTTTTTTCTAAAGATTTTGTTCTATATTTTGTGTTGTATATATGTTTTTTCTTTTCCTCTATTCATATTCTAATACTTCGGCCGGAAGGGTAATGCCAGGACTTCCTAATATTTTTTCACAGCAAACACGGCCAACGCTAAATTTCATTTTGTTGGAGTTGATATATTGTCTCTTATTTCATGACGACTCTGTTTATTAACATACCCGAGCATTGCTACTAAAAATGTTATTACTAAATATGAAATATCCAAGCATGGCTATTGAAAATGTTATTATTAAACATGATCGGACTATTCAAATCCATGAACTTCTGCGCTCACATACAGATTAATAAGAGCTTGTTATTGTTTTAAATTTCATTGGACATACAATGTAAAAACTAAATTTTATTTTATTTTTAGTATTTTTCAAACTTTTATGTTGATGAGTACGAAAGATATTAGTAATTCGGATCCCCATTATTGATTTGTACGCAGGAGTTAAATTTGCCGGCAAGACTTAAATTTTTATTTATTTATAAATTTGTGGCCGATTATAATTTACATTTTCGGCTAAAAATAAAATTCCATTTGATTTAAACGAACAGTCTAATTCAGGGAAACGATAAAGGGAATTAATTTATAATTAATTAGATTAATATATACACAAAAAATAATACTAAAAAATATTAGAGGGAAATAATATTAAATTTATAATTTTCTTTTAATTTAAGAAAAGAGACTAATTTAGGGAAACAATAAAAAAGATTAATTTAATAATTATATTACGAGATCATATGTAGTTGATATCGTTTGATAACAAATCTTGATGTGTATTAATATATTATGAGTTAACTACCCTAATGGCCCTTCAATTATTGACCTAGTGTCACTTTGGCCCTTAAACTAAAAAACGCGCCACTTTAACTCTTAAACTATTAGCGAGTGTCACTGTGACCCTTCCGTCCATATTTTCTGTTAAGTTGGATGGAAATGAAAGGTATTTTTGTCATTTTAATTATTTTTTTGAAAAATAAATTTAATTAAATTTTTTATTATAAAATATATTAAAAAAATTTAAAAAAAATGGAAAGAAAGAGAGAAACCAAATCGGAGAAAAAAATACAAGAAAATTTTCTCTCTCATATATAACAAAAGACAACACCAAATTTCAAAACATAATTTGGTGATTGAAAACATATGATCATAGGTTTTTAATTTGAGCTATGGCAAGATCCATGAGGTGGGTGTGTGTGTGAGAGATAGAGAGAGCAATTTGGGGATAGTGTACAGAGAGAAAAATTTAAAGAGAGAAAGGAAGCAATGAAGAACACGGGAAAGGTCACAAAATAAATGAAAAATCGGTGCCGAAAACTCAAAAGGACAGAAAATCGACGACCGGGATAAACGGATCGCCAAAGAAAGGAGGTCACGGCGGCAATGGAGTTGGGAGTGGTAGAGAGAGAAGATCGGTTTGAGGTGGGGAGGAGGTCGGAAATGGAGGAGGTGGTGGTGGTGAGAGTGGTAGAGAGAGAAGATGGTGATGTATAATATATATATATATATATGGGTTTCTCTTTTTCTCTCTTTTTGGGCTTGTGGTGAGGAGGTGGTTGGAAATGGAGGTTGGGAGGTGGTGGTGGTGGTGGGAATGGTAGGGAGAGAAGATGGGTTTGAGGTGGGGAGGTGGTCGGAAATGGGAGTGGTAGAGAGAGAAGACGGATTTGAGGTGGGGAGGAGGTCGGAAATGGAGGTGGTGGTGGTGGTGGTGAGAGTGGTAGAGAGAAGATGGGTTTGTGGTAGAGAGGTGGTCGGAAATGGAGGTGGGGAGGGGGGAGTGGTAGAGAGAGAAGATGGTGATGTATATTATATATATATGGGTTTTTCCTTTTTTTAAAAAATATATTTTATAATAAAAATTTTAATTAAATTTATTTTTTTTTTTAAAAAAAATAATTGAAATGACAAAAATGCTCTTTATTTCCGTTCAACTTAACGGAAAATGTGGACAAAAGGACCACAGTGACACTCGCTAATAGTTTAAGGGTAAAAGTGGCGTGTTTTTTAGTTTAAAGGCTAAAGTGACACTAGGTCAATAGTTGAAAGGCCATTAGAATAGTTTACTCCTATATTATTATATATTGGAACATAATTTTGAGTAAAAATATGTTAACATAAGGAATAGTAAGAGCATCTCCAACAATAGTATATATTTAGATTTTGTGTAAAATATATAAAAATTGTAAATTTTTTGAGTTCTAGCAATCTTTTAAATGTAGCTTTTATATAAAATGAATGTGTAAAATGCACCCTAAGTTTACACTACTTCGTAAGTTTTTTCTTTTTTCAATTATTTTATAAAACTTTAAAATATAATAACATTTAATATAAATCATATATTTTAATAAAAATTGTATATCTAAAATCTACTCATCATGACCAACAAATCAAGATCCATTATTGTTATAATATTACGTATACCAAAATTCGAGAAAAAAATAATTAAAAATTGCATAAAATAATATCAAATATGCATAATTATCTTATTGGTTCATTAAAAATTTACACTAAAGTTTAAAAATGTACCACTGGAACATATTTTATTTACACTTCAAGTTTTGTATAAAAATGTTATATAACTTTTTTTAAATTTACACAATGGTTGGAAATGCTCTAGGAGATCGAGATCCTCTAGAGTAAGCCTCTAAAAGCAAGATCAATACTATGTCGTTTAAGTAATATCGCCAAGGGCGTCCATTAACACTGTTACTTTTACTCCATCTCTCTATATTAGTTTCTCTGTAACTAACTGCTAGATTTTTCTTCAAATTCCAAATTAATAACATCACCTCATCGGACTGCGCTACCTTTTTCTTCGCTCGGGATTTATTTATGAAGCAAAATAGGGAAATATATATAACATAATAAAATCCTAACCTTATCTTTTGTTCCATTAGACCTAAAAGATCTTTAGGCCATGCACAAAAACCAAATTTCTTGGCCAAAAACAAAATTTAGTTAAGTTCCTACTTTCGCCGATGTCTGCTTCTACTTTTGAATGGTTGCATGTGATCGATAAGGAGCGTGATTTACTGCAGGATGGAGAGAAAATTAAACAGTGTTATTACGTATATGTTTTTTTTTTTCAAAACTAAGTAGTTTCGTGCCGTTTTTAAATTATGTCAAATATGTACCATCTATTTTATACGAAGAGATCAACCCCCCTGTTGGAGTAGTTTTAAATCCCGGGATAATTTGATTTGTGAGAGCTATCTCATTTGTGCAGTTCATTACGATTTCTTAATAAAAAAATTGCTCTGGTACTTGACTAGAGTTGAAAAAAAATAGTGATGTACTAGAATTAGACTTGGTAAAAGAACATCTGACACAATAATACAACATGAATTGACACGAAGTTACAAGTTAATAGTAGAATGATTAACAATTTTAAGTTGTATTGGTGTTAATCCCAGAATAAGTGTCAATTTTTATTTTTTTGGATATAATCAATAAATTAGATATTGTAATAGATCAAAATTTCTTTCTTGGCCATTGACGACATTGAAATGAGTGTAAAAGTCAAAATGAGACACTTATTTAGGACAGACAAGTTACAAACCCGTGCTATGCACGGGTATATTTTAAAAATAAATAAAATAATAAACATATTTATGTTTACCAATTAAAAACTTTAGTAAACCTATTGTATATAAAATGCTAACTCAATTCCCCATAAAAATTACTATTTTTTATAATGGCTGCAATATAGTACATGTATATGAGATTGGTTTTTCGCGTACCAACTAAAATGGATCGTAAATGATTAACATTTGAGACTTACCAAGAAGTAGTTGAAATAATTTAGTTGTTGTTTTTCACAGTAATTAATACATCGTCTTGTGTAGTAATATTTTTGTGTTTTTTTCGTGAGTGCCATAAAAAACCTATTGAAATTGTGAGAACAAGTGCGCTATACTACATATAACTAATTCAATTCGCATTTTTGGCAAGAAAATTGAATTACAATTTCAAAATCCATGATGAGTTAATAAAACAAAATGTTAGGTTAAGCAAACAATGAATGCAAATAAAGCCCAACTATTTAGAGTTTTACACGGAGAAAGTAAATCTAACTAATTGATTCGAAACTCTCTTGAGATGGAAACCCATGTGGTTAAAAGTAAAAACAGTAAGTCCAAAACACAATATAAAATTAACAAACACATACAAAAAAAAAAGAAAAAGGAAATTTTAAATGGATAAATAAATGGAAGCTAAAATCTTTGAGCGAATCTTTATATAGCTAGTATTATTCCTACGAAAAAACTCAAACTTCTGCCCATGATATCGATAGGAATGAGGATGTAGAACCATTCTTCTATAACATATTGAATTGTATTATTGAGAATCACTTCAATATTGATAATTATTTGCTTACACGAAATACAACATATATTCTAGATATAATAATGAGGGAAAATTAACATTTGTAAATGAATATTTACCTATCCAACTATACTTAAATAAATATGTAATACCAGCTTTGTAAAGTTGATTATGCATGCTTTCAGAAGGCTCCAATCCTCCAGTATTATGGAAGATAATGAAGAAGGATGGAAGCTTATATATAACATGATTGCGGAAGATAATGAATAAGCAAAAGAAACACCTTATAGCACTACACCAACATCAGTAATTTGTGACTGCCAAAAACTGTCACAAAGTCCAAAAACTGTCACAAAGAGCTGTCACATAAACGACTGTCACAAGTTTTTTTGTGACAGTCAAAAACTGTCACTTAACAGTGACAATCATAATTTATATGACATTCTCAAGCCACTTTTCGTGGCTGTCACAAAGCCGAATAGGCAAATATCATAGTCACGAAGAGAAACCCAAGATTTTAGTGGCTGTAACAATTATAACTTATCCCGAGAAGATTAAAAGGAAGAGTTATTAATGAGAGAAAAATTCAATTAATTGATAATGATAAAAAATATATATATTTAATATAATAACATATACGAAGATGTAAGGTGTGCATAAGGAGAGATTAAAGGGTGAGATAATTTAATTCATTTAAATGAAAATGTTTTAAAAAATGATATGTTTAATATGACATTAATACAAAGAAACTGAAAAATTTAAGAAGAGATCGAGTGAAGATGAAGAAGAAGATCAAAACAAAGCATATGTATGGTGGATGATGGGGTAAGAATGAAAAGCAACAATAATGAATCAATTAATTATGAACACGTGACATTACTATATCGAAAGAGTGAGTTTTACTATCTATTATATATGATATGATAGGGAGTACCCATTAATGAATCCGGCAAAGATGCCTTCACTTGCCGTAACTTAAACCAACATCGCATTCATACCAATCCACTCAAATATATATTATGGTTAATTATATCCGAATTAATTGCGCGTGCACAAAAATTTAATAATTATTAACCTGTTAACAAAATTTGGAAAAAGGAAACAAATACCCTCCTCAAGGTCGACCAATTCTTTGACCAACTAATTTTTAAATTATTAAAAAATTAATAAAATATCAAATAAAAAAATTAGTTTACCTGTGTTATAAAAGGAAAACACGGTGGATTATATCTCTAGGTGACTTTAGTATTCAACTGTAACTAATAAGATACTATGCAAATTTAGTTAATCCCGATTCTTAATATGAATACATACCTATTTACATAATTTTTCACATTTTATCTTTCATATTTTAATGCAAACTAGCTTTAAGTTAGAGCGGTGTTATTTACGCCCTCCAGATTTCTCACAAACATCCCCTTTATCACAAACACTTCTTAAGAAATGAGATGTGAGTACAGTCACACACACACTCACCCCACTTGGGAAGAGTTTATTTGTAAGAACTCGTCTAATGTCAAGTAATGGATTACTAAAGTGTTTTCCAAACTAGGCCCACCTAATAAGAGGTGAGTTCACTTGCGTAAACTCGGCTCACATGAGGAGAGTGTGTTGTTAAGCACTCACCTAACATCACGCAATGAAGGGGGTGTTTGTAATAAATAAAGGGGTGTTAAAATGTATTTTTAATTAAATTTTGAAAGGGAGTGTTTGTGACACATTTGGGGGATGTAAATAACACCACCCTTTGGATATCACAAGGTTATGTCATGGGGATTTAAATTTATTTTTTTTAGGGATCAGAGGAAGGCAAAAGTATTATAGGACAATTAATTGACCTAGAAATGGAGAAAAAAAAAATTATCATGAGGTCACTATATAAAGAAATCACTTGAATTTCAGTAGTATTTTTTCTCTTTTAATAGATTCAAAGGAAAATGAATATTTAATAATCTCAAGCTGTCTTGAATCGTGACCACATTTTAAATCCGAATCCATTTGTATTCCTATATTATTCCTTACATTTTATTTTTAATGTAGAATTAGTACTTACACCTCTCTTTTAAATAATTATTCATTATTAAATTCCCATTGAAAAAGTACTACTTTTTCAAAGTTAATTAAAAATATTGCGTTTGATTTTGAAAGAAAGAATAATGGAGAGAAAAATATATTGGTTTTTTGGGTATAAGTAATGCACAGATACTTCAGTACGGTCTACAATACACTTGTAAAAAAATATTTATAATAACAAATTAGAAAAACGTTTCATTCTAATCACTGATTAAATTATTAACTATTATAAATGAGGTAATTGGCTGCCGCTATTCAATTGCAACAAAAATAAGTAGCTACTGGTGACAAGAGGTTTAATTGAGTTAATACTAAAGCATATGCTAAAGATATAGTATCTCTATTACTCAATTTTGTGTACACTGTTATAAATTTCTAAAAGCTATATACAAATGTAGATATCATGAGCTATCTCTGAATTTAGCTTCTACTAATATATGAAATTGAATTTAACATACTGAAATATTTCATATACAAGAAATTTAAAATTATTAACTTCTTCCTCCTTAGATCACTACCAAAATATCACCAAAATACATATGATTCACATTCATTTATTTTTTGCAACTGTGTTAACTTTCAAGAAAGCGTGACTTCGATTGTCATGTAAATGTGCAGAAGGAAATATATTAATAGTTCATCATGCTATGATTTCAATATATAACGAATTTACATTCAGTAAATATTGATATTTAATTTTTTTGATAAAAAAACTGAAAATAAAAATTTGAAAATAGGATAAAATTTTAGTAATATTCCATAACACGCTGCATCAAAGTGATTTATATGTATCCCAAAAATTTTAGTACCGTAATAATAGATTTTGGTGTACCAAAATTACGGTATTCGGTACAAGAATTTGAATAAAGTAACTATACCAAATCTACCCCTAAAATTAGCACAACTTCATTCATTATTACATTAAATTTGAAAAGAAAACATACTGCTTTCCCAAAGTACTTAAACTGTGAATTCAAATAATAATTAAAAAAATGAAGAATTTGTTGTAGGAATAACTCTGTTTTATTCTTTATTAGATGAACCCTTTAAATAGGGTACAAATACAATAGTAAATAGGGTTTACAAGGAAATCCATTATGGCCCATAATACACAATTTACACAGTAAAATCTCTAATACATATTCTATCTAGACGATAGCACACTATGTGTAATTTCCTTAAACACTCCCCCTTGTGCTGAGTCAGAGATAGAATGGTACATGTCTTGTTGCCTCATTAAAACCTTGTCAAGTAACAAAAACCTTATGGAAAAAAATAACCTTGATCGAAGGGAAAAGAGTACAACATTGTGACAATCCTGTTAGACTTCCTCCATTGAGTCTATATTTCCATTTGATCTTTATTTCAATCAATAGAGCTTGCACGTATCGTTTTCTCGTTAAAAACCTTATCAAGTAACAAAATCCAGTGGAAAAAATAAATCTTGATTTAAGGAAAAAAGTATAACGTAATGTCGTGTGGATATTAGACTCCCCCTCAAGTCTATACCTCCCCCTGATATTTACATTAATCAAGAAATTCGAAAAGCTTATGCATGTATCGTTGCTTCATTAAAAACCTTACCAAGTAACAAAACCCAGTAGGAAAAATAAACCTTGGTCTAAGGAAAAGAGTATAACGTAGGTGCGAAAATTTCATCATATTTCACACCTTCCCTTGATCATTAGCTTCAATCATGAGAGTTGAGAAAGCCTAAGCACCCTTATATTTTTCACATGATTTTCAAATATGGCCTTAGGAAAAGACTTGGTGAACTAGTTTGTCATATTCTCCTTAGAGCTTTGTGTGGGCCAGAGAGATACCCAACACCAACAAAATCAATCAAGATTTTGTTTGGGATTTCAATGTAGGGGGGTGGCCATTTTAGCATCATCATTTACTTTAGATGTTGCTGTCGTATACACTTTTTTCTCTCTGTAGGGAAAGAACAATCCCAAGCCAATGGTTCCTTTTTGGTGTTCAATTATGCTGCGTTGGCGCTGAGCTAAATCTAGCTAACAAGTTCAATGCGAATGTTATGTTTGGTCGAGTATGTTGTGTTAAGTGCAATAATGCGCATATTGCATTTAGATAAGAAGTTTCATCTCCCACCTCTCAACATATTTTCGTAATCTTACTTTGTACGAAATTGATTTTTCCTTTGATCTAAATTTTGACCAACCATGGGAGGGCTACTAGAATGCGTTTTGTCCAGGTTAAATTTTCTGATTATCTTTTGAACATATGCAGACTAATGGATTAGTATTCCACAAGCTCAATATTCTAAATTAAGATCTAAACAAAATTCAAGCTTTCCCAAAAAATTTTATCTCAAATTTGGATTTCAAGTAGCTAGTTGTTTCTTTTATCTCATCAAAAGTACCTATTATGTCCATATCATCGACATATACAGCTACAATTGCGAATCCGGAACTTATTTTGTTTATGAATACGCATGGGCATGATTCATCGTTCTTATATCCCTTCTCAATCAAGTAGTCACTTAGACAAGTATACCATATTCGTTCGGATTGTTCCGTAAAGTGAACGTTTCAACTTAATTGCAAACGCACTCCGTGGTTTAGAGTTACTTGACTTAGGTAATATAAGGCCATCAGACACTTTCATATATATCTCTGAGTTAAGATCCCCATAAAGATACGTAGTGACCATATTCGTGAGCTGCATTCTCAGTCCTTCGAAAATTTCCAAGCTAATTAAGTAGCGGAATGTTACAACATTTAGACAATTCTAGAGCGTCTGTAAGAAACCTTGCGCCACAAGGTGAGCCTTTTACTTCAGAACTTCTTTTTCCTCATTTACACTTTATGGCAAATAATTATTTATGTCCTACAGGCTTTACACTTGGCAAGTTAGCACTACCGGACCAAATACCTGTCTCTTTGCCAGATAATCTAATTCTGTCTGGATTGCTTTTTTTGATTTAGGCCAATTTTGCCCTTTGTTGACATTTTGCAACAGAGCGAGGTTCGACATCATCGTGCTCTTTGATTCCTTGAGCAACAGTCTATCATCAATGCATATGAGAAATCTTTTCATTAACTCATATGCCATCTTTTAATCCATTGAGATTTATTTATTCTCTGAAATCATCTATAACTTCGGGGGATCTCCCAGTATTGATTCATGGACATAAGTATAATAATAGATAATCTCATAAAAGAGGCTTTTACATTAATGATTGATTGATCAATTTGTGCCTTACTCCACCTCTTCTTTTGTGTGAGTGTTTGTCGAACCAAATGACCTCCTTTTATTCCTTTAAGGAGCCATGGCCTCATCCACACCTCCACTAAGTGTAGTTGCAGTGTCTTTTTCTGTGACATTGTGCCCCTTATTGGGGACTTATAACCTTGCTAGCATATTGCAACTGGTATGTTTGATCTCGTCACTTTTCAATATCATTAAATGTATCAGGCATTGAATATGTTACATTTTAAAGATTGATTATTCTTTTTCACTTCACTATACATTGTGATATACGCGGGGATCAAGATGAGACAGAGTGGGGACCACGATAGTTCCTGTCGTTCCCTTAAATTTTTTTTTCCTATCTCCCCCTAACGACAGGAAGACTATCTCATCAAAGTGACAATCCGCAATTCTTAGCGGTAAAGAGTTCACCTGATAAGGATTCCAAATAGCGGATTATCATTGAGAATTCATATCCAACGTTAATACTTAATTGTTTCAGCGAATCCAGTTTAGTGCTCTGTGGGGGCGCAATCGGCACATATGCATAAAATATCGGGCTAATATCCAGTTACCAACTAATACGCATATAATAGTTGTCTAATATTGGACCTTGAAACAAATAAATAAATATGCGTGTAATATTGCATAAATCCCGGGCAAATATAGGCAATATAGTGCGTATAACCAATGCCCTATGTACCATCTATATCCTTTTGATGGTTGCTTTTGTGAGACCTTTATGCGTATGCACATGAAGAACGGGATTCTTTACTTCGATTTTATGCAATGATCATTAGGTACTTTTGATGTAAACTCTCCAGCTTTATCAAGTTTTATAGACATGATATAGTAATCAAGGTGGTGAGCCCTTAAGCGTATAATATGTGCTAAGAGGTTTGTAAATGCAGTATTTCTTGTAGATAATTATTCGACATGTGACCAGAATGTCGAATTATCCACCAGATCCATAAAGTACTTTGAATGGTTCCGCACTCCGGAAGGATTTATCTATAAATATATATTATAAGAATGGGATATTTTATTTTGTATTTTTAGCATAAGAAGGTCTCGATCCTATTTTTACTAAAGGGCAGGCTTTGAAAAATGGGGTGTCGTTACTTTGACATGGTCAGTTAGGCATAATGGGAAGGGAATATGGCTTTCAATACTTTAAAAATCAAGAATTACTTTTGAGCATTGCTAGTATCAACACGTTGCAATGTGTTAGATTTTTTTCTCATTTATTTGTCATTCAGAAGAGATGATGTCTATATAAGTACATTAACACACGGATCATCATGACAAAGGTGCACTAGGCAAGCATTCCAAAGCCTATATGAGTCTATATCCCACGGTACATTGTTAGTGACATCATAGGATTTGACAATCCTTATCTTAGTGCGGTACATTCTACTAGAATGATTCATAAGTTTCTTTAAAATGCGTTTCTTTACACATTTGTTTAGAGATAAAATAAATATATTTTTGTTCCATTCTTACATTTAGTTTTTATATGATTACTATAGGTATGAATATCATTAACAAAGTTCGGGTCGCTTTGGGTGCATATAGACCGTATGTGACCTTAAACACCATTTTAGCAACAAAATGGTTGAGCAGTTCTTCGCTCTTATAATGATTTAATCATCATAGTCACATAGGTATTATAGGTTATTAATTGCCTATTTCATTGAATGGATATAGAGTTCCCACTATCAACCAATCATTAAAGTTATCATCAATTCATTTTTACAGTAATAAAATCGAATATAAACTCCGAACTATGTAGTAATAAAAGGACTAAATTCAATTACTTTAGAATAAAATTCGAATAAAACCAACAATAATTAATCCAATATCTTGTTTAGAAATCTAATTTATCTAATCAATCATAAACTTTAAGATAAAACCATATTCTAATTAAAAATTAGGCAACATGCATGTTCAACTATTTTTGAAAAATAAAGTGAATGAAGAAGATCGGTCAAAATCGAGTGCATCCGTTGACTGAGCAAAGTCCTTTTTGCCACTAAAGTCTGCGATTGTCGAGTTGACATTAGCGTCATTATCTTCTCTATTTATAAAATGAGATTCTTGTTCTTTAGATTTTCGATATCTTTTGTGATTCACTACTACTTTAGCGCTTGCATGGCAGTTCTTGTACCAGTGCCCAGCGACTCCACACTTGTAACATGGCTCATCGCCAACTCTTTTCTTTTTGACTAGAGGGTTTTTAGGTGTATCTTTCATCTTGTTTTTCTGACCACTAGGTCCAATAGCACCTTTTTTTCTCTATACTTTGGAAGAATCTCCATGATCCATACCACGACTCTCACATCTATTTTCACGTTGTGCATTGTTACCATGTGACTAGGGATTAGCACGTCCAGCCCCCTTTGCATTGAGGTTCTTTTCACTGTTCATTTTACCGTAATTGGCCTTAGAAATTCTCTTTATCCCGACGGGCCTGGCATTGTTATTCAAAAAGAACCTTATTATGCCTTTCAGTCGCTTGCAGTAGGTTGATCAGCTTATTGAATGTTGTGATTCTTTTGTTATCATACTCGAGCCTATACTGGTTTGCTAGTATAAGTGCTGAAGTAGAAAAAGTGAAAATGGTGTTCTGAATCATATCATCTTCTGTGAGATCCTTTCCACAGAAGTTAAGACGTACTTTTAGGCGCAGCATGTCCTTGTTAAAGTCGTTAACCTTTTTACAGTCAAGCAAGCGGATTTCATTCCACTGAACGATTAATTCTACGAATAAAGTGTAATGAACGTTCCCAAAACGTCCCTTAAGGGCATCCCATAATTCTTTAAGTGTCTTTAACTAAAGGTACTCCCAGCGTATACTGGGGCAATATGTTTCCTTAGAAACATTAATGCATTTGCTTTCACCTTGTCAGACGATCTGTTGTCTGTAGGGTCTTTGGGGTCAGCAAGTGTGGCAGAGTATTCTTTAGCCACAAAAGAGGTTTTTACATCAGAAACTCATCGATGGTACTCAAATCCTTCTGAGTCCAAAATGTCAAATTTATGTCGAGTTGGGTCGGTCATCTTAGTAAATAATAAAAAAGATATTACACAGTTATGAGTACATCCATGTTAGTTATTTTTTAGGATTATGAATTAGATTTCAAAAATCAAGATCTATAATGGTCACATTTTTCGATGCTATATGAAAATACTTTATCATAGTAATTATAATGCGTATGAACTTTCATCATCATGGCAACTGTTGAATTTATGACATACTAAATAAAACAATTAAGAATATAGTTAATATTCTAATTTTCTTAGCAGGCTGATTTACCACAACTATAGTAATTATAAATTTAATTAGTCCATCCCAAATATAGTATGCATAATATTGTGTAAATTTTGGCTACAGAGTGGTCAATATATAGGGGTCTTTGGGGTCAGCAAGTGAGGCAGAGTATTCTTTAGCCACAAAAGCGGTTTTTACATCAGAAACTCATCGATGGTACTCAAATTCTTCTAAGTCCAAAATGTCAAATTTAGGTCGAGTTGGGTAGGCCATCTTAGTAAATAATAAAGATGATATTACACAGTTATGAGTATATCCATGTTAGTTATTTTTCAGGATTATGAATTAGATTTCAAAAATCAAGATCTATAATGGTCACATTTTTTGATGCTATATGAAAATACTTTATCATAGTAATTATAATGCGCATGAACTTTCATCATCATGGCAACTGTTGAATTTATGACATACTAAATAAAACAATTAAGAATATAGGTAATATTCTAATTTTCTTAGCAGGCTGATTTACCACAACTATAGCAATTATAAATTTAATTAGTCCATCCTAAATATAGCATGCATAATATTGTGTAAATTTTGGCTACAGAGTGGTCAATACATAGGGGTGGAATTCAAAACCACATTAAATCAAACTGCTCTTTTGCATTAGAAACAAATTCATATATATATATATATATTAAATATTTAACTATATCTATATACACAAAGGAAGTTTTAAATTTACATAAACTATACAAATATATACAATATATAATATATATATATATAATTACATGTAGATGAATTTCAATGATAGATTTACACAAATTTGGTTCACATATATACATGTATTCTATAGGGCATAATTGGTAATTAAAACAAAAAACTGTTTTTAATATAAACAGAAATTTAATTAAAACAAAAATTGTTTTTTATAATAAAACAGAAATTTAATTAAAATAAAAACTTTTTTTAAGATAAAACCGAAATAATTAATAATATAAAAACTATTTTTTAAAATAAAACCGAGATTTAATAAAATATAAAAACTGTTTTAAAAGATAAAACAGAGATTTAATTAAAATAAAAACTGTGTTTTAAGATAAAAAGGAAGATTTAATTAATAATAAAAACTGTTTTTTAAGATAAAACAGAGATTTAATTAAAATAAAAACAGTTTTTAAGATAAAACAAGAGATTTAATTAAAATAAAAAACAGTTTTTAGATTAAAATAGAGATTTAATTAAAAAAAAAATGTTTTTAAGATAAAACAGAATTTATTTAATTAAAATAAAAACTGTTATTTTTAATATAAAACAGGAAATTTAATTAAAAATAAAAACCGTTTTTAAGATAAAATAAGAATTTAATTCAAATAAAAACTGTTTGTAAGATAAAACAGGAATTTAATTCAAATAAAAACTGTTTTTAAAATAAAACAAAGATTTAATTAAAATAAAATCTGTTTTTAAAAAAATTAAAAATTAATTAAAATCACACACATATAATCCAGGCACATCAAACGTATATATATACTAATCAGCTAATTCACATATATATATATATAGGGGAAGGATCTAAAGAGGACCAATTTTTTGGTCCTTAAATGTGGACCAATCATTTTGAAGAGGTAAATAAATAATTTTTTTGATGAAACTTGGTGAGTATGATCTTCATGATTAGTAGATCACCTCCACCAAATTTCATCGAAAAATTCAATCGGGAAGAGAGTTAACTAAAAAATTGATATATATGTGCGTTTCTAACCGTTAAAATTTAAGATATTTAGATAACTCACTTCTTGGTTGGATTTTTTGATAAAATTTGGTGGGGATGATCTACTAATCATGAAGATCATTTTCACCAAGTTTCATAGAAAAATTCATCCGTTTACTCCCTCAAAATGATTGGTCCGCATTTAAGGACCAAATAAATGGTCATCTTTAAATCCTTCCCATATATATATATATATATGCATATATTAGCAGGTTACATATATACATATATGTTAACATAAACTATATATACACAGTAAGTAGCAGGTTACATATATATTTATATATATATATATATATATTAATTAGATAAATGGGATTGTGGGAGGAACCGACTTTGTTGCTGTTGAGAGGGACCAACCTTGTTGGCTTATTAGATCTTGTGATGAAGATGTGATGAACGTAGAGCAAGAGCAAAATTAGATGTGGCCGGCGGCAATTTTTTTCTTTTAGTTAGAGTTATTAACTCTGAACGTGCTGATAACGTGTTGTAAAAATAACTCTGTTTTATTTTTTATTAGATGAGCCCTTTAAATATGGTACAAATACAATAGTAAATAAGGTTTATAAGGAAGCCCATTATGACCCATAATACACAATTTACACAGTAAAATTCATAATACATATTCTATCTAGACGATAGGACACTATGTGTAATTTCCTTAAACATAATTTGTTTTCTTTCCTAAATACATGAACAAATACAATATTTTAGTATTTAATAATGAACAAAAATATACAATTTATTTTTAACAAGTAACTAATTAAATCTAGTCACAAACATAAAACGTTACAAATTTCGTAAATCAATTTGATATTCAAGAGGGGAAAAGTCAATATTTATTCATCTACCTGAGTAAATAATTAAATTACCAGTTTTTGTAAATGAACATAATTAATTTAATTTATTAGACATATAGTTAATTTTAAATTATGGATTTTTAAAATAAAAAAACCTTAAGAGTATTTTATTGTGTTAGTTTTAAAAATATTTCCATTTTCGTAAACGCGCACAATTAATTTAATTTGTTAGATATATCGTTAATTTTAAGTAATATTTTTTTAGATAAAAAACGTTTAGAGTACTTTAATGTGTTAGTTTTATAAATATTTCAGTGAAAGGAGCAAATTTTATTAGAATGTATTTAATTTTGAATATTGGATTTTTAAATAAAAAAGCTGGCTTGGTATTGTGGCCCAAATAGCCCATTTTAACTCGGTCCAATTTTGCCCAATTTCAACATGTGGAAGATTCTAAAAGTTCTACTTTCCAGTTTTCATGGAGAAAATGTTTTTAATAAACCAATCGGCTTGAAAATAAATTGGGATTTAATATAGATAATAAATATTTTTTCTGTAATTCTCTTTCAATCATCTTGAAATCGGATGAATATTATAAATATCAATATCTGAGCTGTTAAATCAATTTGTTATAGGAAGATATTTTATCCACGTCCAATCCAATTTTTATTTTTATTTTTTTTATGTTATTTATCTATAACTTACTCCTACATCATCTGACCATTCATTCGTTTCCATCATTAATCACAAACCTCCAACAAACAATTGATAAAGAATTAGTTAAATTTAAAATATGGTAGACAATAGAGGTAACAAAAAAAATTATTTTTTAATAAAGCAAGTAATAGAGTATACAATAACATACCTCACTTTCATTATAATTTGTCCATAATAAATACAGATACAAGGATTCTTCGAATTTAGCTTCCACCATTATCTTATGATTTAACAAATTAAAATATCTTATTGCTACTATAAAAGTATTTTCAATTTTTCAATTTTTTTTTTCAAAATAGAAACTAAAATATCATTAAAATATAAAAATATGTATAAAAAATTGAATAAAACTTATTAAAGACTACAATATTAATGATTATTATGTGTATATCTCATTGGTTCAAAGCTTTAAAAATTCATACCCTATATCATTTGCATTGAAAACTCTTCACACTTAAAACAATTTCTACAATATGAGTTTTTGGCGAAACAATTAAAAACTAAGAGTAAACAACCAACCTTGAGCTGATGTATGTCGCCTAAGCCTTAGGCGACCTACCATATGTCGCCTAAGTGGTGTCGGGTAAGAGGTGTCGCCTAAGATCTTAGGCGACATACAAATAGAATATGTCGCTTAAGTTGTCAACTTAAGAGACATAAGCAATAGAGTGTGTCGCCTAAGTGGGTACACTTAGGCGACACACTATATTTCTTATGTCTCCTAAGTCAAACACTTAGGCGACACACTCTATTTCCCATGTCTCCCAAATCAAACACTTAGGTGACATACTCTATTTCTCATGTCTCTTAAGTCAATAACTTAGGCGACACATTCTATTTCTCATGTCTCCTAAGTCAGTAACTTAGGCGACACACCAATAATAGTATGTCGCTTAAGTGATTTACTTAAGAGACATAAAAAATATAGTATGTCTCCTAAGTGGTTGACTTAGAAGACATAAGTAATAGAGTATGTCTCCTAATTGTGTTTGGTGAAAGGTATTTCTGCACCACTTAGGCGACATACTTTCATTTGTATGTCTCCTAAGAGGTTCCAGACCTGCTTCATGGCAAGCTCTATTATTATGCAGCCACGCCTGCACTTTCCTAAAAATCAACCTACATTATAAATTTGATACCAATTCATTCACACACAATTCAATCACACAAAAACTTATAAAATTGAAATGTTCAAAGTTTAATATTGCTGGCCAAAATTGAAATGTTCAAAGTCTAATTACTAGCCAAAATTCAAATATAAAATAAAAATACCATAAATCTAGTAATAGAGAAAACTAAAAAAGTCTATACATAAAGACGCAAAAAAATAAACAACTCTATCACTAAACTTCTCATGGTCCACCACTCATAGGAAGATTCGCCATCATCGATGGATACTAGATCTCGTACCCGCGCTTCTATTGCTTCATCGCATGCTTTGTGTCGAGCTTCCATCGCCTCAAGTTTTGCTTTTCGCGATCCTTGACGACAGAGCTCCAAATTCCTCGGATCCGAGTCCCTCTTGAAGAACCGATATCACTCTCAATGATACAGATCTCTTCTTCAAAAAGGAGCTAGATCGAAGCTTAGGATCCTTCCTCAGTAGCGAGTCGATCAACCATTATCTTTGTCACGGCCTCATCGGTGGCAGCTCTTACTATTGCTTGCAAATAACAATAACATATAAGTAAAGTGTACAAGTTAAAAGTAAAAAGAGAATGTACCGGTGCTAAAACTGAAATTACAATCCAAAGAGAATACACAAATGAATTCAAATTCATATATATATAAATTCAGATTCATATATTGCCCTCTAATTCATGCCAAAAATTCAGTGTTGTGTGTGTGTTAGAATTGTAAATTATCAAGCCACACAAGATATGCAACCATGTACAAGCTACCTACAAATTGAGATATACAAGCATAAATAGCTACATTCTCTTTTTTCTTCTAAATCGATACATACAATTTGAGATAAACAAGATATTACTTTTTCTACGCTCAAAATTCATTATCAACCCCCCCCCCCCCCCGTTTTCTTTTTGTCCACAAAAACAAATCGCCCTCCTTTTTGACTTGGATGAAGTGGTAGGTGACTAAAAATCATTCATTTAATCCCATCTTTAAACCGTTTATGTTCAACTTTAAACCAACACCATTACAAAAAATCAAGAACTTGACCCTCTAAAGTAAAGCAAATTAGAGCATTAATTAATAATTCCATGATCTATATATTTATAAATCAAAAAAGAAGACAAACCCCACCAAACCCTGCTCCCTATATTATCATACTACCATGCTCCCTCTATTATCATGCTAGTGACCATTAACTAAAAAATTAAGAATCTTACAGCAAAGAAACAATAGGATGCTTGAGTCTAAGAATATTGTACACACACTTACATTTTATAGAGGAGAATTAATATATTCACATGATGATGGAAGGAATAAGGTACATCCATTTTTTTATTCATATATATATAGTGAAGAGGACTAATATTAAAATTATCCACAAACATATATAATTAATAAATTATACATTTGGGGATATATATGTACACATGCCATTTTCTCCTATCAGTTTAGTTTAGTTTAAAGGATTTGAAATTACACACTCCAGTGGTACAAGCTTATCTATCTATTTTGGTGAAAAGCCGATTTGAGATACTGATGAATGTTGTGAGCGAATTATTAATTATATATGGCCCTTAAGTACGTGGCTACAACATAAATTTTGCAAAACTAAAAGAATTGTATCTCACATTAATTGCCTTTGTATTATAAACTGATATTCTATATTTATTTATGTGTAGTTTTTAGTCATCCTTTTTATTGCAGAAAATGCAATCCTACTACCTTATCATCAATGCATCTGTACATGTGAGTATGTGAAATTATTAAACACACAATATTTCAAAAAGTAATTTTGACTTTCCACTTCCTTATCAACCGAATTATTGATCATACAAGTGCTGCTAAAAAAAAATCATGTAAGTAAAAATGGTACCCTTAATTCCTTCAAAATTACTGACTCAGTCGATAAACATTCACCCTTTCTCACACAATTTTTCTATCATTAATTGGCATGCACTCTCTCAGACACCATCTCATATATAAAATATGAAAAGTTAAGTTGTTGAAGCAATAGTTTAGAACTTTGAAAGAATGCTTACATTTAAAATCGATCAAGTAGAGTTGTATAAGAATTTATGAACAAAACAAAATTATATGAACCTGTGTTTTAAAAAAATTCAATTTCAAATATTTAATAAAATGTGGAGTCATGACATCTATATTTATTTGGGTTCAAAGCATGATCTTTCACCCTGTCCAGTGCATTTTATAAATTCAAAAACAATTCTCCCTACTGATACCCCTTTTTAGGGTCATGGTGACTACATTCATAGTTGTTTACTTGTAATTTATCCTCCATTTCAAAGACTGTAATCAATATACTCTAGACTAGATAATTCCCAACTTCCTCTACCTACTGAAGTAACTAAACTCGTTAATATACGAACCAAATATTTCATAATATTTTGTTTCAATCTTATGTCACTTAAAAAAATTGCTTAAAATTTCTCAGCAACCAGATATATATATATATATAGAATAAAAAAAAAACTACAGTTTCAACAAAACCCAAATGACTCAAATAAAGTAATTAAACCGAGCACATCAATCAATATAACAAATAATCATGTAAAAACGCAGATCAACTAAAAGAATGAGCTAATAGGCATACCTTGCATAGTGGGTCTAGGGCAAATAAACCCCTCATTTACAATTGAAACATTGGAGGGCATATGAACCCTCGGAGCCCCGACTCCGAAAACCATGCCCAGGAAATCGATCTGAGCCGACATCTGATTCAGATCTCCAGCAGTCTCAACAGCGGTCTTGAGATCCGTACTAGGATACCCAGCAAAAAGGGTACCGTTTCCAACCAACGCTGGTAAACTAGTCCCATCAGCTACCATGGCATTGGAGGCAGAGACAAGTAACTCGTCGTGTTGAAACCCGACGAAGACTCTAAAGGATTTGAGCTCGTTGAGGCCGTTGTTGAGGATGGTGAGAGAGGACTCAAATTTGTACGAGTTTGGCCTCAAATGGATGGTGAGATGGCGGTGGGTCTTACTTTAAGCGGAGGAGAAGCCGGAAGAGGGCGGTGGCTTGCGGAGAACAGGAGGAAGACGGTGGCGGTGGGAGAGAGGTGGGGAGACTAGGAGAGGAGAGATTCAGAGTGAAACCGTGAGAGGTGAAGGTGGGTGAGAGGCGGACAGTGGTGGTGGGTGAGAAGCGAGCAGCGGCGGAGAGAGTGTGAGAGCAGCGGTGAGCGTGAGAATGAGATAATTGTTTTTAGGTTTTAGGGATTTGAATGAAATTAGGATTTTTTCTTCAATTTATAATCATCACTTGGGCGACATAGGCATTTATGTATGTCTCCTAAGACTCTCTTAAGAGACATACATAAATGCCTATGTGGCCTAAGAATTTTAGCTTTTTGCTCCTTTTCGCGCGGATAAAAATTTTTTGCCTATTTTTTTTTTCGTGAGAAATTTGAATTTTTTAATAACCTTAGGAGACATACTAATTTATATATGTCGCTTGAGAGTAACACTTAGGAGACATTCATATATTAGTATGTCGCCTAAGAGTTTTCAGTTTTTAAAATTAATTTTATTTTATTTTATTTTATTTATATAAAAGAATTAATTATTTTACAATAATCATTTCACTTAATTAATAATATTTGCAACTATTAATTCACTTAATTTATGGTGGATACTGGAGGGAGATAGTGAAGGTGTGTGCGAGGAGAGTGGACTAGGGGTGTTTTCGGTTTCGGTCGGGATAGAAGTTGGGGTCGATTATAATCAATTTTAGTTAAGATGTGATGCCGTCAATTATCAGTGACATAGTTACTTCTATTTTCTTTGGGAATAGGCCCAATGAGGTTCTGAGCTTCTTTAATTCTGTACAACTGATACTTATGGAGAATTTATATTCTGAAGGTTTTAAGATTGGTTTGGAAGATTTTTTTATTCCCTAGGAACTCCAAGATAATATTCAGATAAGTGTTCAAGATGTTTCCTCCTGCTACATCACTTAAGGTCCTTTGACAATGAGTTGGTGGAGTTGCAGCTAGGGAATCACCTAAAGCTTGTTAAAGTGCTCACCACAAATTTCATTTTGAAATCATCTCCAATGAGTGATCTAATCGATTCTAAGAGTGACTCGGCCATTGATAGGGTGTTTCAGCAAATAGGGTTTTTGGGTGTTCAAATGTCAGATAAGGGGAAACTCTATTCAAGCACATAGGATGTAGAAATGATTTATCTTTTCTACAGG
This sequence comes from Lonicera japonica, assembly GCA_021464415.1. Lineage (NCBI taxonomy): Eukaryota > Viridiplantae > Streptophyta > Magnoliopsida > Dipsacales > Caprifoliaceae > Lonicera > Lonicera japonica. The sequence goes on from CM038467.1 coordinate 37,778,830, forward strand.
AAGTATCATTTCAGCAGTACATACTGCACTACGGAATTCGATTTTGTGAGGAGCTATCTATTTAATGGGCTGGACCCGTACCAAAAGATGGTCCACTCAATTAGTAGTAGAGAAGTGATGGTTCGTTCTTCTAGAGGAATGACTGAACTCAGAACCTTTGTTTAAGAACTTGATGGCCATTATTCAAGATGTTGTTTGTCATGACGGCACGGTCAAGAATGTGTGAAGCCTTTCAGTCATTCAATTCAAGTGGGGTATGAAGACTGGAATTATGTCCCAGAGTTTATTTGTTGTTCATGAACCTATTGGAGTATTAGCTGCAACTGCCATGTCCGCAGCCATTCAGTCAGTTTTTAAAATTAATAACCATTTTTATTTATTTTATTTATATTAAAGAATTAACTATTTGAAAACAATCATTTCACTTAATTAATAACATTTACTATAATAGCAAAACCGATTGATTGAATTACAAATAATAACAATACAACATCAGTTATAGTCATCATCATCACTCTGATCCTTATTGTCAGTTAAGAAATTATTGTTAAACTCTTCTGCATCGTCAGAGACTTGAGTCCACATGAACTTCAGTGTTATCGGCAAGGAGATCGAACGATTCACGAAATGAAAAACCCTATTTATTAACCACAAAAAAGTATTGAAGGTCAAATATAACTTAGGCGACATACAATTAAAGTATGTCTCCTAAGTACTTATCTTAGGAGACATACATATAATATGTCTCCTAAGAAACTTACTTAGGCGACATAGATGATATGTATGTTGCCTAAGATAAGTACTTAGGAGACATACATTTAGTGTGTCTCCTAAGTGAGTCTTCTTAGGAGACATATTATATGTATGTCGCCTAAGATAAGTACTTAGGAGACACACTAAATATATGTCTCCTAAGTTACTCCCTTAGGAGACATACATAGTATATATGTCGCCTAAGTAAGTGCTTTCGAGACACACTAAATATATGTCTCCTAAGTGACTCTTCTTAGGAGACATATTATATGTATGTCGCCTAAGTTAAGTACTTAGGAGACACAGTAAACATATGTCTCCTCAGTGACTCTCTTAGGAGACATAGATAGTATATATGTCGCCTAAGTAAGTGCTTAGGAGACACACTAAATGTATGTCTCTTAAGTGACTCTCTAAGGAGACATATGAAATGTATGTCTCTTAAGATGTATTTTAGGAGACATACCCAATAAGGTATGTCGCCTAAGCCCCCAGCTGGTGTATTTGGGATTGAGTGATGAAGATAAGTTACAGTCTCCCTCTCAATTTCAACTTTAGCATCAACAATGGTGCAAGAGTATCCATGAACCCCGAAGCATCAACAATGAGTATACTTCCTTTTTCTATTAAACAATAAAACTCGCTGCATAGAATTTCGATCCTACAAGCTCTCGCTTACAAGAGCAGTGCAGTTGCCATGGAGCTAGAAACTCATATGTTAATTTGTCCCACAAGAGTATAACCAACAATTGACGACCATGACATTCTTGAAGTGTACGCAATCATAAAAAGGGTTTGGTAATGATTCACTAAATGTTATGTGTCTCCTAGTGGTTTAGTTTTTGCATTTCTCAAAAAAAAAAAAAAAAAGTTACGGGTTCGAATCTACACCCACCCATTTTTATAATGGGCATATTATTTAAGAATATTTTATACAATCTAGGTTGCGCATCATATACAGTATAGATGAACAGACAAAAATGCCTTCGTCTGCATACAATTCTACAAAATTTGTACATGCTAAGGTTTGGTGAGGAATTGACAAAGTTTGAACTATTGAAACGGAAACCAACCCTTAATTATGTAAAAGTGCTAGCTAAAGCTTTGAGTGACACAAAACATTAGATGAAACTTAGAAGTCAAAAGAAGGCCGGAGTGAAAACTACTTTTGCATTATAAGTTATAGCTTCCAATAATGTGCATATAATGCAGAATGCCGGCAACTAAACCCCAGAAAAGTATCTTTGCGAAGATGACATAGAGTCCCAACTTTTCTTGAATGCCACACTCCCATAAGTATTTGCTTTTGTATCCGATATACCCGTCCCATTGGGTGTTTCATTGAATAGTTCAATAATTGATGAGGTTTAAATAAATAATGGAAATATACAAGTTGGGTGCTTTTTTTTGAATTCATCCAATTGAAAAATTATTCCAAGTGTTTTAATGGAATGTTTGAATATTTTATTTATTGTTATAATTATAGTGTAAGTGTGTGAAAATAATATGTAGTGGATGCTTTGCAGCTTGGCCTATCTTTTATTCTAGTAAGTTTTTTTTTTGGGTGTGGTGAAGATATATCTGGGGTGAACTGTGAACACTTGCTTCTTAACAGTTGTTTTTAGAAACTCTAGCTTTTCTTTTTTATATAAGTGTGACATGTAATATCATGGGTTCAAGGAAGCGAGGAGCTATTGAGCCCTGGATGCCCTATGGAATCACATATCGGTAGTGATATAGGCATTAAGCTTTACAAGATGTGTATTGTATAGCCTTTGTAAACTAGAATGATATATTGCGTTTTATATCTATTAAGAAATAAAGTTTGATGCCTTGTATATACTAAATTTTATAAACAAATTAAATAATTTTGTGTTTTTATAGTTAAATTATAATGGCGTTTTGCCCCCCCCCCCCCCCCCCCCCCCCTCTCCAAGTTGAACACCTAAGATACAATAACAATTATATATAGTTTTACTGAAAGAAAAGTTATGCAACTTTAAATTGGGGGATGCACATTTTACTCCACGAGCAATGGAGATAAGGGTGCTAGGCTAAATCAAGGTTAAAACATAATCCGATCCCTCCGTCCGAACTTAAGAGTATTTTCCTTTCTGGAATGTCCCAGAATAAGTGTCAAATTTCTTTTTTGAGACATAATCAACATATTAAATATTGTGATAGTTAAGAATTTATTTCTTGACCATTGACTATGTTGAATGGGTGTGAAAATCAAAATGAGAAATTTATTTGGGACGGACGGAGGTAGTAATGAGATGAAAACATACCAGTGTATACCACCTATTAACGAATCCAGTAAAGATGCCTTCCACTGCCATAACTTAAGTCAGCATTGCATTCATACCAATCCATTCAAATGGCAGAAGAAGATATCTCAATTTCCAAATATCAACCTAACAAAAGCTAGGTGTCCTTTTTGAGATGATAAAGTAGATTCAAGGATGATATACTGAGGTCCTTTCCTTTCCTTTTTTTTTTTTTTTAAACCTGAAAAAGAGCACTATGATAAATAATGAAAATGATGGTAGAGCGCTATAATGGCCGGCGCCTAGGCTTACAAAAAGTCCCTCCAGAGGATAAAAAATAGCAAAGCAACGTAATAAATGGATTGACTTTAACATACGCAAACACATTTTGAAAAGAGAAAAAAATAGTTAAGTATATCCAAATTGATCGTATGTGCACAAAAATTTAATAATTATCAACCTTGTTAACAAAACTTGAAAAAAAAAGAAACTAATACCCTCCTCAAGGAAGCTCAATTCTTTGACTAGTTTGCATGCGACTCTAGGCGACTAGTTTTGAATTGTGACTCATAAGATGCTATGCAGATTTAGTTAATCCAGATTGCTCAATATGAGCATATATGTATTAACAAGTCGTAATAGATTGTATGATATGCATAATAATCATTAGAACAATGCGATAAGGGGAAGATAGAACTTGGCACTATGTCTTCGGTCTTCCCAAAGAACAATCAAATTTAAGATACAAAATATCCCTTTGTATAAATTAAGAGAAAGAGGGGGGAGGGGGGGGGGGGGGGGGGGGGGGGGGCAATATTAATACTATTAGTATATTTTAAAATTTATCGAGGCAAACTTAATGAATATGCATATATATTTTTATATTAAAAATTGTATGGATAAAATTACAATTACAGAAAATTAATTTGTGGGTGGGTGGGGTGGGGTGGGGTGGACTAGTAAGATGAGGCTTACATAATTTTTTACATATTATTTTTCATATTTTGATGCAAACTAGTTTAAGTTAATAATTAAAGGAGGGACAGGCAATGCACAATCCACTTGTAATTTTTTTTTATAATAATGAACAATGTTAACAAATATAAAGAGTTATTTATTTATTTGTTTATGTACAAACAAGCAGGAGAAAAATGTATTCAGAGCATTTCTAATGATAATATAAAAATTGATATGTAAATCATATGTGACAACCCACTTTTACAAAAAATTGAAAGTTAAAAAAAAATATGCTCCAATGATACTTTTTTAAGCCCTTGTTTAAATTTTGAAATAATCAATAAAATTCCAACATATATTAAATATCAATTTATGTAAAAAAATTATTTTTTTTTAAGTATATTGATTTATAAGTATTGATGAGTAAATTTCAAATATATAAATTTATTTATTTATTGTTAAAATCCACAATTTTATTAAAAAAATGAACAGAGAAAGATGATGGGGCATTGTAAAATCGGAGTGATTTTACACAAACTTTAATATTAAAAATTAATTTTATACAAAATGAAGATATAAAAGATTGTTAAAGATGCTCTAAATCTACAATTAATTAATTCAAATCATTATAAGTTAAATTAAATTTTTATAAACTCATACAATTAATTCACCTGCACTTAATTCAAAGCCTTTAAATAGTTGTTGAAGTAAGTTATATTTGTTTTATCATATATGGTAATATTTAACTGATTTCTTCAAAATATAAGTTATAACTAAAATTAAAGATATATTTTAATTGATAAAAAAAAATTCCCGTTTTAATAGGTGATTAATTGTTAACTATATAAATGAGGTGTCTGGCTGCCACTATTTGATTGCAACAAGAATGAGGAGTTACTCATAACAAAAAGTTTAATTGTGCTAATTTTACAGTAAATATATAATAGAGAAAACGAAATGATGTTTATCTCTACTACTAATATAGGGTAAAGTTATAATATAGATATTTCTCAATTTTATATACTCTGTTGATGATTTTTAAGAGCTACATACAAATGCATAGATCACAATCAATCTCTAAATTTGGCTTCCACCAATATCTAAGTTGAATTTAACAAATTAAAATAATTCATATAAAATAAATTTAAAATTATCAAGTTCCTCCTCGTTAAATCACAACTAAAATAGGACCAAAATATATATGATATACAAGGAAATATATTAATAACTCATCATGCTATGATATCCATGTATAGCAAAATCACATTAGGTTAAGGCTCGGGAAAAAAGGAATTAGAGCATTAATCTCGAATAAGAGAGAAAGAAGTGAAGAGGTGAACCAAGGACCGTAGATGAAATGTAGCAGTAGTGCACACACCTTAGATCAGGGATTAAATCTTGGAACCTACTTAATAATAATAATAATAATAATAATAATAATAATAATAATAATAATAATTATTATTATTATTATTATTATTATTATTACTAGAAATTAGGTAGAAGGGCTTGTTATACATTGATTTTTACCAAAAATCCAATGAATAATATTTTTGTGAATGAAGGGCCTATTTTTAATTGGTAATTAGTGTAAGAGGCCTATTTTGTTTTATATTTTAAATGAATGTATTTGAATAAATTTAAATATCATTTAATTAATAAAAACATGTTGTGTATTACCTAAATTACCCCTTTTTATGAAATTTACACAAAAAATATGGACTGTAAAGTTCGTATTGCAGTGAAATATGGACTGCAATATGAACTTTGCACTAAAAATATGGACTGCAAAGTTCACATTGCAGTAAAATATGGACTGTAATATGAACTTTGCACTAAAAATATGGACTGCAAAGTTCACATTGCAGTGAAATATGGACTGCAAAGTTCATATTGCAGTGAAATATAGACTGCAAAGTTCACATTGCAGTCTATATTTTAATGCATATTGGTATTTTTTAGTTTATTTTAAGGGTTAGAATGTCATTTTACAATGAAAAAAAAAGACACATGTCATATTATCAATAAAATAAAAAATAGGCCCTTTATTTAAAAAAAAAATATTCCTTAACTTTAGTGTGAAAATCTTTCTCTAATAAGTCCTTTTTTTTAATTGCCCCTTATTATTATTATTATTTAAGCTTACTATATTTGAACGGTCCTAGGCCCATGTCACCAGTCGTTTTAATCAAAGAAGCCTAGGTCATGTAATCAGATCCCTAAATCTAAGCCCACTTGGTCTCTTAAGCCCATTCTTCATTGGATTATATTTTTCTTGTACTTTGAAGATTTTGAAAATTGAAAATTTATTTATTAAATTAATTCATTGCCAAGTAAGTTTTATTTTTATTGTATTTATTATTTAATTTCTTGCATGCTAGTATAATTTGTAATAATATTAGAATGAGTTATTGATTTCATTGTATGTGTTCGTACCAATTGATTCTATCAATTTAATACTTTAATGTTAAATATAATTCTTCATATTTGATGCCTAGTTTAATTAATAAAAATAAAGTTGGATTCGCATTATAATTTGTTAGATTGACCTTATGATTTGTTAGGATGTATTTTGACGGATATAGTGAATATTTTGACTTTATACATAAGTTTGGTTGTGAAAGAATTATAATTGAATTTTATAAATTAATTAAACTTGAATGATTTTTTCCGCAAATAAAAAAGTCAAGAGACTAAATTATTGCGAGACCAGAGTAGAGTTTACGAGCATTAATAGTTAGAAAAATGATATTTAATATATGATTTCGAAACCCTAATCAAATAATTCATTAATTTTGTTATGTTTAATATTATTTTATTTACTTTCATACTTTTCTTTACTTTGTTTTACTTATTTTATTTATTCCACTACTTTTCTTGCTAGATTAAAAATTTAGTGAAAAATTAACAAGATGATTATGAAAAATATTATTTGAGTATGTGTGGAATCAAAATTTCTTGTGTACTATATTATCAACTGATTCGTACACTTGCGAGTATTAAAATTTATCGCAACACTTACGTAAATGTAGTTAATTCAAATTCTCAATACGAGTATACGTTGATTAGTATAGGAGTCTCAATATATTGTACGATATGCGTCAGGAATTATATGTAATGTGTTAAGTTGGCGTTTAAATGAAAAGACTAATTTAATTTTACACATTTTTTTCTATTTTAATGCAAACCAACTGCACACCACAAAATACTGCAATGAGTTTGCAGTTGGTTTCATCATTTTCTTTACCAATCTAACAAGTATCGTATATATCATTTGCATCAAAAAAGTCCTCACATTTAACACAGTTTCCACGACGGTGAATTTTCTTGAGCGGACCAATTAGAATTTAGAACTGAAAAAAAAAATTACCCACTTGATGTACCTGTTTTTTAGAATCGAATGATGAACATAACTCAATCTCAACTTATGAGCATCAATAGTGATGTACTAGAGGATTAATCCCTTTGGGGATGGCAATGTAGGTACGGCAAGGCGAATACAGTGCAAAAGCAAATCTTAGAAGAAGAGCTTAAGAGCGGTAGGGATGGTGACGGAGCATGAAAAAACTAGACCAATAGCAAGTCTTCGAAGAAGAGGTCGAGAACAGCGGTGATGCAGGCTTAATCCCTGTTGAGGTAGTTTCAAATCCCTTTAAGGGATAATTGATTAAGGAGGTCCTATTTGTGTAGCCCATTATGTTTTCTTAATAAAATTTTAGCTTTAGTCCTTGACTAGAATTTAAAAAAATTAAAAAAATAAATAGTGATGTGTTAGAATTGTAAAAAGCAAAATGTTTTTTTTTTTTTTTTTTTTGTACTTTACAAGTAATAATGGGTCATGCCAGGTATTTTGTTAAAATCATGAATTGGGTTTTAATATGATTTTCTTCACCGGATAAAAAAGTGACTTGTCTAGACCTAAATCGATAACACCCGAAATACGACAAAAATCAACACAAACACGACCTGAACTAGATCCATTGCCAGGTTTAGCTAGAGTTTCCATGGACCCCGAAAGGTATACTCAATTAGTAAACTCCTTTTTAATTGAATAGTAAACTCGCCACAAGATTTTTGAACTTGCAAGCTTTTACTAGAGAGGTGTCCTTGCCATTGAACTAGCAGCTCGTATCCTGATGAAGATACAGTCATAAATGTTAAACAGTCCGTACTAGAAAGTATAACTAACAATTGGCAACCATAAGATACTTCATGTATGCAATAATAAAAATGGTTTGATAATAATTCACAAAACGTTAAAGTGTCTACTAGTTGTTTAGATCGTTGCATTTCTCTAAAAAAAGTTATAGGTCCAAATATTGGCGGAAGGATGATTTCAACTTAGTGGAGGCTTGATTACCAGTAAGTAAATATTTTTAATTACAAGTAATAACTCAGGAAAAAAATTATATAAAAAATTAAACATCTAGCACATAAAGAGATGGCCAAAAAACACAAATTATAGAAATCCTCTTTGAGCCTTTGTATCTTGTAAATTTTGAAAGACACCTTCATTTCCAATACTTTTGAATATGTCTTTCTCAATGTGAAGAGGTTTTTTTGACAAATTCAAATATTTTCATATAATTTTATACATTTTTTCTCTAGAAAGCTCATAAATTTTCTCAGATAACACATAAGATATCCTAAAAAATACATAAATTTCTCTGCAATTATTACGAGGTGTAAACCTACTTCTTGCCTAAATAGACTTCATAAATGTTGATTCAATAATCTAGTCAATTTTCAATCGACAAGTCAAACCTATTATTCTTATTGAAGCATAACAACAAAACAAAATACCTAACCAATTTAATTGCTTAGGCAATAAATAAATAAATAAATACCAATTTAAGCTTGCCTCCCATATGAATTCAACTTGGAGAGAAAATGCATGTGGATGAGAGAAGATAAGATATATTTTGAAAAATATAATATGGGCATATATGCTACTATCTATTTTTTTTTTATTTACAATAAGAGATTAATTTAGACATTCTAATTATATCACAACACCAAAAGAGGTTATATGTAAGTGCTTTCAACACTTAGGAACATCATTTATAAGTGTCAAGGACACTTATATTATGACTACTTACTGTTTTTTGTAAGTGCCGAAAACTCTTATTGATGAGTCTTTCATTAACACCTTTTATAAGTGTTGGCAACACTTACAAAATCTAACTATGTTATAGCATATGTAAGTGTTCAAAACACTTGCAAATAATTGCAAAATTATAATTACTAGAATACATAAAATAGCAAATAATTGCAAAATTATAATTACTAAAAAATTCATAATCAGATTGCTTTAGAACACAAGCATGATTTTTACAACTAATTACAAAATACAGATGTAAACAAGAAGTAAAACAATATGTAAAAATCCCAACCTCCTCCGCCAATATTTCATTTGTCTTCATTGCAATAACCCAGAAGTCGGGAACACCTTTCTCTGCATAAATCATTTCAAAACATCAAGCTCGTATCAATGCCTCCACTCAAGACATAAAACATAACGAGAGTATGAAAAGGAAAGAAGGGATGAAGAATGTATGGGGCAATAAGTATATGTCACCATCTTTAGCTTTATCCTCTTCCTGATTGGTTGTAGATTCACCCTTAACTCCATGAACTTCAACAATGCAGTTCACAATTTCATATCTCTGCGGTTATAATAATAGCACTAATATATCAAATATAAAAACCTTTAATAACATATTTCGTCCATAAATAATATATCACAGCTCCATATGCCTGCGAGGATCTCTCATACCTTTGTGTATATTGGTTCATAAAGTTTATGGTACTTCAAGTGCCGCTATAAAAACTTTGCCTCTAACTCGTCATGTTCGATCACTCTGAAATTAGAGAACACATCAGCTACAGCATACAACAGTACATGTTGACAAACCACCTAAATAATATATAGAAGCAATTATGCTGTCTCAGACATTAAAGATCTAACAAAAACATGTCATGCTACTTGGACAAAACTCTGCAATAATGTCCACATTATTAGCATTATTTACAGAAGTAAGAACATGAACGATGAAGTACTCAGCCTTCCATCTTTAAAGAGCTGTAAGAATTATTACAAACACATCTAGATGCATCAAAACAAGAAAATTTGAAGTTTCAGTTTCAGTTTCAAAAATTATAACCAAATTGCCTCGGTCATAATAAGGTTCATTAGCCATCTCACGCATCTAATTACGTACCAATAAAAATATACAGGAGAACAAAGGTATCAAAACATGGAAATACACAATTTTCACCTATACAAAAAGAGAAATATAACAAAGTATGCTAGAAAGGGACTGACCTTGATTTAAAGAGTTGGAAGAGAACCAGATGCCCTATTCTATTTTTTTCCTCTTGCTCAAACATTTACTTCATCCTATTTCTTCTTTCTCAATTGGAAAAAAAAAAAAGGCAATGAGTGTTTTGTGAATCACTTGAGGAGCCAATTTATTTCAGTTAGGGATTAGGTTGTTTAGCTTGGGCCTTGGGGTGATAAGACACATCCTTGATCTGTTGCCAACTAAAAGTTTTAAGCAAGATTTTTTTTTACCAAGGATGTAACAGGCATACACATTGATTTCATACAAACTCAAATTGATTATAGCAAGTGAAATTGTTCCTGTGAGACACGATCATATAAAATCAAATTGATTTCAACACTCAAACTGGACGACTATCATTTACCAAAACTTCATTGATAATTCAGATAAAATGCATACAAGTATACAAGTATACACATACATACAACTCCATTTATATATATTTATATGTAATTGACTCACTACTTGAGTTGTTGAGGGAAATGCTAGTGTTGGAGTCAATCTGAAAGTATACACATTTCAATTAGGTGCGAGAGACTTATCACATGTAAAATTGGCTGAAAAAAAGGAAAAAACATAATCATCTGATTTCTCGAAATGATTAAATACACAAATCTCAAAATTAATCTGATTTAATCTCGAATTAATTTCAACACTCAAGCCAAAGAATCATTCACCTAAGACCTCATTGATAATTAAACTACTACTTATTCTACACAGTCAAACAAAATACAAACCTTACAGATAACTTGAATACACCATAATATATATAAATCAATATAAACAAACTCAATTAATGAATACATAACTCAATTACCTAACCTGGCAATGTCGATGAGTGAAAGAGATGATTTTCCAATAGAATGAACAGACGAAGAAATTGTGTGATGAACTTTCGCAAACGAAGAAATTATGTCCATTCTACTATGTGTAGCTGTGTCCGAGATTTAGATCGGGACAAATTGCAATGTCGATTAGGGTTCAACTTTTGCAAACCAAGAACAAACTCTCTCAACTTAAGTAGGTCGAAATGAAAAGATTAAAAGATCTAGGGTTTAAAAAATTGAGAAATCGAGAAATCAATCGAAGAACCTTCGTTACTGAGATAGCAAGAGGGAATCATCAGAGCGGGAATAGCAGGATCGAAATTGTAGAAGTTTGTTTCTAAAATTGAGAAGGCAAAAGACTTTATCCTTTTTATTTTTTTTATTTTGTTTTACAACGGTTTTAAACACTTATATTTTTTTTAAGTGCTACAATCTGTAATTATTTGGGAAAAACATTTACAAAATTTGTAAGTGTTCCAGACTCTTACATATTAATTATTATAATTGTTATTGATGGTATATTTTGGTGTTGTGTATGTTTAAATGTTAAAATTAGTCAATGGATGGAAACCATCCAATATGATCGAGAATTTTTGGGGATCATTCACAGTTTCTTCGTAATTTATGGGGCAAACATTAAATAACTCCTTTTCCCTTGTTAAAATGATAGTTACAAATCAGAACCCGAAGTTATGAATATCTTATAAACCCAACCTCATAATTTAAAAGTTCACACAAAGGTCTCTATAAAAGTATAAAATATCACACCTACAATGAATTTTTTTCAAATCCATGAGGGAGCTTAACCCCAATGAATTGATCCAATATATCTACGACAGGGTATTACATCAAACAATTCAAGGATTGTATAAATTTAAAAGGATAATGGAAATAAAAAGCCATGTTGTTTTGCTTGGATCCACCTATTGGAGTATAAATCCAGAGATGTTTTAACATAAAGTTGTTCCAACTAACCTACGACTTAGCTTATTTATGAATTAACATTCTAAAATCGGCATAAACTTGTAATTGTTGGATATTCAGGTGACCTCTCATGCAACTTAGTAGATATTTTCACTCTTACTTTTAAGATACTTTTCTTCTTCTTCTTCTTCTTCTTCTTCTTCTTCTTTTTTGTGAATGCTTGTGGAATTAAGATATATCTAATCTGTAGCACTGAATTAGCTAGAGTAGAAATTTGTAACAAAATTACCATACCGTAAAGCACCATTACTAATTTGTACCAAATTTCAATAATGGTATGGTACAAATAGTAATTGTACTATACGAGTGGACTATGGTATGACACCACTATCGATACCATACCATATTCAAAAATTGGTATTACCAATAAAGGATCTACCATATGCCCTAAAAATTTGGAAGACAATATAATACGGGGTTTAAAGAAAATTAATCAATATTTAAATTATTTATTTATTATCTTGAAAATTTATTCACTTAATAATGCTTAATTATATATTTATAAGATATTACCATTATCATATCATATTATTATTACCATTTGTATCATATTAATAATTGTCCAAATGGCACTCGGGCAAATAGTGAATTGCGATTCTTTTTACTCGTAAGATGAATTGAAATGCCATTCTACTTCATTGATCGCCCATAGGACACGTGCCATTTTTTTTTAATTGTTTTATTGTTATTTTATTTTGAGTGTTTTTGTTTACACCCACCAAAACTGGCTTCTTACCCTAATTAAAGATAACTTTAAATTCACCCCACTATAATTTTCAATTTTCTTTCAATTCACCCCACCTAATTTTTAATTGCCAAACAATACCTTAAGATTTGGCTTCAAAATCTTTCAATACCTAGCCAATCTATCCCAAGCAATAGAATGCTCACTTGATTTTCACCTCCATACCCGATTTACTTAGGCTATGCATGATCTCATTTCCACGTAGCAAATCCCAAATCATAGAGGGTACACAATACATGCACACACATATATCTATACACACATGCATACAATATGTTAGCAGTGATCTAAAAATCCAAAATCACTTTTTAATAGCCATGGATCCCATGATTTCTTACTCAAATCTCATCAATTTCCATTTTTCTCCAACTACAACTAAAATTTGCATTCTCCAAATTTGAAGAATATACCAGAAAGGATAATTTTATTATTTTATTATTTTTTTGACCAAGAATTGTAGAAGTTGAAGAGGCAAATTTTCAAAAAAGATTACTCAAATTCCAAGTGGACAAAATTTCCATTTAATTATTTGAAAATAATTGATGATGATCAAAGAATCAAAGTGAGAGATGCGCGCAGGAAAGTCAGTGAATCATGATGGAATCAGAGTAATCGAAATAAACCATTTTGTGGGATTATATTTCAAAAACTTCAAATTCAAAATAGAATTCTCTTTCAATTAAAATTAAGAAGGTTGAATATGCCTTTGTAATCATATATGTGTGTTTATATATATATATGTATGTGTGTATATATACATGCATATCTATTTGCTGCCTATTTTCTTGAACAATGGGGGTGAATGACTAAAAGCTTTAGTTTAGGTCTGGTTGGCAAAGTTGTTTTCAATAATAGACAAATAGAATCAATGAAGGAGAAGAGCAGAGATAGTAAAGTGAAAGTGTAAAAGTATATATTAGAGAGAGAAAGTAAAGTGGAATAAATTTTGAAAAGTGTAAAAGTAGAGTTGATTTTGAGTTGAGTTTTTAAAATATGAAGGGAAAAAAAAAACATGTACCAAACAAGCCCAAAGGGTTTTGAAGAAGAAAAGATATATTAGGAGTTGTTTGGTTAGTAATATTAGTCATTTTTTCAATTAAATTTTAAAATTTTGATGGGGTGAAAAAATTGTTTTTGTGGTCGTAAACGAAAAGAATGTTTTTGTGGGTTTGTCTTTTATTTGAATTGAATTGGGTTGTGTTTGGACTACGAGGTCTATTTTAGTGTATATATATATATATATATACCCACTGATTTTGGCAGTATACATGTTGAGATAAGTATTGCAGGCAAGTCAGTGGGTGGAGAATGGTTGATATTTTCAAGGGTTTTTTTTCTTTTTTGAAATCTTTTTTTTTTAAAGTCACTATAGTAGTTGGAGACTTAGAGTCATTAGAAAAAAAGTGAAAAAAAGAAAATTTCGAAAATATAATATTTTTTTTGGTAATGTTCCATAGCACATTATATTGAACCGATTTTTGAATATACCTAAAATTTTAGTACGGTAATAGTAATAGATTTTGGTTTACCAAAATTACAGCACATAAGAATTTGAGTATATTAAGTTTACCAAATTAGCACAGTTCTCTGTGAAAAGTAAGAATTAATTTAGAAAAAAGGGGCAATTAAAAAAAATAGCTTATTAGAGAAAGATTTTCACACTAAGGCCAAGGAATAATTTTTTTTAAATAAAGGGCCTATTTTTTATTTTATTGATAATATGACATGTGTCTTTTTTTTTCATTATAAAATGACATCCCAACCCTTAAAATAAACTAAAAAAATACCAATATGCATTAAAATATGGACTACAATATGAACTTTGCAGTCTATATTTCACTGCAATATGAACTTTGCACTCCATATTTCACTGCAATATGAACTTTGCAGTACATATTTCACTGCAATGTGAACTTTGCAGTCGATATTTTTAGTGCAAAGTTCATATTGCAGTCTATATTTTACTGCAATGTGAACTTTGCAGTCCATATTTTTAGTGCAAAGTTCATATTGCAGTCCATATTTCACTGCAATGTGAACTTTGCAGTTCATATTTCACTGCAATATGAATTTTGCAGTCCATATTTTTTGTGCAAATTTCATAAAAAGGGGTAATTTAGGTAATACATAACATGTTTTTATTAATTAAATAATATTTAAATTTATTCAAATGCATTCATTTAAAATATAAAACAAAATAGGCCTCTTACACTAATTACCAATTAAAAATAGGCCCTTCATTCAAAAAAATATTATTCATTGGATTTTTGGTAAAAATCAATGTATAATAAGCCCTTCTACCTAATTTCTAGTAGAAAAAAAAAATACTACGTACTTTCCCAAAGTAATTAAATTATGAGTTCAAATAATAATGAAGAAAATGTAGAATTTCTTTTCTTTTGAAGTACATGGATGCACAACAATTAACTAATTAAATCTAGTCACAAACATAAAAGGTTACAAATTTTGTAATTCAATTTGATATTCAAGGCGGACAATTCAATATTTATTCATCTATCTGACTAAATAATTAAATTGCCATAACTTAGAGGGTTACAATTTTCGTAAACCCAAACAATCAGTTTAATTTATTAACCTTGCGAATACTTTATTGTGTTAGCTTTAGAAATCGATTTAATATTCAAGGGGGACAATTCAATATTTATTCATCTACTTTAGTAAATAATTTACCAAAACTTAAAAGGTTACAATTTTTGTAAACACATACAATTAATTTAATTTATTAGACATGTAGCTAATTTTAATAATATATTTTTTAAAATAAAAACCTTGCGAATACTTTTATTGTGCTGTAGAAATATATAGTGTGAAAAGGAGGAATTTTTATTAGACATGTAATTAATTTTGAATAATGGATTTTCTAAATAAAAAACATTAAAATACTTCTATATAATTTTAGAAATATTTCGGATTTTTCTAATGTCATTTCAATATTCAGATGTTCCATTTAACGTAATCCACATTCAACTTTCTAGTAAATTTCCTCGGCCAATTTTAACATGTATAATATTCTAACTAACAATTAACTGTTTAATTAATTCTCTGGTCCAATTTCATCATAACCAGATTCCATCAGTCCAATTTGATTAGTTTTCATAAATGAAAAAAATGTTTTTAATAGAACATCTACTTATCGGAAAAGATTTAGTTAAATTTGTAATATAATACATAACAGAGATAACTAGCTTTTATTATAATTTGTCCACAATAACTATATATAACTGGCTTGTTCAAATTTAGTTTTCACCATTATCTCATGATTTAAAAAAAATAAAATAATTTATTGCTTGTTTAAAAATATTTTTCAATTTTTTTTCAAAAATTGGCAACTAAATATCATTAAAGAAAACCTATATATAGTTCACATTAATTCAATTTCTTAAGTACGCTAACATTCGACAAAAACCTATATATAGTTCACATTCATTCAATTTCTGAAGTATGCTAACTTTCGAAAAAGTATGACTGTAATTTTCATAACAAAATGCTTCAAAAAGTATAACTCTAATTGTCATGCAAATATGAGCAAGGACATAAATCAATATTATGTAAAAACTTATAATAAAACATAAAATTACGTATAAAGTTTGAGTAAAAGTTATTAAAGACTACATTAATGATTATTATTTGTATATCTCATTGATTCAAAGTTTTGCAATTCATACTTGTTTCGAAATTAATACCCTATATCATTTGCATTGAAAACTCTTCACATTTAAATCAGTTTCTAGTACCGTGAGTTTTAGGCAAACCAATAGAAAACCAAGAGAAAACAACCACCCTTGAACAATGCATATTTTTTGGATTGAGTGATGAAGATAAGTTACAGGCTTCCTCTCAATCTCAACTTGAGCATCAACAATAGTGCTAGAGTGTCCATGAACCCCGAAGCGTACATTGAATGGGTATACTCCTTTTTGTATTAAACACTAAAACTCGCCACATAGAATTTCGAACCGGCTAGCTCTCGCTTACGAGATAGGTGCACTTGCCATGGAGTTAGAAGCTCATATGCCAAGGAAGAGCAGCTTAGCAAGGCTTTGTCCCATGGCATACTTGATGTGTATGCTATAATAAAAACGGTTTGATAATGATTCACGAAATTTTAAGTGTCTCCTAGTGGTTTAGTTTTTGCATTTCTCACAAAAAAAAAAAGTTACTGGTTCAAATCTACACCCACCCATTTTTATTACAAACAACTTATTTAAGGATATTTGACGTGCGCGCACTTTTTGGCTGGAAAACACTCGTATCTTTTCAAGAAGTAACTCTTTTCTTTTTTATAGGTGGTTAGTGGTACATCGGATAGATATGGGGGGTTCAGGGGAAGGGGCTAGCGATTGAACCTTGGCCGGCCATATATGGAATCACAAACTCGTAGACACTATGATAGCCTTTAATTATATCTTTTTAAGAAGTAAAGTTTGATGTCTTGTAATATTACATTCATAAACAAATATATAATATTTTGTATTCGTATGTGTTATAAGGGCGTTTTGACCACCCTCCAAGTTATGAAACTTAATATTGGGGGACTCAAATTTTAATCCATGAGCAATTATGTAGCAACAATTCTTGAAATTTGGAAGGGTTTTGGTCAATTAAAAATTCCCCAAAGTTGAAGGAAGTTAATTTGAATCTTGAAAATGTTTATAATTGTTATGCATTTAAGAGGTTAAACATTCGTAGGCAAAAAATAGGTCACTTGAAAATTATTGTATTTAACGTTTAGCATATCCCTAATGAGTCACGTACATATGTTATCTATATATACTTTTGTAATGTGATAATGAAAAATAGACTTGAATTTGATAATAAAACATATTATCGTGCTGGGATTTACTCCAAGCTTTAGAGTAATACACAAAATTGGATGAAGCTTAAACGTTGAAAAAGCCAAAAAGGGCGAAAAATACGTATGCATTATAAGCTAAAAAATCCAATATATGCCTATATAATCCAGAATGCTAGCAACCAAACCCCATAAAATATCTCCGCGAAGATAACATATATTAGAATCGCAATCCTTCTCGAGTGCAAAACTCGAATGAATATGTGCTCTTGGATACAATATATTTGTCACAGGGCTTACATCAAACAGTTCAAGGATTGTAGACTTAAAATGATAATAAAAATAAAAAGTTGGGTTGTTTTGTTTTGATTAGCCAATTGGAAAATAAATCCAGAGATGTTTTAACATAATGCTGTTTCAATTAACCAATGATTTAGCTTATTTACGAATTAAGGCAACCTGTCATGCAACTTGGTGGATCTTTTCACTCTTAGTTTTAAGATGTTCTTCTTCTTTTTATTTATGAATGCTTATGGAATTAAGATAGATCTGATCTGTAACACCTAATTAGCTAGGGTAGAAATTTGTAACAAAATTACTGTATTGTAAAGCTTCCTAGCTTACCAATTTGTACCGAATTTTGATAATGGTATGGTACAAATCGGTAATTGCACAATACTAATAGACTATGTTATGGCACCACTAATGATTTTTATTACTTGTCGTATATCGTATCATATTAAAAAATTGGTATTAACAAGGACGGGTCTACTATGGGCCTTGGGGGCATGTACCCCCCTCAACTTTTGCAGTATTACACATTGGTTCTACTATATTTTGTAAAATAAAGAAATGCCCCTAAATATGTTATCAAAATCCAAAACTTTTGGAAGACAATAATATTGGGTTTAAAGAAAAAATTAATCAATATTTAAATTATATATTTATTATCATTAGAATTTAATTACTTATTTTTTGACTCCATCTCTAGATATTACCATTATCATAATGAATTATTGTTACCATTTGTATCATATTAATAACTGTCCAAATGTCACTCAATTATATGGGCAAATAGTAAATTTTGATTCTTTTACTCATAAGATGAATTGAAATGCCATTCTACTTTTCCAAAGTAATTAAATTACGAGTTCAAATAATAATGAACAAAATGAAGAATTTCTTTTCATTCTAAATACATGACACATACAATGTTGTGGTCTATAATAATGAACAAAAAATACAATATATTATTTAACAAGTAACTAATTAAATCTAATCACAAACGTTAAACGTTACAAACTTTGTAAATCAATTTGATATTCAAGGGGGATAGTTCAATAATTATTCATCTAGCTGAGTATATAATTAAAATTACCATAACTTAAAAGGTTACAATTTTTGTGAACGTACATAATTAATTTAATGTGTTAGACATATAATTAATTTTAAATAATAGATTTTTAAAATAAAAACCTTGAGAATACTTTATTTTGTTAGTTTTAAAAATATTTCCTTTTCGTAAAAGCACACAATTAATTTAATTTGTTAGACATGTAGTTAATTTTAAGGAATGAATCTTTTTTAAATAAAAAAAACGTTGAGAGTACTCTAATGTATTAGTTTTAAATATTTCTACTTATATTTCACTGAAAGGAAAAAACTATTAAAATATAGTTAATTTTGAACAATGGACCTAAATAAAAAACCTTGATATATATTGTGCAGCTTTAGAAATATTTCTGCTAATATTTTAATGAAAGAATGACTAATATTTTAATGAAAGAACGAATTTTACATAATTCACTGAATTAAATTATGTTGTAAGATATCCCATTTTAACCTACTGGCCCAATTTAAACATGTTCAACATTCTAAAAGTATAGTTTGACCAGTTTTCATAAATGCAAAAATAACCCAGTGCTCAACTGATAAAGAATTAGTTAAATTTGAAATATGGTAGATAAAGAACTAAAACTAAAAGCATAGTTTGACGAATTTTTATAAATGCAAAAATAACTCAGTGCTCAATTGATAAAAAATTAGTTAAATTGGACATACAGTAGATAAAGAACTAAAAAAATGTTTCTAATAGACCGGCCGGTAATATAGTAAATAATAATCCAATTTAAACATTGTTTGAATTTAGCTTCCTCCATTATCTTATGATTTCACAAATTAAAATATTTTATTGCTACTATAAAAATATTTTTTCAATTTTCAATTTTTTTTCTCAAAATAGCAACTAAAATATCATCAAAAGAAAACTATAGATATAGTAAATATTCATTCAATTTCTTATGTCCGTTAACTTTCAAAATAGTATGATTGTAATATTCATAACAAAATGCTGCAACAGGTATAACTCTAATTGTCATGCAAATATGAGCGAGGAAATAAATTAACATCATGTACAAAAGCTATAATAAAGCATAAAAGTATGTATAAAATTTTAAACAAACGTATTAAAGACTACATCAATGATTCTTATATCTAATTGGAATGAAGTTTTGCAATTCATACTCGTTTCGAAATTAATACCCCGGCTCCCTCTCAATATCAACTTGAGCATCAACAATGGTGCTAGTGTCCATGAACCCCGAAGCGTATGTTCAACAAGTATACTCCTTTTTTTCTATTAAACAATAAAACTCGCCACAAAGAATTTCAAATGTGCAAGTTCTGGCTTGCAAGAGAGGTGCAATTGCCATGGAGCTAGAAGCTCACATGCCAAGGAAGACTCGCTTAGCAAGGCTTTGTCCCACAAGAGTATAATCAATAGTATAACCAACAACTGGCAACCATGACACGCAATAATAAAAACGATTTGACAATGATTCACAAAATGTTAAGTGTTGGTTTCGTTTTTGCATTTTCATGAAAAATGTTACAATTCAAATCTACATCTCCCATTTTTATTACAGCCAAATTATTTTAGGATATTTTATACATTTCAGGTTGCGCTCGATATAAAGTAAAGATGAACAAACAAAAACGCCTATGTCCACATACAATTCTACAAAATTTGTACATACTAATTAAAGTCCGGTGAGGAATTGACAAAGTTTGAACTATTGAAAAAGAAACCAACCCTTGCAAAAGTGGTTGCTAAAGCTTTGAGTAATACACAACATTGGATGAAACTTAGACGTCGAAAAAGGGGTAAAAAGTACCTTTGCATTATAAGCTATGGCTTCCAGTATATATGCCCATATAATGCAGAATGCCTGCAACTAAACCCCAGAAAAGTATCTCCGCAAAGATAACATAGAGTAGAGTCCAAACTCTTCTTGAATGCCACACTCCAATAAATATGTGCTTTTGGATCCAATATACCTGCCCAGAGGGTTTTTTCATCAAACAGCTCAAGAATTGATGAAGTTTAAATAAATAATGGAAATATAGAAGTTGGGTGCTTTTTTGGGGATTTTAGCCAATGGGAAAAATTATTCCAGAGTTGTTTTAACAGAATGTTGTTCCAATTTATCTTATTTATAATCAGCCTTCTAAAATTGGCCTAGCCCTGTAAGTGGTGAAATATTCAGGCGGATGCCTATACAGCTTGGCTGATCTTTTCACTCGTATTTTATAGAGGTTTTTTTTTTGTTTTTTTTTTCGGGTGTATGTCTGCGCTTTTTGGATGGAAAACACTCGCATCTTTTCAAGAAGTAAACCTTTTGTTTTTTTATACAAGTGGTAAGTGGTATATCGGATAGATATGGGGGTTCAGGAGAAGGGGCCAGCGATTGAACCCTGGCTGCCCATATGGAATCACAAACTCAGACACTATGATAGTCTTTATATCTTCTAAGAAGTAAAGTTGATGTCTTGTAATATTAAATTTATAAACAAATAAATAATTATTTGTCTGTATGAGTTATAAGGGAGTTTTGGCCCCCCTCCATGTTTTACCGAAAATAATTATATATAGTTTTACCGAAAGAAAAGGTATGAAACTTTAATTGGGGGACGACATTTTAATCCATGAGCAATGGAGATAAGGGTGCTAGGCTAAATCAAGGTCAAAACATACTCCCCCAGTCCCCAACATAAGAGTTTTTCCTTTCTAGAACATCCCAGATTAAGTTTCAAATTTCCTTTTTGGGGCATAATTCATGGATCAGATCTTGTGATAGTTCAAAATTCCTTTCTTGAACATTGATTATGTTGAAATGAGTTTGAAAGTTAAAACATTAATATTATTTGGGACAGAAGCGGGTACAAATGAGATGAAAACATACCAGTGTATTATGAGGGTTATCGTAATACCACCCATTAATGAATCCAGCAAAGCTGCCTTCAGCTGCCATAACATAAACTAGCATCACGTTCATACCAATCCATTCGAATGGCAGAAACAGACACTTCAATTTCCAAATATCAACCTAACAAAAGATGAGTGTCACTTTTTGAGATGACTAAAATTCAAGAAGGAAAATCTGAGGTCCTTGTTAATTTAGAGGTCGAAGAAGAGTTTCAAGTCGATATACATACACACATACACATTGAATATTAAAGTAGCACATGCGGAGACATACAAAAATCAATTAAAAATAACAGTTCAACTTTAACATGTTTTTAAAGAATACAATTTCAACGTAATCAATGGTTAGGTATAAAACCTGGCTACTATTGTGAGATGTGGTACATTGATCTTAAAAAGGAAACCAGACTCATACCAGAATGTAGAAGGCTGAGAAAACCAATGCTGCTGCTCCCAAGGTTACACAAACATAGCTCAAAGTGTACAGCTGTTTATTTAAAGGTATCACTGCATTAATAAAACAAGAAGCTAAGAAAAAGGTGGAAGCGTAAATGTAAATGTAAAACAACAAAATTTTCTCACGCGGTTCTCACCATTTGTTAAATGAAGAGTAATCCCAAAAACAAAGAGAGGAAGACCCGTCAAAACCCAATGCCTCAGTCTAGAAGAATGATCCTGAAAATGACCATATCCAACGAAAAAATTAATATATAGTAAGTGGTGATTTAGGTGACTGGTTTAAAAAAGAGATGGCTCTAATCTATCAAGTAGTTTTTGCCGCTGGTAAGGACTCATTTAAATAGTAGCTATTGTCAAAATCTGAGCCGCCCACTTTTAAACAACTGGTCCAGATTTCTTGAAATCTCCTCTAGAGTGATATATTGCAATTTACTATCTATAGGAAGTAACAAATCTAACCTTCATGTATATAAGGACATTCCCGAAATGTACTCCTATTATTGCAGACAAGATGGCAGATATTGAACTACAGATGCAAAATGAATCTTCATAAGTTGTACACGCATTCCTAATATCAACAACTCCAAACTTGCAGACGCAATCAACAAACACCTTTTCCAGGCTTCTTAAAGAATGAAGTGTAAAAATATATAAATCCCGCCTCTCAAATAAGCGTCCTAGTTTGAAAATAATCTAGTAATACATTGTGAACTTTCACAACTACCCCTGATGTAAAAGGATTAGAGAGATTGAAAGTTTTTACTTCTTTTATCCCTTTTAATGATTACTTATTTTTTGTATATCAATTTAATTTACAGCCTAATTTTACAAATGGGATTCATAATTTTAGATATCCCAGAAAGGACATTGAGACTCTTAATCTAAGACGGACGGAGTATTTAAATTGTTGTCAACATATGCTTTTCAATCAGAGTTTTACACGGGTGCAAAGCAAACCTTAGAATTCCTTCGGGTTCAAAAGGTGCCCAACACCACGATGGAGAATCCTTCCGAAAAGGCCCCTCGTAAAGGCAAATTTGTAGTGCAAGCCTGGAGAATTACAGTGAATATAAGAAATTCACAATCGTCACCGACAGTAACCTAGCAATAACTTGATGAATAGGATAAGATTGATCTATATTCCCTCCATCTCAAATTAAGACTCCCACTTTCGTCTTTGTGGCGGCCTAAAAATTTAAGATTCCTGTTTCTAAAATCAGTGTAACAGATACAAAGGTAGTTAGACAAGATCTAATTTTAGGCTTTTAGCTATTGATGCATCAAAGTCAATATTTCTTAAGAATTCACACGTGAAATTAAACTCCTAATTTGAGACAAAGGATGATGGAGTATTTAATACAACCACTCAATACTCACCTTTGATCTCTTCCAAGCTGGATGTTCATACATGTGATTGATTCCCATTATTTCTCTGTTAACATAGCCTACAGCATTACAAGGAGGATCCAGTTTTCCTCTTACGTTACAAGCTACCTACAATAATACATTAGTTGTCTCCTTAACACTTTGAAGTGATGTAAAATCCTCATATTTGGTTTCCATTGTTAGATACCATCTCTCCCAAAAGCCTAAGCAGTTGGGAAGAGGTACCATAGCGGATATCATGCTTAACACCCTCCGACATGTGCGACCCCTTATTCGCATGTGGAGAGCAAACAAATACGGGATTAAATAGAGACAGACAAAAACAAGAACAACAGATGGGGCATGGAGGGACAAAGGCTTGAATCTTCGACCTCGCAGACAACTAGCCTCTGATACTATGTCAATACGTCACAATAAATTTGAGATCATGCCATTAGTACAAGTACAGAGCTGGCCCATGTATATAGGCGGGCTAGGCATGTGCCTAGGGCCCCGTCATTTTTAAAGGGCCCCACTTTCCATTGTTCTCACTTGTTATAGTTAATTAACGAGTTAATTGTTTAGATTTAGAGTTATGGTATTTAGTATGAACTATGGCAAAAAATTGGTAAGAAGATAATTACAACACATAATTTCTAACTAATGAAGTCCCTCAACAGTTCCCTAAGATAATTACATAATTATTTACTTTGTTCAAAAAGCACAAATAAGTGTTTAATAAATTGAAAATATCACTATTAAATTAAATTGCTTTTTGTTTGAATTACAACCGTGATTTAAACCTTTGAATGTACCCTTTAAGACCGTCGGTACTATATTAATCACATTAAGAACAATACTACACTTACCGTTTTCCTTTATCGGTTATTTATTTCAAATGAATTGGTGAATAGGACATTATTGAAATGTAAAACTAACTAACTAATGCATCCGATATGACTATTTAGTAGATGAAAATAGCATAAATTTCCTTTTACTAGTGTGCTTAATATGAAAAAGGCCTACTCTATTTATTTTGCCTAGGGCCCCAAATGGCCTTGGGCCGCCTCTGTACGAGTATCGGCTAGTAGCACGTGTATTATATTAAGCCTTCTTATGATTTGTTGCAAGTAGTGAATACCACTTGAACAACATATATGATAGTATAACATTGGATTAAGACAAAAAGTATGTCAATATTATAATCAGCATACCAACACCATCTTTATCATAATTCACAGGTAAGGGTAAGTAATATGAAATATGGGAACAAAGAATTTACGGTAAAAGTTTTCCCATAATCAGCACTATCTGGATTGTGAATGGTAAATTGCCAATCCAGAACATTAGTTCCATAAATAACAGCCAAGTACACAATAAGAACACATGCTCCTCCCAGCACCCTGCAATTGGAACCCAACTAATAATCAACATTTGTTTTATACAATTAAAAAAAAATTATCTAATCAACCTTTAGGAGATAAAAAAATATCAAATATTTTACCAGTGCCGACAATATAACTTAAATATCGATAGATGGCCAGGTGATAGATCCTTGGCTTGCACATTGTTTGTTGTGATTTCTATCAATGCCACCACTAGATATGCAAGTGCGATTCTCTAGAAATGGTAAGAAAATTTACTGCATAAAAACCCATTCACCAAAGCTAATCCCTGTTATGTCTTTCTAGAAACAACAAGGATGATACAATATAATTACATGGAGAATGCCACAACACCTTATATGATTTATGTCGACACCAAATGTGAGTTCGTCAGGAGCATGTGAGAAACCTCCTTCATAACAAATGAATTAACATCAAAAGTTGAGAATTCTCTTTATCATTGTAATGAGCCGTAAATAAAATTTTCTTGAATTTAAAATCTAGATTCTTCCTGAATGTTATAAATAAAGTAGGTAACAAACATATTTTGCGGCTTGTCAAACCCAACCTCCCCCTCTTTTCCCCACCCCAAAACACACACACACAAAAACTCACCTCAACCCCACTTTTTCTGTCCCTAATTAAGAGATCATATTTGAATTTCAAATTTTTCTAAGAATGCACTAATTACTTTGCAATCAATGTTTTAGAACAAAACTTGTTTGTTTTGAGTCGTGAGTTTTGGTACGTTGATTATATACTCAAAAGAAAGTGGAGTCTTAGATTGGTACATCAAAATAGGAATAATGAATTCTTAATTTGAGATAGAGGGTATAAATAATAGTAATAAACAAAAAACAAAGGCCACTCACAGGTGGAGCCCAAGAGTGGCTTGACCAGGCTATAGCTCGGGTATGAATTCTGAGAAAAAATATATTATAATATTGCTTCTTAGCCTAGCTCACATAAATAACTTATAGTATGGCTCTTAGCACGGCCCAAACAATAGCCTCCTTTGCCAAGCATTCTAGTTTATGAGTGCCCTTTAGAAACTTGAATTTTATGCATTCAATATGTGAGAAAGTGCACTGTATTTATTGATTAATTTATATTATGCACGAGAGATGTCGATTATTTCTTAGTGCACATTTAAATTTATCAGAGTATCTAAAATTATGTTGTTTTAGAAAAATAAATGCAACTTGAACAAAGAACTAAATTAAATCCATGATTCTAGTTACAAAGATAACATATCTTTACTACTACTAAACACTATCACGTGTCTAAAATATCTGAAAAGGTAAGATAATATTAGGAATTGTCAAGTATAATATTGTAGATACATTGAAAGTGCTACGAGTTTTAGTATTATTTGAGAGTTCCAAGAAATTAAAGTGGAAAGCATTTAACAGTTCCCTTTTAAGCATTTATCAGTTCCCTTTTAAGAATACTCAACATAAAGAAAGAAATGTTTAAGGTTATCATTTACGGAGTGGCACATGTTTCTGTTAAAATAAAAGAAATAATGTTGCCAATGTGACATGCATAATAAAACCTAGGTAGTAAACACTTCAGTAGAAGTAATTATATGCAAGTAACATGATAACTTATGAATGCCTTTGATAAACGTATATAAATTCTATCTTCCGACCAGCCCGGGGTAA
This sequence comes from Lonicera japonica, assembly GCA_021464415.1. NCBI lineage: Eukaryota > Viridiplantae > Streptophyta > Magnoliopsida > Dipsacales > Caprifoliaceae > Lonicera > Lonicera japonica. The sequence continues at coordinate 37,805,657 of CM038467.1, forward strand.
TAGCTCAATTACTGAAACAAAAAAGGAGTTGCATTTGGAACTAAGGATAATAATAGCACATTAAAAGAACATATTTCTTTTGGCCGGATTAATATCATCAAACAACCTTATTTTGGTTTAATTGCGCATCTTCAAGAAGTACATACAGAACAACAGGGAAACTAAGGGTGCATTTGATAAAAAGTGGAAAATGTTGAAAACAGTATTAATATTCATGAGAAGTTGGAAAAAGAGTTTCTCATGAGAAGTAGAATCCAAATCTTTGAGCCTTTGAGGGATGGGTCAGAAAACTTCTCCAGGAAAAATTGGCAAAATCTCACCAAATCAATCATCTTCTTTTCCAATCTCTCATAATACTTAATTGCTTTCCAGTCATTTTAATTTTTAATTTTTAATTTTTAAATCAAATGGAACCTAATGGAAGCATGAAAAGTAAATAAGCTGACCTTGCAATAGGAGACCCCAAAATAGGAGCTTGAGAGTTCTAAGAATCACCTTTCTTATGGCACCGAGACGGTCCGGTATCCTCTAAAATATAAAACATCAATAATGAGACCATGATAACAACAGGCCTCTGCTAACAGATTGTCTTCTACTTTTTTTGGCAAAGCTCCACAAAAAACAAAAAATTAGAAAGAAAGACAACCGACCTTGAGAGCAAGTGCAATGGACATCCCCACGATAAATAGAAAGAATGGCATCACAAAATCAGCAAGGTTGCAGCCATTCCACGGGGCGTGCCCAATCATAGGCCATTCTCCTCCCGCATCATCAACCAGAATCATCAACTATAACATGAGCATAATAGATATAATTTAAAATATATATATATATATATTACGCATATTTGATTAGTTGACCTATCTACGAGTTGATGAAATGGTAGTCAGCTAATAACACCAGTTTTCAACCAAGTCCGAAGAAGATATTAAGTCCACAAATGGAAGTTTTATATTAGAACTTTCCTCAAACATTACTAATCAACATGAAAAATCTGTTTTAGTGTACGAACCACATAGCACATTGGTAGTGTAGTGTGTTGAACCTAAATAATAACTTGAGCTAACCATTTTGGGCGAGAATCCGTGTAGTTACACTCAGAGTATTTGGTAACTTTGGTTTAACTCATCTAGAAAACATATGATTAACTCATCAAGAGTTTTCAACTAAAGAGAGCTATTAATCTGGTATATGTGATCTAAATTTTTCAACAGGGATAAACAAAAAGAAAGAAAGAAAAAGGAGAAAAAGAAAAGAGGGAGAACAGAAATTCAGCAAGTTTTACTAGTCAACTCATCCTGATATCTGAATGCATGAGATCAACAGCGTTTATATAAGCAAACCTAAAACAATACCCCACCATCCCAAATTAAGATTACAATTGTTTTAGGACATAATCGATGTGCCAAATCTCAATAGCTAACAATCTTGATCTTAAGCATTAATTATGTTGAAATCAATGTATCCTTAAAAAATGTGAATGTCAAACATGGACTCCTAATTTGGAATGGAAGGATTAAAAATTTATATGTTTTCGCTTACTCAAACCAAGTGCATAGCAACAAAAGATCTATGAACAAATATTGGAACGGCCAACTGACGTTGTAGAGACATAAGTGGATTAATTGGAGAAGGAAAAGGCTTAACGATCTGTTTTTTCTCATATTTGAAAAACATTAATTAGCTGTTAATGAGCAAGTGCAGATCCAGCCCCACTTCGTGCACAAATACAAAGGGAGAAACAAATGCAAGTGGGAGGATTCGAACCCGAGACCTTGCAGAACCTGACCTATGATACCATGTTAGGAACCATCTCACCCAAAAGCTTAAGCTAATAAGTAGTGGGCCAACAATGTATATCATACTCTTCAACAGATATAATATGTAAAGTTTTCAGTTCTAGTCTACTCCAGTCTAATTAAGTATCTGCATTAGCCCACCCCTCTAAAAAATCTTGGATCTGCCTTTGTTAACGAACCTAGCTGATAAATTCAGGACATTTTCATTTAACCATTAAAACATGAAACATGAAAAAAAAAAATATTGAACAAACGGAATTGTGTACATCCCATAATTCTACTTTTAGCATAGCCTGCATAAAGAAAATATGTATTTTATCTTATGTCGAAACACAAATTGGAGTGTTAGCAGATAGTGATATGGAGTGCCAAGAGAACCGGGCCTCATCATCAGATTAACACTGGGTTAATAGCGAAAGCTAAAAATTAGGCCTTTTTATATAACCACTAATAGAAACAACAAACAATACTCAAAATTTCCTCTGCAGAACCAATCTCTCCAGCATTTGCAGTTAATCAAACGCAGCCTTATCTCCAAAGATCGAACGATATAGACTGTAATCTCATGTAAGTTGAAACCCACGTGCAGTCAGCATAGGGGGTTGGCAATTTAGGAAACGACACGAAAACACACCACGAAACGAAACAAAATAAGCACAATATATGTGTTCCTGTCGTGTTTGTGCTTCTTTCCAAATTCTATAGCAAAATTAAAACAAAATTAGAAATATGTGACACGCTAATGATGTCTAATCGTATCGATCTTGTCATGTCCTAAACGACTCAATTATGTTATGTCATGTAATCATGTTTGTAAGGTTTAAGTGGGTCGTCTTTGTGTTAGTGAAGTAATTTTCAACCTCATTTCTTTTCTTATATTCATGTCCCAGTGTTTCTTGTCGTGTCGGGCCAAAACACAACCAAAAACACGAATTGCGATCCACATATATATATATATATATATATTCACACACTACCCCAACTTATTTCATCTCATCTCACGAACTCTCCCTCTGTTTCTACAGGAACCACAATCCCCGAATCCCCAGCTATTATCTCTCTCATAAAAATTAGTAATTTATTCAATCATTCGCACCTGTTTATCAAGTGCAGGCTCTTTTTCATAACAAGTTGGAAAATTATGGTTAAATTAATCGATTTTTGTGAGAAATTGAAAAATGTGCTGAGATATATCTTATTTCTCAAAATATATATATATATATATATATCACAAAAGATAAAATAAGGATGAAGACATCAACTTATTAAAAAAGTTAGATAGAAATCATATCACAAAAGATAAAATAAGGATGAACAAAGCCTTAAATATGGGCGGTGTTATTTATACCCCCAAATGTGTCACAAACACTCCTGAACTAAAAACACATTTTAACAACCTTTTATTTATCACAGATACCATTCTCCATTGCCTGATGTTAGACTAGTGTTTAGCAACAAACTCTCCCCATTTGAGCTGAGTTTGTAATAGGCAATTATCCCCATGTAAGCCGAGTGCACGTGACTATCCTCACCTCTCATTAGGCACCCTTACAGAGCGTCGGTCAGTGATTAATGTATAGGTCATGTTACCGTGTGCCATTAGGGCACATATTAAGTACTCATTTTTTGAAATAATTAACTTTCAACGTAGATTCTCAACATAAATTAAATATGGCACAGATTTTCATACAAAATTTTATTATTTTCATTTATAATAACTTTAACCTGTGCTCTAAGAGCACATGTTATCATTTTCTTTAATTTATTGGAGTGTTTATGGTAAAGATGGTGTTTGCGACAAATACAGAGACACTGCCCTTAAATATTAAAACTTAGCACAACTAGTTCAACCATGATTTGGGCTGGGCAGAGTTGTAGTATTAATTGGTACCTAACATAGTAGAAAGACAATATTGTGCGTGAAAGCAGGCCCGAACATTTATGGCATACAACAAAGAAGTAGTATTTATAGTTTAATAATTACCGCAACAGTGAAGCCTCTGAAAATATCTACTGATGCCACACGCTGCCGTTTTGTCTGCCGACAAGGCTTTTCCTCTTCGTTTTCTACTTCTACTGCCACGGGAGCTTCGGATTCCGTTACAATCAGCCGGTGCTGGTGCTGCGACGTCGTATCCGCTTTGATGTCCGCCATTTCCCTCTACCTGCCCAAAACACTCTGCTCTTTAGTACTTGTACTTACGCTTGGATAAATGCCCCCATTTCTATTAATTTTGGGGGTTTACAGAGCCACGTTAATTTTGGAAAATGACACAGAGATAAAAGAATAACTACAAATTAGGTAGAACACATTGATTTTTACCAAAACTCTAATAAATAATATTTTTTTAAATGAAACGCTTATTTTTAATTGGTAATTAGTGTAAGAGGTCTATTTTATTTTATATTTTAAATGAAGGTATTTGAATAAATTTAAATATTATTTAATTAATAAAAACATGTTATATATTACCTAAATTATCCCATCTTTATGAAATTTGCACAAAAAATATGGATATTGCAGTGAAATATGGACTGCAATATGAACTTTGCACTAGAAATATGGACTGCAAAGTTTACATTGCAGTAAAATATGGACTGCAATATGAACTTTGCACCAAAAATATGGACTGCAAAGTTCATATTGCAGTAAAATATGGACTGCAAAGTTCATATTGCAGTGAAATATAGACTGTAAAGTTCATATTGCAATTCATATTTTAATGCATATTGTTATTTTTTAATTTATTTTAAGGGTTAGGATGTCATTTTATAATGAAAAAAAAAACACATGTCATATTATCAATAAAATAAAAAAATAAGCCCTTCATTTACAAAAAAATTATTCATTGGCTTTAGTGCGAAAATATTTCTCTAATAAGACCTTTTTTTTAATTGTCCCAAAGAATAATCACATTAATAATTTATTATTATTATTAATATACTTAAACACGTGCCTTTAGAGTATACATTAGTATAACTTTTAATTTTATTCTTGTCCTCATTTTTATCATATTTAATTTATAGTACACAACTAACAATTTTGTAATCTGTTGATATTTTCTATGTATTTGTAATATAGGAAAGTCTGAAATTCAATCCACATATATGTGGCTATTGAATCCCGTTGGTCCACAAGGATGGTAATTGTAAATTTGGTGGATTCATAATTAGGGAAAAAAAGATATATTATACTGAAAAAGCTATGTTGTAAAATTATTTATTAATGTAAAAATAATAATTGTAGCATATATAATGGTGAGAATACGATTAAAAGTTTAATGCTCTTCTCAAACCCCTAAATTTACTATTATAATAAGTGATACACGTGATGCGTATATAATCATATATTAATCTTTGTTCAAGCCAGATGGTTATTGATCCAATTATATCTAATTGACCTGAACCTAAACGTAAGAATAAAAAGGAGCAAGTCGTGGCCTTCGACCTACCCGAAATAAATAATAAATTCATACCCACTATACTAGAAACATATATTATATCAAAGTCAATCTCAATGAAGCCACCAATTTACTTGTGGTCCACTGAAGCCCAAATTCACTTCCCCAAACTAGGCTCAAGTTATGGGCCTCAAGCAAGATGATCCATAACCACATTTAATGCACCTAAAGATAAGGCGGAACTATACAAGCTCTCTAGATATGAGTTAGCTACTTAACTCAATTTGTACTACTATATTATAATTCATTTTTAAATCTAACTCTTGTATTCAACTTACTGGATGGAAAGGCTGCTATAACTTCAACCTTAAGATCATTAGACAATCTGACATCCAAAAACTTACAAAAAAATATTACAAGTGAGTGTAGAGCAGCTTTTTTTTTCAACTGAAACACTATCTTGGAGTTATGATTTGTTTGTTTATCATTTACATAAATCCAATCATAATCAAATCTAGATCCGCAATTGTTATTAATCTTAAATTATTGTTATTTTTGTCAATAGCAAGGGTTATTTAAGAATTTCATATCCTATGGTTATGAATGAGCTTAAAACATCCAAGTATTATCATTTTCATATAGAGGTGGGTTTGGTATAGTTATTGAACCAAAATCCTTGAATCAAATGATGTACGTCAAAATTTTAGCAATGATACATTACCAAAACTCGTCCTATTGTCAAAAAAAAAAACAAAAAAAAATTCAATTAAACTCAAATATAACAAATCCCCGATTTTAATATATTCTTTTAAAGCTTCCATTTCAAATTTATAAACACGCAGTAACGAATATCTGAATCAGAATATTCAAGTAAATAAAAAAAAGAAAAAAATCAGAATATTTGAGGGCAATGAATATATTGCAGAACACACATTTATATATTTCTATGTTTCAAAAGTCATGTAATTTTTGTTAAAAAAAATATTCATAGATCCTTTTAAGTTTGAAAATGACCACTTTGACTTGTAAGTCAATCTATCTATCACAAACCAAATGCAAGAGAAGTCCACCGCCATGACAATGATGGCAGGGAGATTTTTGGGGCAAATTATTGCTACAATAATAGAATTTTTTTTCTTGGTTTCATTACAATAATTAAATTATATATATAATGCGTGTATTAAATTTTATGTAGGTAATATAAAATAGAAACAATAATACTTTTTTATTTTTTATTTTTTATTAAATCTATCTATGCATAAAAATAAAATGTGCACACATATCATGTAAGTGTCCGCGACTCCCCGACTAGTTATATTAAAAAGAAAGTAATCATTATCAGTTATGATACCAATATTTTCATATTCCTTAATATACCTTTCGTTATTTATTTAACATAAAAAAATGTTTGGTATAATTGTAATCTACACAACCTCAAAAGTTCAAAATTGTAACTCCATGTCTCCCTAACTATTGTAAACTCAGGAAAGGTAGAAGTTCTTGGAGTGATTTATGTGTTTATTATAGTTCGGACTGATTTCAGTAAAGTGATAGTACTTGAAAAAGCTCCTCCAATGATTTGGACATAACCAATGGTCCTCCTTTATTTTATTTTATTTTATTTTTGGTCATAACATAATAAAATAAAATAAATACAATTAATCTGTCAAATTCCGGAGTAAATATCTATTTTATTCCACAATTGAATTATTCTTTACAGAGATGGATGATATAGATATAATTACACAGACTAACTATTTTTGGTCCATACATGATTTAAGGCTAGAATAAAGTTTGACCCTTCAAGAAAGGGATCTTACAAATAAACAAATAATTCATATGACTGCTCCAATCTTACAACTCATGCCAACAATTCCCCTCAAGTTGGTGCATACAAATCTCTCATACCCAACTTGTCAAGCGAGTTGTAAAAGCTTGTACTGCAGACGGCTTTTGTAAGTATGTCCGCTAACTAGTCTTCGAATTTAACGAAAGGAAATCAAATTATACTGGTCTTAAGATTTTGTTAAATGAAATGTCGATCTACTTCTACGTGTTTAGTTTGGTCATACTGGACAGGGTTGTGAGAAATAGCAATTTTTGTTAATAATCTTCTAAGCCATAGAAGCACATAAACCCTTAGCCATCCCATGGAACTCAGCTTCAACACTTGAAAAAGCAACCACCTTTTGCTTCTTACTTCTCCATGTAATAAGGTTCCTGCCTACAAACGTAAAGTACCCCGAGGTTAAATTTCTATCCGAGATATTTCCTGCCCAATTTACATCTGAATAGCCTTCTACCCTTAGGTGATTAGTCTTTGAAAACATGAGTCCTTTTCCAAGGGAAGACTTTAGGTATCGAAGAATTCGAATAATTGCGTTCATGCGAGCTTCACTCGGACAATGCATAAATTGACTGACTACGCTTACAGCATAAGCAATATCAGGACGAGTATGAGAGAGATAGAAGAGCTTCCCAACCAATCTTTGGTACCTTTCCTTGTTTGTTGGCACTTGATCTCCATATTCTCCAAGTTTGTGATTTTGAATAATTGGCGTGTCTGTACGCTTACACTCCAATAGTGCCACCTCGGCTAGTAAATCTAAGATATTTACGTTGAGACAGAAATATACCTTTCTTTGATCTTGCCATTTCAATTCCTAGAAGATATTTTAACGCTCCCAAACTTTTCATCTCGAATTCCACTACCAATTGATTTTGAAGCTGTGATATCTCTTCTCGATCATCCCCTGTAATGATAATGTCATTTAAATATACTATCAAGACTGTTACCTTTCCCTGTTGATGTTTAAGAAATAGTGTATGGTCCGAGTTGCTTTGTTAGAATCCGTACTTCTTCATTACCAAGCTGAACCGGCCAAACCATGCTCAGGGTGATTACTTTAATCCGTATAGAGCTCGTTGTAACTTGCACACAACTTCAGTCATGAAATTTGCTATATAGCCCGATGGAATATCCACGTAAACCTCTTCCTTAAGGTTACCATGGAGGAAGGCATTATTCACATCAAATTAGTGTAGTGGCCAATCAAGATTGGTCGCAAGAGATAGGAAAAATCTAATTGTGTTCAACTTGGCCACTGGTGAGAAAGTTTTTTGATAGTCTACATCGTATGTTTACATGTAGCCTTTAGCTACTAGCCTCAGTTTATATCTATCATTTGACCCGTCTACTTGGCAAAACCTTTCAACAACTCATCAAAATCCATCCCAAAACAACTATCAAACCTCAAATCTTCCATTATTCATCATCAAAATCACCCAAATCACAACATTTTCAACACAAGATCCAAAAGACAGTGACGAGTGATTTTCTCCTTTTTGTTGACGACAAAGGGGGAGAAATATGCGTGTTATGAGTGTTTGGTATACACTCATTTTATGTTTTGGATTTTGATTTAAAAACTTATGCATGCTTTGTTTTCAAAACTTAAGTACTTATGCTTGTTGGTTTTTATGTTTAAAACTCTAAGTACTTCTAATATTATTATTGTTGGTTTGAACTTAAACTTATTTTGTTATTGATATGCAATATGATGTTTTTTTAAATGTTTACTTATTATATGCATAGTTTGAGGGAGAGCTTTCCCATTTTATTAATTTTATGCATATATTAATAACAGATATTAATTTTTTGTCATCATCAAAAAGGGGGAGATTGTTAACCTAGAAGGTTTTAATCTTGTTTTGATAATGACAATAAGTTAATCATGTGTATTTTACTTGTATTTTAAATGTATTTGGCTTAAATCGATTTAACAAGCTTCGTTGTTTTCTCGAAGTATCCCAAGAGCTAAAACCAAAACCTTATCAAGTGTATCACCATTCCATGAGATTCTTTCCATTCTCACATGAGCTCTTCAAGCAATCTTTAAAAGTGATGTGGAAATGACATGGCATCCTTCGTGGCCATAAAGCTCTATTTATGAAAGGCTCACTTCAAAGTTTCAAGAAAATTCAAGAGAAGAATTTGTGTGTGAGTGATTAGGACTTTAATTGTTAAAGTTTTATATATATTGATCATTTGGATTATTGCTCAAATCAGTTTTAGATTCCATTTGAAAAATTAGATCTTTCATTTAAATATATTTTTCATATTATTTTCAAATTTAATATTATTTTATCTATAAGCAATTTAATGTGGGTTGGTGCAAGCCTTTAATGTGATTTAAGTGTATAGAGTGTTATAGTCTCAAAAGGCTTTAACGTGTTGTCAGTCCAAGCAAAACAACAAGCTGTTAAAAAAAAAATGCTATTGAGGACCAAACAGCTTGCCGTTCTTAAAAACAGCATGTTGTTCTTCCCTGACAATTTGAATTAAAGTGTTTCTCTCTCATAATTGCATTTAATGATCATATCACTTTTCAAATGGCTATACTCTTATTTTGAGGTATTTATACACTTGAAAAACTCCTTCCAATCTATCCATGTAACATCATGTATTTAAATTAATGTTAATTATGTTGTATTAAGTTGATATTGTGTGGAATTTATAATTCTAGAAAAATTTATGCCCATAATTTGGAGAAAAGCTCATCCGAAAATTGTAGATCTTTGAATCACCTTTCCAGAGATATAAATGTTGCCTAGAATGTCTTAATCTTATTTTGATAATAACAATAAATCAATCATGTGTAATTTAACATGTTCTTGATTTAAGATTATAACTTTCTTATTTGAAAAATCAAGAATAGATTGATTGCTCGAAGGAAGTTTGACAAGGATCGTTCACGCAATATCCGATCAAGTCAACGAAGCATTGGACTAGCAAGAAGATCAATCTCATCAATGCAATTCATGAAGCACAAAAGATCAATGATCATATGCAAAAGTTTCAAGGAAGAATCAAATTGAAGAAATAAATCGAAGCATTCAAAGACTTGCTAATTCGATAATTGAGTGAGTGCTTAGGTATTTTGTAAAGTTTCTTATTTGATGATTATTTATATAGCTCATACATATTGAAATATCATTCTTAGATTGATCAAAATCAGTTTAAATCAAAATTTCTTTCAAAACATCATTTTAGCAAAAACCGGTTTTGAAATAAATTCATATTAAATTTAAATGATCATATTTTGAGTTTTCCCGAAAATAGATGTCTTAGGAACTTATTTTTAAGGTCCGCAAAGCATTAGAATTGATTTCAAAGCTTAAATGCAAAAGTGCAAAAATTGGGATTTTTGGCCTTTGGCCTGATCGGCAATCTGGTCCATCAGTCTACTAAAGAGCTTTGCTCAGTCGACTAAGGAGCTTTACTCAGTCGACTGATGGCCAAGAATATAGCCATTGAATTTCTGATTTTTTATCATTTTTGGTACCAAACTTCTACCAAACCTCACAAACGGCTATATCACTTTTGGGACTATATATACACTATCTAAGACACATTTTGACTTCCTTGAATCATTCTTATACTTCATCTATCTTCAATATCTAAAGATTCAAGAAATTGTTTTTGATCAATCATTAATCTTTTGAGCTATATCATCTTGATCAAATAGGATAACTCTAGTGTGAGCTTCAAATTGTATTCTTTACACACTTAAGAGAGTTATTATAAATTGATATGAATCACCAAACATTTGTATTCAAATTGTGAGAGGTAAATCTCATAGGAAAACAAGAAGGTAAATTCTTGTTTAGTTTTTGTGAAAGGTAAATTTCACAAGGTTAGCAAAAGAGAGATTCTTGTGTGAATATTGTGGTCAAGCAATATTTCTAAAGAGTGTGTGAGACAACAACACTTGTAGTGATTTGATCTTCACCTGGAAGGAGATTGGAATTAGTGAAAATTCTCGGGGAACTAACCGAGCGCGGACTATGGTTTAGTAAACCAAAATCGTGTGGACAAAAAGCCTTGAACTTCAAATCGGTTCAATCTTTCTTACTCAATCTCTTTATTTACTTGTTACATTATTACTTGCTTTGAGATTGTTTGATTATTTGCTCTTGTGTTTAATTGTTTATTTCTTACATTCCTTGATATATTGGTTTAGTAAATTTGTTTTTACTTAAACATTTTTAGAAAAGTTTTTAATTCCGCATTAAAGTTTTTAAACCCTATTCACTCCCCCTCCAGGGTTGAAATCCGACCAATAATTGGTATCAGAGGTTGTACTCTTATTTTGATTTCACAATCTTAAAGTCGTCGATCATGTCTTATTATCAAGGAACCGGCCTTTCCGAAGGCGCCTCTATTTAAAGGCCGCCATTGTTTGATGGAAAAAACTATAGCTATTGGAAAAATCGCATGTGTACATTTTTACAAGCAAATAATTTTGAACAATGGAAGGTTACACTTGTTGGACCTTATGAGATTACAAAAATCGACGAAAAGGAAAATGTTATTCCCAAGCCTATATCCGAATACAATGAACATGATATTAGGAAAGTTCAATTCAATGCTAAAGCTTTAAATTCATTACATTATGCATTGTCTATGGATGAATATAACAAAATCTCTAATTGCAAAACCGCAAAAGACATTTGGGACAAGCTTGAGGTTGCCCATGAGGGAGCTTCTCAAGTCAAGGAGGACAATATAAATATACTTGTCCATGATTATGAATTGTTTAAAATGGAGCCTAATGAATCTCTTGCCTCTATGTATAGTCGATTTTCTATTCTCACTAATGCTTTGGATTTTGTTGGCAAAGTTTATTCAAATGAAGAAAATATTAGAAAAGTGCTTAGGATTCTTCCTAAGAAATGGCGACCTAAGGTAACGGCAGTTCAAGAAGCTAAGAATCTCAAAACTCTTAGCATGGATGAGCTCTTGGGTTCTCTCAAAACCCATAAGAAGGAGTTTGAAAGAGAAGAAGGAGGAGAGAAAGAAAATCCAATGACAATCTATGCTTTTAAGCCAAATGAAGAAAAAGGAACAAAAGGAGATGGAGACATGGCACTTATCTCTAGGAAATTTGAAAAATTCCTAGCAAAGAAGAAATTCTCTCAAGGGAAGCTCGACAACTATCCCTCATCCTCCAAGAACTTCAATGATGGATCAACTCTTCCTAAAGTTAATAATGAGGAAAGGATATGCTTCCATTGTCATGAACCGGGACACTACAAGACAAATTGTCCGGTTAGAAGAAAGGAGAAGAGAGCAAAGAAGGAAGAATTGTACAAGAGGTTGAAAGATGCTCTCAAAGGGCATTCAAGCGAATCGGATGAAGACGAATCCGATATTGAGTTAAGTGATGAAGAAACGGCCGACCTTTGCCTTATGGCAAAAGATGGAAAGGCATACAAATCGTTGCCTCATCGATGAAGCACACATGGCGGCTACCATTTTCTCTCCGTGGCCTTGATCCCTTTTTGATGTTGCCATAGGGGGATAAAATGTGTGTTGGTAGTGATCAATGTTGTTAAGACTTCAAATGCTTTATGTCTTCAACATTAATACTTGTTTCTTTTGAAAACATTATTTGAGATCAAAATTATTTTATTGGTTTTAAAACTATCTCAAATATATGCAATGCTTTTTACAAATCATTTATTTTATCTATGCATAAATTGAGGGGGAGCATATTTCAATTATTCAAATGCTATTTATGCTTGTTATTGTAAACACACATTAATTTATTGTCATCATCAAAAAGGGGGAGATTGTTGACCTTGTAAATGTTTGATTTTTACCTGGAAGAAAATCGATTTTAATGAAATTTCTCGGTGGCACTACTCGGGTGCGAACGTATGGTCTAAACAACCGAACTGCGTAAATAAAACATCATAGTCTCACTCGGTTCAATCTCTCTAAACTTAAGCTCTTTATTAACTCGTATTTATACTTGTTGATTTCTTGTGTGATTTATATACTTGCTTCCTTGTTATACATTGTATTAAAGTTTTATTATTTAAACTTTATTTGAAACTATTTTTAAAATTCCATTAAGTTTCAAAAATGCTATTCAACCCCCCTTTTAGGGTATTTCTCGACCTACATCGACATCATAGTCAACCCATGAAACTTTTTCATTGATTTCCAGATCATAGACATACCTTCAAGCTTTAACCTTTTGCTGGATAGAGCTTAGCTATATGACATTGGAGCACTCCCCTCCTATTTACATCAAAAAATTAAAATCCTCTTTGAAGGAGAGATGATCACCATACAAGGAGATCCTAAAAGGACCTTGTCAGATTTGGAGTTACCGGTTTGACTACGCTCAGAAAGTGCAAAGTATTACGCCCAAGTACAAGGGGTCAAAACCACTCCAATTGATAATACTTTTTACAGTTGGGTCATAATTCATGAATCAAAACCACTCCAATTGATGAGAATCATTGATAAGTTCCTTTGTCAATAATTGCCATAAAGAATGGATAATGTCAACTCAGAGGGGCCTTGTAATACCAAAGTGAGCATGATTGAACTGCTGAGTTAACTGACCATGCCACATTCGTACGAGGGACAGAGAAACATGTGGAGTAACGAACTTAAGCTCTGAAGAAAAGTTATTCAAGCCAAGTGGGATATCCTGGGGAATGTTAAATTGCCGAAAAAGTCGTCAGGGGAGGTAGAATGAAGTAAACCAAAAACCCCTAATTCGAAAAAAATTAAAATTAAAATTAAAATCCCCTCCTATTTACATTAAAAAATTAAAATCCTCTTTGAAGGAGAGATGATCACCATACAAGGAGATCCTAAAAGGACCTTGTCAGATTTGGAGTTACCGGTTTGACTACGCTCAGAAAGTGCAAAGTATTACGCCCAAGTACAAGGGGTCAAAACCATTCCAATTGATAATACTTTTTACAGTTGGGTCATAATTCATGAATCAAAACCACTCCAATTGATGAGAATCATTGATAAGTTCCTTTGTCAATAATTGCCATAAAGAATGGATAATGTCAACTCAGAGGGGCCTTGTAATACCAAAGTGAGCATGATTGAACTGCTGAGTTAACTGACCATGCCACATTCGTACGAGGGACAGAGAAACATGTGGAGTAACGAACTTAAGCTCTGAAGAAAAGTTATTCAAGCCAAGTGGGATATCCTGGGGAATGTTAAATTGCCGAAAAAGTCGTCAGGGGAGGTAGAATGAAGTAAACCAAAAACCCCTAATTCGAATATAATTCTACCCACCAACACCAACAACTATTGATCTAAGCTTCCACCAAGGGATGTTCCATCAAATAGATCGCAAGTTCTCAGGAAACCATATAGTCCAAACAAAGGAAGAAATAGTCATGTAAGTCGAAAAATACCCTAGAGGGGGTGAATAGGATTTTTAAAAGGTAATCAAATTTTTAAAATTGTTTTCAAAAATATTTGAAGTCTATATCAGGCAATCAAGCAAAACACTTAAATAATCTCAAGCACAAAGAAAATATAGTAATTAATTAAGAAGCTAAAGATAGAAAGATTAAACCGATAGAAGTCGAAGACTATTTATCCACACAGTTCGGCTTATTAGCTCATACTTCCGCGCTCGGATAGTTCTCCAAGAATTTTCATTAATATCGATCTTCGTCCGGGTGAAGATCGATCTTCTTCCGGGTGAAGATCAAACCTCTACAAGTGAATTCACTATCCAAATGTTGATTTCTCTCAACACTCACATAAGAATAATCTCTTGTTATTTTAAGAGATGAACCTCTCTTAATGTTTAAAGAATAAGATTTTTGGTGACAAACACCAATGTACAATATCTCTCAAGTGTTTGAAGATTACAATTTAAGCTCACACTAAGAGATATCAAATTTGATCAATAATTTATAGCTCAAAAATAATGATGATTGATCAAAGCAATGTTCTTGAATCTTTGAATAATAAATATAGATGAAGAGAATAGTGTTAGAATGATTCAAGAGCGTTTAAATATGTCTTAGATAGTGTATATATAGTCTAGGACAACATATGGCCGTTTGGAGGGAGTTGGTGGAGGTTTGGTACCAAAAATGATAAAAAAATTAGAAATCCAACGGCTAGTTTCTGGGCCATCATTCGACTGAGCAATGCCCATAAGTCGACTGATGGTCCCCACTGGTTGCTGCCAAAAAGTCCAAAAATCCAATTTTTCACACTTTTGCAAATTAGCTTAAAAATCAATTTTGAAGCTTGGGGAATGTTAAATATGAGTTCCTAAGACTCCTAAAAAATGAAGAGCTTAAAAATAAGGTGGTTAGAATTTAAAATGAATTTATTTCAAAAACAGTTTTTCGCTATGAAGAGGTTTTTGAGGGAATCTAGATTCAAACTTTGATTTGATCAAACTAATAATGTTAAAACAATATATGAGCTAATGATGATCAAATAAGAAACTTTACACAAATTTTAAAGTACTCACTCAAATGTTGAATAAACGAGTCTTTGATACTTTAAGAAGTTTCTTTAATTCTTCACTTGCTTTGGTCTATAATCCTCATTAATATCTAATGATGAATGAGCTTTGATTAAGTTGATGTGTGGTGTAAGACAAAGGGGATTTGTAAACTTTGTAGAAGAGTGATCTTGGTTCCGGCTTGTCGGTTTTGTCCACGTGTGATCAATTATTTGTGGCTATTACTTAAAACATCAATTTAGTTAAATTACACATGATTAACGTTATTGTTATTATCAAAACAAGATTAGTGACTTTAAGGTCAACAAGTTAAAGCGCCAAAAAGGGGTCTGCAAAAAAAATAAGTGGGGTTGTTTAGTCGCATTCCATTAAAGCCCACAGAACAAAATCGCTCCAACAGCCACATGTATAAGTCGTGGACTCCCTCTGAGAAAGATCGAAGATCCAGCCGGCAGAGCATCTAAACCATTTAGCATTTTCTCTAGGATAATTGGTATTAGAGATTCCCCACTCTTGGCCTGGTATATTAAACTCAAAATGATTGGATCAACCCGAGTAGAGTCTGTTACCAGCAGCATATCAAAAACGAGACAGCCACGATACTCCCCACACTATATGAGGCTTTATCCTCAGAACAATGGAAGAAGTTTACCATCTTATAAATATCAAATGATCCACCAGTAATGAAAATGTCACAAGCCATTGGAGGAATCGATAATAACACAATCAGCATATCTTGATGACTGATATCTTCTATCGAAATCACCATTGGTGACTGGGTATTAGAAAAAAGAAGCCAAGAGAACTCCTCGAAAGTAGGATAGAGTTCGTCTAAACCAAAGTGAAAAAGGTGATCTGCAGGTCTCCAAAAAACCAAGGCCCCTAGTAAGAAAGAGAAATTTACAGGTTGAAAATCCCACGCAGCCGGAGGACTAAAGACACCAAAGTTGAGGCCACTCTTCGAAAAAACTAAGGCATCCCAAGCCCTAAGAAAAGCTAAGTCCGAATTAGTACGAAATGAATATATATTTTTAGAAAAAAAGGAAGAGAAAGGTAGGTGTGGATATGAAGTAAGGAACACGAAGTATTTATAGTAAAAAGGGAAGGTACTGTACCTATTTGTCGCACGACAATCCATACCCAGAAGGGATTGTTGCGTGACTATGAGCTAACGGGATCCCCACCCAATGACATTCGGCGCATGGTGCGTTTTGAACCGGTTTTATAGTCGCTAGTACGTTTTTTGGGAAAACGAATAAAAGTGTGTTTTGTACCCTTTTTGGGATACAACACTGTCTACGCAACCAAGTTGGGTTCGAGAACTATATTACGATGCAAGAAGGTATTAGGCATCCGCGTTGCCCTTTTGGCTTCTAAATGAACATGCTTGTTGTTATTTTTAATCTTTTCCTACCATTATGGCCTGAACTTCACATTTATGGGTTGCTAAATGCACATCATATAATCCTACTATTTTCGAATGAAGGAAAAAAAATTTATGGACAGAAAGCCCATACGGGTAATCTGATTATCTGTACAGGTAATATGATTGCCCGTACGGTCAATGCAAATTCAGACAAATTTCAAGCAGCTATAAAAAGGCAGAACATGCGGGAGTGTTTACAAGACATGCTGAGGAGTTTTTGGTTCAAAATAATCAGATTGGGTGTTCAGCGTCTAATTAAAGCATGGTAGTTGGTGATTCAAATATACATTAAGTTCATGCAGGGTTTCGATCCAAATTCATGATTGCGGCATTTTTCATTTAAGTTCGATTCATATAACCCGGCGTAGGCTTTTTGTAGGTAATGGTGTGGATATATACAATATTTACAAATATATATGCAATAATAGTAATTGGGTATTAAAAGTGGAAAGCTACATGATGTGGGTGAAATTTATATATACCTTTTTTCGGAAATACAGAACTTTGATCTTAAATATGAGAGTCTATTTCAAATTCTTTCACTAATCCAGCAAAATTTAAGTACAAATCTCTCTTTAAAATACAATGTTTCTCTTTTCTCTCTTTGCCTTTTTTTTCCTCTACTTTTGAGACTAAAATTTGAAACCTTTGCCTTAAGCTCCTTGCTGGCTTATATAGCCGAAGGATTTGCTTTCAAAGACAAATTACCCGTACAGTCAATCTAATTGCATGTACGGTTAATCTAATATACTGTATGGTTAATCGAGTTAACCTTCTCACCAACCAACTGTTCCTTGCCTAGGGTTACTTTAGCTGAAAGTTTTTCGCTATGGCCATTGTTCGTACAGTTTATTTAATAACCCATATGGGTAATCAGATAACCTGTACGGGCAATCTAATAGCCCGTTTCTACTGCATTCCTGGGACTTCGGCCCTTCTGTCCCTTGTCTATTCGAAACTGTTTTTCAAAGGCTTTCTCCGGAGGTTTCTCTACCAAAAATAGATTTATAAGGGTGTAATACCCCGTAATATAATTAGTGTAAATTAGACACATATTTCTTGGTTGAGTATGGACTAAATTGTAAAGTTGCAAAAGTTCAGTGTTAAAATAATAAAGTTATGAAGCTTCAAGGTTAAATGTCGTAATTAAACAAAGTTTGATTTTTTTTAAAAGTGACCGACTTGGTCACCTTTCCTTTTGTCTTCATTCTTCATCCTTCTTCCGTTATTGCCGAGAGAAAAGAGACAGTAAGAAAAATAAATATAGGTATAAACGTTACTTCTTATAAATTGGTCATCAAAACTCCGCCGAATCGAGTCGAGCCTTAAGAAAAAGTTGTTCTATACGTCGAGGGCTACGCAACGGTATAAGAATTTTAGAGTTGTGCTGGTCGGGGTTCGGGTATCAACTTAATTTTCATTCTTTGGGCTAAATATTTTGAGGTAGGGGTTTAATTATTTTTAAAAGCCGATAGTATAATTTTATTATATATTAATCATCATATTTTAATTGTCTTTGTTTTAAGAATTATTATATGATGAGGATGATGATGTTTTATGATTTATTAAGCCATGAGCATGTGATTTAAAACAAAATATGCCATTATACTTGATATAGTTGTTCTATTTGATATACATGAGATATCCCTTAAATGTATAAATATTGTATATTTATGAAATTAATTAATTGATGACTTATATACATTAAGGGACATGTATAGAGATTTGTTGTGGTTATATGGCATAAGTTGTTTCAAATATTCATTTATTAGCATGTTATGCAACTGTGCATCGTTATTGTGTCAACCGGATTCTTGGAGACCTTTCGGCAAGCTTGGACTATTTTTATGGCCTATCATATGAGCATATATCTTGCATTTATGGTGCCGAAAGCTTCTTATAACTGTTGAATAATTCTGAGATGTGATATGGTTCTGTGATGGGTTCGATATGATTGTTATTGTGGCCCTTCGATGATGAAGGGAATATGTATTGACTAGTGCTTGCCGATGTGAAAATAAGTAGGGCTTGGTGCCCTTGGGTTGAAAATCCCTAAACTCCAGGGGGACAACAATGAGGTCGGCTATTTAGAGCCAGCGGTGAGTAGCCCAAAAATCTAGACATCGGCAAAGCACTGGTGATTCTGTGATATGATATGGATGGACATGTGGTCCAATTCTATTATGATATGATGATGATATTTATGAGCCGGATGATGTTATATTGTGATTATGTTCGACTTATTCTCTGGGGCGATCAGGCCCGTTCTTCTTCTTATGATTATGGTTCGGCCCAGCTTCGGTATCTCTTGGAGGCGCTCAGGCCCATTGTTATTATCATTATTATGATTCGGTTCGGCCTCGATATTTTTTAGGTATAATGGTTGACACAAGGGAGGTAACCTGAATATGCACATGCATGCATTGTTTTATTGGTTGAGCCATGCTTTATGATTAAATAATTAATTACGTTTTGTACGTAATATTGCCTGTTATACCCCCTGCTGAGTTGTGAGCTCACCCCTTTTTATGTAAACAAATTCAGGAATCTAGGAGATGGATACGGCAAAAGAAGCAACTGGGTCGGGAACGAAATAGAGGATCTCTGATACCGACTCATTTTTGTTGTATAGGTGTGTACATGGCAAGCCACGGCTAGCCTGAGTTGTTGTTTACTTTGTAATACATATTAACATAGTGTGTATGTCTTTTGGATTTCATGTCTATATATAGATGTATATTGCACTCATGTTTTATATTATCGCTCGTAGCATGAGTATCAGGGTTATTTATTCCAGGTTATGTGATTTTCTTGAATTTATTGTTTTATTATTTATTTCAAACCTACTTTAGCTCGTCTAAGGTGTGTTAGTAACACTCCAGGTCTTAATTACAGGTGTTATCCTACTAATTAAGGCGGGGGTGTTACAAATGGTCACGAAATGAGGTATCCACAGCGACAAACCCATGTCCAGAGAGATTTGTCGCACGACAAACCTCTGAAAATCCATCCCTTAAACTATTTTTAGAGCCCGTGAAGTCATTTTTTGCCAAAAGAATTGTTTATGTGTGCATTATACTTACTTTGTTCTTTTGCAGGGAACTTAGGGTCTCCTTACTATAAAAAGGACGGTATAATCTCCAAAAACATTACGTGTGTCTTCATATTATTTTATTATTTGCTTAATTATCACACACACACGAGAAAATAAATATATTCCATTCATAAGAGTTTAATTCCTACATAAATAGTTTTAAACCTAGAAAATTAACAAAAATAGATGTCATCTAAAAATCCTATAAAAACAGTTTTCAAAACTTAGGAAAATAATACTAACAACTAACATATCTCCCAAATCTTAAAGAACAATGTAGGAAAATACACTAATCTATCCGAGCGCGTTTCGACATGCTCTCGCTATTGCCTGACGCCTCCTCAATTGGATATGTAGCCCTGACGCGCCACCTCGGTAGTAAAAGTCTCAGCCATCTGGACGAAAGCTGAAGGTCGAACCGCTGAGGACCTCAAAGACTTGGAAGACCAGCTGCTACTCCTCCGAGACTCGGCCTGCATCTAGGAAGAGGTCACAAGATCGTCCACCTACAATGAGGCCTCGATCGTCCTCATATAATCATGCATGTAGGTAAAGGGATCTCATCCTATGTACTGCAGCAGGTTCCAGTTGTATAAGTAACGTACACGCAACTCCCGCAAATCACCCACCCGGACCATCATCATCTATTAAAAGGGAAAGTGAGTCAGCACATATAATAAAGTACAAATGAAAAGGGAAATAAGAAAGAGGATAGGAAAGATACCTCATCGTCATGGCGTCCACCTAAATAACTAAAGGTATCCTCAAAAAGAGGAACCTCTGTCACTGCATACCTGCAAAGGCCTATGCCGGCACATAAGATCTCTTACGAAAGTGGTGCAGGAATGACCACAAGGATAGAGGCAATAGCAAGAGCAGAAGAAGACCCACCCTCCTCACAAACCGAAAATAGGGGAGGTCTAAAAGATGTAGTACATGCTGTAAGAGGGCCCATAGCTTCAGGACCCAATGGGGTTAGTGTCGCATAAGTTCTCACCCTAGGATGATCTACTATCACCGTATCTCTCAAAGAAAGGCCCCCTACCTAGGGGTGTAACTATAGTAGCCGGGGAAGTCCGTCTGAACCGATCGTAATCAAAGTTTGCCGGCTCCCAAGATCACTCAGTAAAACCACCACATCTCTCTTCGACCTACTGCTCCTTAGTCCTAGGTGGCTACTTCGAAATCAAAATCTCCAGACCCTCGTCGATCTCCACCCTCAGTTGATGGTAGCACCATGTCATCCATTGGATCCTCATTATCGAAGTCTGGAATGTTGTCCCTCTAGTTGGGGATAGGTGACAAGTGTCCCGGAATCATCCTCGACAAATAAAATTGCCCCCGTATACAATTGGGATCACCACCCAACGCTCTGTATCGATCGTAAAAGACCCGGCCTCGAGTCCCCTTTGGCTCTTTCATCAGAAACTGAGCAACAAATAGATCATAATCACCCTCCTTGGTGAACGTCTGAATGTTTAGCCCGTCCACTAATGCCGACACCATCACCGGATCAATCTCACCAGTCCGTTTCATCAGAGCTGGTGGAAACGCAGGAACCCGATGCCACTGAACCGGTGTGTGCTGACAAATAGCCCGTTCCCCCAGATAAAAGTGAAGACCATACTCATCTTGAATCATCCGTCTGGTCCTCGAGGATGTGAAAGCTCAGGCATATCCAAAATGAAGGCCCAAATTACCCCACGGGGCCCACTCAATCTGAAAAAGAGAAAAATAAATTTTTTTAGTCATGTTTTCTTTATATATATGTATGTGTTTAAAAATGAACAATATTTAAATAAATACTTATATGTTCCTCCAATAGGTTAGAGACAGCCGTGACCCTAGTCTCCCGGGTCTGATATACATAAGAAGCATTATAGTTCCTCGCTAGGAATTGGCAGAGAAGCGGGAATTGATCCTTGCTCTTGACGAGGAGATCCACCTGGGTGAGACCTTGGCGGGTATAGGCTACAAACCTACTTTGAAAAAGAAAGAACATGAAAGTATTATTAACAGTTATTAGACAAGGTGCAAATACAAAACAAACAGAGAAAGTAAGAAAAAATTAACCTCCCACAGTAAAGAAAAGCCCTAAAGGTTCAGGGCCAAATGTCGTGAAACCTAGTCCATGGCATCGTAGAGAACGACCAAGATAAAGCCACCCCAATCATAATCAAACAGGGCGGTAAAATCCCTGATGAATGGAAGCCACCAGAGATGGGCCATATCTCCCCCACTGGCCTCAAATAAGTTATGAATTGTCAGCAATAGCAAGACATGGGCATACTGGCGCGCCTCCTGCCTAGTCATCTACTCTCTAGTAGTAGCCAATCTAGCCCTTTCAGTCGCTAAACGTGTGATCAGGATGGCCCAAGGAATGGTGTCAGTAGAGCTCCGTCGATCCAGAATCCACCCCAATGCACCTAGTATACCCTTGGAGGAGAGGCATAATGGAACATCAAACTGAATAAAAATACTTCCCGATGGTATACCGGTCAAAGTGAACAAATCCAGTGGGGTCGTCATCATCTCTCCCCATTTCCAGTGGAACGTATGTTTAATGTCCCACCAATGAGTCACAAGAGCCGTCAGTAGAACAACCGCCCTCATTACCCTTTTCGTTAGTGCATCGAGAAAAGCGCTGAAGAGAGTCGCGATTAATAACTCCTGTATAGGGACTAGGGCCTGTCGTCACTCAACAAAGATAATGTTAGGAGAACCCCAACCTCGACCAACCCACTGCATAACAACGGATATATGTATAAGTAAATTATGAGAGTTACAAGGTTTATGGGGGTAAATTATGTAATTTATAAAACCTGGGGGTACTTTGGTGTAATTATGAGAGTTATATGGTTTATGGGGGTAAATTATGTAATTTACAAAACATGAGGCTACTTTGGTGTAATTATGTGAGTTATAGTGTTTATGGGGGTAAATTATGTAATTTACAAAACCTAAGGGTACTTTTGGTGTAATTATGTGAGTTATAGGATTTATAGGGGTAAATTATGTAATTTTAAAAACTTGAGGGTACTTTGGTGTAATTAAGTGAGTTATAGGGTTTATAGGGTTAAATTATGTAATTTACAAAACTTGAGGGTACTTTGGTGTAATTATGAGAGTTATAGGGTTTGTGGGGGTAAATTATATAATTTTACTTTGGTGTAATTATGAGAGTTATAGTGTTTATGGGCGTAAATTATGTAATTTACAAAACTTAAGGGTACTTTGGTGTAATTATGTGAGTTTTAGAGTTGATAGGGATAAATTATGTAATTTACAAACTCTTAGGGTACTTTGGTGTAATTATAAGGGTTATAGGGCTTCTGGGAGTAAAGTTTGTAATTTACAAAACTTGAGGGTACTTTGGTGTAATTATGTGAGTTATAGAGTTTATAGAGGTACATTATGTAATTTACAAAACTTGAGGGTATTTTGGTGTAATTATGAGAGTTATAGGTTTGTAGTGCGATTAAGCCAACTAAAAATATAAAGCTAACAGATTGTCTATTATTTCTTTAGGCCAAGCATCTAACCCCAGCAGACAAGCCAATACCAAATGCTCGGGGGGCAGTTGTGAGAGGTCAAAATTATACGTGGACTTTTGGCCAAGGCCCATTTTAGGAATCCTACATTAAGGTCAGCCTATATATAATCGAAGCCCTTAGGCCATCTCTATTACATATGGGAGACTGCCTAGCCGAGCAAGATATTTTATATAACAGTCGACCATTAACTGACTAGTATAGTTAGACGACCAACATGAGTGAACGAAAGGAAGACCGACTAATTCTAGTTGGCCAATAAATAGAAGATATTTGAGTTCATTGATAATTATAAGTTATGACAAATAACCACTTTTACAACTATGAACAGGGTTAGGGATAGCTGATATCTTGGATTAGTGCCCGAGTTTCCTTTATAGTAATTTTCACATCCTACAAACCCTAATGTAACATATAAATAGGAGGGGAAATTCACAATTAAGGGAAACAAAATTTAATACCTTTTACATTCACTCCCACATATTTTCCTTCTTCTTAAGCAAAAACCCTAAGTTGTATTGCTGCATTCAAACTTTTAAGCTAATATAATCATCACACACACATATACAAGGGAGGATGTACTGCCAAATTGGGAATTAAAGCCATTGGAGGAACCTACCCAAAACAAATATAGTATTCTTTATGTTCTTTGTTGTTTGTAAGTTGGTTAATATAGTTCATCTTCTTCATTCATAGCTTCGGATTGTCGAACAATCAAACCTGTTTAATTCTTTATAAATTGGGCTTTGTTAGCTTTTAACCACCAGCAATACATATATATTATTACTTTCTTTTTATCATTTTTTCAACAAAATAAGACGAAAGTTAGGCTTTCTGTTTATCACTTTTTGCCTCAAATTTATGTATTTCCTACACAAACTCAATGACATATGATGAATGCCCAAATCCAATTTCTTCGAAGCTTGATTGCTTATCAATAAAAGATGGAGTAATTGAGGTAATAAGATATATGGGTGTGGGTATCCTATCTATAGAGAAAGATATATATAGAGTTCAAATATGAGATTTGTCAATGGGGTTGTTATTTATACAAAAGGATTCTAGAATTCATCACAATCTGCTAATATATAGTATTATCCAAAGCTATTCGACTTTTGAATACTATAAAATTTAAACAAATATTTTTAAATCCTAATTTAATAATGTTTGATTTTAATGAACTTTTTAAAATTCTACTTATAGACTATAATTTTTTTTTTTAAATTACTACAAATTCCAAGTTGAATACACCCCCTTAATTTAATATGGGGAGACTTGGCCATTTACGAAAGTCTATGAGTTCAGATTTTGATTTAAAGAAAATTTTACCGACTAATGGACCAACAGGCATTTTCCTATACGCATATTATTGGCTTGTATGCACTAATTTTGGTCTCTACATTGTAGATTTCAATTTTCCTAATGAAGGAAGTCATTTTCAAGTTGAATTTTCACTTGCTTTCATTTAACGTTCATGATTGAACCATAGTACGTATTTGCCTCAGAATCAGAGGTGCATGATTTTTATTCTTTGAAACCAGAATCCCTGACACTTAAGATTTCATATCTATATCTTAATTACTTCCATACATTTTTAAAATACTCTAACATATAAATTGTTAAACACGAAACATCTTTTCTTTTTACCGCAATATTCTTAAGGACCAAAGAAGTCCGCTAGAGAATTATTTTACTAAAATAGAAAATAATTACCCCAAATAGAGAATCATACACTTAAAAGGAATATGGTGTTGCAACAACAAGTATTGGGGATTTCTTATGGACAGTAATCCCACTAGTCTCAGTCATGTCCAAATCCTCGGCCCTTTGTCCATCTGGTAATGCAATATCAAACGAGTATAACAAATTTGCTAATGCGAGCTCAATAACAACCATAGCAAATAGCGCACCGGGGCAACCTCTTCGACCAGCGCCAAATGGAATAAACTCAAAATGAATTCCTTTGAAATCAGTAGAACTATTTAAGAACCTTTCTGGCCTAAACTCCTCTGGATCCTCCCACACTAACGAGTCTCTTCCAATCGCCCAAGCATTAATAATTACTTGCGTGCCAACTTTAACATCGTAACCCAATATTTTGGCATCTTTGGTTGATTCTCGCGGAACTAAGAGTGGGGCTGGTACATGTAATCGTAGAGTCTCTTTGATCACCAATTTTAAGTACTGCATTTTCTCTAAATCGTCTTCGGTTACACTTGATTTGCCTTTGGCAATTTGTCTCACCTCGTTTTGTAATTTGATCATGATTTCTGGGTGTTTTAAGAGCTCTGCCGTCGCCCAATCTAAGACTGTATAGGTAGTATCAGTTCCAGCAGCAAACATATCCTATGAAGGAGGAAAAAAATGGTAAGTAAGATATATTTTTCAAATTTTTAGGACCACATGCATGTGTATGCATGAAAATTTTCTTTTCATAAATTATTCTATGTGAAATTAATTACACTAGCCACATTTTTTTTTATTAATTACGTTTCAGCCCAAAAATATTAACAAAGAAAATCAATTGATCACGTGGTCTTCATGTTGTGTTTGACTCATCGTTTGTTGGGTGGCGTACTGGCACTGTGCTCCAAGGAGGCATACCAGCATGCAGAGTGACAGAGGGTCAACTCTAGTGCTGGCATGCTACGTACGTACAAGTATTGATTGGTTTTGTCATACTGGTATGCGTGAGGTTCAACAGGTTTTGTTAACTGGTGTACCAGTATGGATTAGTTAAGAGTCATACTGATACATGATAGTGATGCGGCCATGCCCATTATAATGTATTTATCATTTGTATAAATAGATATGTTTTATTCTATTTTGTTGTAAAACTTGTGTTAGCTTGTAGATCGAGTGTGAAAACTAGGATTTGGGTTGTTACAAGAGGATTTTCTTGTGCATTTTCTAGTTAGGTTATAGCTATGGTTTAAGAGGTTTTAATCAAAGGAGGTTTGTTCCAGAAATTGGTGAGAAGGTAATTGTGTGTCGAGTTCTGAATTTCTTTCATCAATACAAGTTCTCCCAATTCACGTGGAAGACTTAGTTTGGGTACCCACGTTATGTCCTAGTGTGCTTTCTTGATTCAATCTTTTATTGTTTATTGTTTTCCTGGTTAGTTGATCTTTATTGTTAGTCGGAATTCTGCTCGCCTAGTGTTTGTGGAAACTACCAAAAAGAGTTTTCGGGTTATAATCGTAGTTCGGGGCAAGGTTAATTGACCTCATATTCACAAGACTACATATTCTAGAACCATATTACCCGTAATGGTACTTTACTAATTATTTTGAACAATTTTTTGTAGCACAAACATGACAAATATGTATTGCTTTCTATCATAGTTGTGTTCTAAACACTTCTAAATGTTGCTTTTGGTTGGTTTGTAAGAGCATCTCCAATGCAAAAATGAGTTTGAGAGTTTCAAACCATGGACATGTAAGCATATCTTTCTTATGTAGTACCAAATTTTATTGACTTAAAAAAAAAATTCTCCAATGCAAATGTTGATTAGGAAATTCATGAAAATAAAATTAATAACTTTATACGCAATATGGATTTTGTTCGGTTGATCTTGATTCACACTTTTCAAAAATATAATTTTTATAAAAAATTAATTTATAAAATAAAAGATAAAATATTTAAAAACTTGAAAAACAAAAGTAGATAGACATAAAAGATGATGTGGTATTAAGACATTGTCTAAGAGTCCCTCTAAAAATAAAGGGTCACCTTCTTAGAGCATCTCCAATGATAATGTGTAAATTGAATGTGTTAAAACATATGCACCAATAAAAAATAGATATTTGGATAATAAAAAATAATTTTACGCAAATATTTTACACAATCTTATTTGTGCTCCAGTGGTACACTTTAAGATTGTTGTGTAAAATTTGAATGAACCAATAACATTGTAATATATATTCACATGTAATATTCAATATTTTTTATGAAATTTTTTTATTTATATTTTAATAGTCCAAATGGGTATTATTTTAAAACTTTTGATGAGTAAAATTCAAATATACAAATATCATAATAAAATCATATTTTGATCTTTACTTATATTATTTTTAATATTTTATAAAAAGTTGGAGAGAGAAAATGATGACGTAGATGTGTAAAATAAACACCCACTTTACACAAGTGATGATGTGGCATGTTTCACACAACACCACTGGAGCACTAAAAATTATACACATTGTGTAAATTTTACACAAATCCTACGTGTCATGTTTACATAGCCCATTGGAGATACTCTCACAATGTATATTGTCAGTTTTGCCACGTAAGGTTGATAGTCATTATTGATATTTGCATTGGAGATCATTTTTTTAGAACTCCGTTTATTCATCCTATGTGACATCTCAATTATTTCTAATTAATGGTTGCATTAAAGATACTCTAAAGGGGCTGTTCACCGCAAGCTAGCAATAAGAATTATTGCAAGTGGTTTTCATAATTTATTAATTAATGCAATTCTTAAAAAAGAAGAAGTTAACGTACCATGCTAAGAGCTTTGATGGTATCTCTAGAAACAGGAAAGCCCAACTTATTTTCCCTTTGAATTTCAAGCAAAATGTCAACAAAATTTTTTCCTTCCCCTTCGCACTCTTCTTTCTTCTTCTCCATATGATCACTAAGCACACCCTCAAGAAACTCGTCAATTCCCTTAGCAACTCTCTCAACTCTCCCGAACAACCCGCTAACCCAATCCACCCACCATAGCCAAGGCACATAATCCCCCACACAAAAAACACCCAACAATTCCACAAACTCAACTAACAACTCCTTAAACCTCCTTCCATCTTCCCCTCCCAACTTCCTCCCCAAAGCCACCCTACACACCACATCATTTGTTAGCGACTTAAACATATCGCTCAAATTAACCAACCGGTTATTATTAATCTTCTCAATCATAAGAGCTGTCTCCGCTTCCCTGGTGCTTTTATACGATTGAACCCTTTTGTTGCTCAAAAGATTTAGTACACCTATGCTCCTAACTTGCCTCCAATACTCGCTGTATGGGGAAAATGCCATGTCCTTGGAGTCGTATAGGAGTTTGGAAGGGATGGTTGCTTTAGGCCTATTGGAGAAGATTAGGTCATGGGTTTTCATGATCTCGCGGGCTGCATCAGGAGACGTGATGACGAGGACGGGAACAGAGCCAAAGTGGAGGAGGATGATTGGGCCGTGTTTTTTAGCTAATGATTGGAGGGAGCGGTGGGGGTAATTGCCGAGCTGGTGGAAATTTCCGATACCCGGGAACTTTGGTGGTGAAGGTGGTAGGTTTTTTTTAGGATTTTTAGTAGTTGAGATGCATTTGATGAAAAGAGAAGCAATTAGAAGGATGATGAATGAGAGTAGCAAAATGGACATCATTGCTAATGATAGCTCGTGGCAAAATGCAAAGAACAGAGTTTTGATGTTTCTAGTACGTTGTGGCTGGTTATGTATATATAGGGTTTGATTTGAATTGAACCATTAATAATTCAAAAGTACTATAATTTCTACATGGTGATGAATGCAAAATTGAAAATAAAATAAAAATTAGTGAAATTAATGTTGTACCAAGGATAATGCGCACTACACTTGGCCATAATTATATAGCCCAATAGAACACCAATCTTTTAAACGAAAGGATAATGTTTACAAGATGCTAAAATATGAATCCTTCAATTTGAGAAATTTTTAATGACTGAAATTATTTATTTTGATTTTTTAAGTAATACATAGTATTTATTATGATGTGTGCATATATATGTCGCACCATTATTCACTATAAATTAGCAAGAATATCAACTTTTTATCATATTAATTATCGTATATATAATTAATATAATGATATTTGACTAATCATTTCCTTTAAATACAATAAAAATGTGCAAATTTATGGAGAAAAAAATACATACCATTTCGCTCATATATATATATATATATTCAACCACATAAAAAGCTTTTATGGATAACATATTGTGACTTATCTACCATACTTTTCGGTGGCTACACATCATTTAAAAGATGATAAAAACAAAAATGAAAGATGACAAAAGGAAACCAAAATACAATGTTCCAAGATCCGCTTAATAATAACCACAGCATTCACAAGTTTTACCAATTTTACAAGTCTGTGTTAAATTAACTATATCATTTTTTTTGGGGGGAAAATAATTAACATATTAAATTTCGTAATAGAAAATAAATTATAAAAAATAACACTCTTAATTTAAAAAACATCAAAAGGGAATATTTTTTTACCGAGCATAACTAATTAAAAAAAAAGGCATAACATATAAGATTTGCAAGGTTGAAAAAACTAATTAACTTCCATTTACTACAAACTATAATATTTGGAGCTATATCACACATTATTTTACTTATTGGCATCATTTTCATCCTAACAAATTTAAGTTCCTTCCCCAACAATGTCTTTCAACAAATAATAACAGAGAATTCATGACGACGACATACTCTAATGAGAATATGGACGTTGCAACAACTATAGCCTGCAGGGCAACCCCTTCGACCAGCGCCAAATAGATCAATTCAAAATTTAACCCTTTGAAATCAATTGAACTATTCAAGAACCTCTTTGGGTTGAACTCGTCAGGATCCCCCACAACGATGGGTTTTTTTTTAAAAAAAAAAAAATTGAGTAAAAGAGAGCCATTTGATGAAAATGAAGTGTGAAAATGAACAAGGGAAAAAAGAGTGAAGAATAAGAGTTGCAAAAAGAACGGCATTGTTCTTGGCTAGCTAAAACAGAGGAAATATTCTTGTTAATTGTGGAAATTAAGTTCTACTGGTGGTGGATTCTTTGTGTAGAAGAGTAATTTCGTAGGTAATTACTGACTATTGATTAATTACTGATATTTTTCAAAATGAAATTAAGGCCAAAATTAGAAGTTAGCGTAAATAAATTAATTTCTATCCATTATTGACTTATTTGAATGAATATTTGTTTGAAGAACTATAATATCGATTGAACATAATGTGATCTTAATTACTAGTTCCATATGATGTTATGTATACGTGACATCATTTTTTGTGCTGAGTGTAAAGTTTGGTTTGGTTTTGTTTGATTCGGTTAGGTTCGGTTAAGTTCGATTTTGGAGTGGCCTAATCCAAACGTAACCCAAACCTCTTAGTTTGGTTTGTACGTTTGGGCTTTGATTTTTTTTTGATTCGGTGTTTTTCGAATGGGTATAGATTGGTTCAGTTCAGTCGGATCGATCAGTTTTCAAATCGACAACATCACCCATAAGTAGCACTCTTTATCTTCTAGTGAAGGTGGAAACTATGGACGAGAATGAAAAAGAAAATTTAAGAGACTGGCGTGCTTTCAGAAAAGGAAAGAAAGGGACCGACGTGAAACTTGATTGAGACTAATATCAATATAATAAGCGAGGCATCACACAACAGTATACACATAATATTTATTTTGCAGCCCCACCCCCCTCTCTCTCTCTCTCAAAATGAATGTGTGGCTGTGGGTTCTACCTCATCCTTTTTCTTGGTTTTGCACTCTACCTCCTCCTATTTCATCTTCTCGTACAGGCTATTACTTCTCACTAATTAACATCGTCTGTTTTGGGCTTTTTTAGAGTACATTTGTTTCCCGTATTTCAAATACTTTGCACAATTTAATTTAATTATAGTTAATATTTAATAATTATTTTCGTCACGCAGGTTTTCCGCACCCAAATTCTGCATGTGTTGATACAATTACATTATATATGTAACTATATATATGGTGGGTCAAAGTGAAACCAGACACAAGTACATATACATTTTAACCATGAAAAACATTTAAGTTTGATTCCTTATTAAACTAGAAAAATACAAATTACTAATTGAAAATTAATTCTTAATTATTTTATTTATACAAACCCTATAGCAACTGTTTATTCCAATACTTAATTACAAAGAAAGGAGATGTAATAAAAGCTTTGATATTTATTCAATGGTCAATATTTTATACACCGCATTATAAATAATTGAATAAAAGTATAAAAGTTATACTTTTTATTGGAAACGAACTCTCAAAATTTCATATTTACGAATGATCATATATATCTTAGGACCATTTTCCCATGCTTGGTGTTGCTTCTTAAATGTTTGTGTAATTCCTTGCGCTTGGGGGTTTAGAGTTGGTTGATGGGCCATCCCTTGCCATAAATTCGCAATATATATATATATATATATTGCTGCAATTCCTTGCTCCAATTCGCTGGGCCGAGCTAAAGATCGCATTGCTCTGGTGAAAAAATATTTGGTCACTGCTGGGATTTGACTTTCTGGATCACCAAATACACACGCTTAATCCTCCGAATTCTCTTAATCCTTCTTGCGCATAATGTGGTTTCGCACATTATTTATTTTTCAACTTCTTGCACATAATCAATGAATATAAAAAATCTGATATATCAATGTGTTAATTTAATTATTTATTTGTTATAATATAATGTGATATAATTTTTTTAATTAATACATAATACCAACATTTGATATATCAATTTTTATACGAGATATTTTTGTCTAATTAAAATTATTGCACCATAATA
This sequence comes from Lonicera japonica, assembly GCA_021464415.1. Taxonomy (NCBI): domain Eukaryota; kingdom Viridiplantae; phylum Streptophyta; class Magnoliopsida; order Dipsacales; family Caprifoliaceae; genus Lonicera; species Lonicera japonica. The sequence goes on from CM038467.1 coordinate 37,837,808, forward strand.
ATATCCTCCAAGGCTCCAATACAATACTTCCATAACTTCCAAGTCTCTCTGATGTCTCACTGCCTTGCCCTCATTTTTCTCAGAGTCAGGCATTATTTTTCGGTCTAATTTCGTCTAAGGGAGTTTAATTCGAGGGCTAAATGGACTATTTTTTTTTCATGAAATTTGGTAGAAATGATCTCTATGATGAGAACGTAGATAAACAAAAAAAATATTTTGGTATCTGTGATTTCTCTGTCATATGTACAATATCTCTGATCAAGAAATCTCGATTCAAATGGTGATACATATTATACATGTGATCGAGAAATCTCAGTTCACATATATCATACCTGTAACCGAGAAATCACAAATGCCAAAATTGAAGGACCGTATCATTTATAAAAGCAACGACTGTATCTTTTAGAAATTGAGGGACCGCAAGCTTTGAACAAAAAAATAAAAATAAGGACCACATCCAAAGAAATGTTCTAGAACAAAAACTAAATCATTTTTTTTTTTTGAGTTATAATTATTTTCTAACCAAAAGAAAATAGTGTAAGATTTTGAATATAATAAATATTCCAAATATAAAGACCAATCATATTTTATAATTAATAGAGTACGATTTTAACTCAAACAAAATTAAAATTAAAGTATGACTTTAGTTCCTACCCAAAAATTAAATAGACTATAATAGATAATTTTAACCAAAAGATTAAATATAACAAAATTTTAACTAAAAATAAGGTAGAGTACGTACGATTTATTCCTAGCTAATTGATAAAAGTATAAATATTAATATAGATTAAATGGGTCAAAATATTATCTTTTTTCTGTGCATATATTGTTGAATGTCATTTTAATGGATGGAGCATATATATATATATATAAGGTAGTGTACACAGCTTTAGTATTGATGTAGGTTAATTGTTTATGGTCCACTCATGCATAAAATTCCGTAAATTAGTATCTATATAATATGGGAAACCATTTTTTTATTTTAAAAATGTATAAATGGTAAATAATTGTGTGAGTGAAATTTAAAACTTTTTAAATATTTAATAGTGTATTTAACGCAAAATATGACCTAAATATATAAATATACAACCATGATGAGTTATAAATCCTTTGTTAATTTGAGGTGAAGATGCACAGAATGTGGTTTGTGATCATAATACACATAAAGCCAAAACTCAATTCATTTGGGCATGTCTCCCTGTTATGGTCGTAATATGCATTTTCATTTTCATATACACTTGTGTAAATTAGTCTCTTTGATCACTAGTTTTAGGTACTGCATTTTATCTAAATCGTCTTCGGTTATTTTTTATTTGCTTTTTGCAATTTCTCTTATCTCATTTTGCAATTTCTTCATTATTTCGGGGTGCCGTAAAAGTTCTGACACTGTCCACTCTAGGACCGTGTAGGTATTATCAGTTCCAGCAGCAAACATATCCTATACACCCTAAACAAATTGAAGGTGGATATCACACTAATACGTAAGAGATATGATGTTGGTGCATTATGAGTCTCGAGGTTATATGCATGTCGACCTTGAAAATGTGCTGGGTGAACAACCACATGATCGAGATCTAGTTATAATAAATTAGAGTTTTTGTAACTTATCTAAAGGCCTAATACTTTATACGATACATTAAAATAAGGGTCCAAAACTTGTGTTATAAATGGAAAAAGACTCCTAATTTTAATTTTTGTATAGGGCCCTGCATATTGCTCAATCGTTCATGTGAGGGAACCACGCTATAAAGAATGTGACTAATTACCAAGATGAGACCCTTGATGGTATCTCTTTGAATAGGAAAACCTAACATATTTTTCCTTTGAATTTCAAGTAAAATGTCCACAAAATCTTTTCCCAATCCACCTTTACTCTCTCCTTGGTCCTTCTCCAAGTGATTCTGCACCACGTCCTCTAAAAACCCATCAATGGTATTTGCAACTTTCTCAACTCTCCCAAACAACCCGTTAACCCGATCCACCCTCTTAAGCCACGGTATATAATCCCCCAAACAAAATACACCCAACAACTCCACAAACTCCCCTAACAACTCCTTAAAATTGCCACCATATTCCCCTCCATATTTCTTCCCTAGTGCCACCCTACACACACATCATTCGTTAGCGAAACAAGAGTCTCCCCCAAATTAACCAACCCATTTGATGACGCGCAAATTTGCCCAATCTTCTGAATCATTAGCGCGGTCTCCTCCTCCCTCAAATTCCGAAACGATTGAACTCATTTATTACTTAGAAGGTTTAGTACGCCTATGCTTTTAACTTGCCTCCAATACTCGCTGTAAGGGGAAAATGCCATGTCCTTAGATTCATACATAAGTCTAGAAGTAATGCTTGATTTAGTCCTATTTGAGAAGACTTGGTCATGAGTTCTCATGATCTCTGGTGCCGAGTTAGTTGAGGAGGCTACGATCACCGGTACGCTACCCAGTTGTAGTAGCATGATTGGCTTGTGTTTTCGTGCCAGTGAGTGGAGAGAGCGGTGTGGGGCCGAGCCAAGCTGGTGAAAGTTTCCTATAATTGGGAGCCTTTTTGGAGAAGGTGGTGGGTTTTTCCTTTTTGTTGTTTGAGTGGTGACATTGACCATTTTAAAATAAAAATTTTAGATACCACAAAGGAAAGTAGAGTGAAGAATGAGATCAGCTGTAGAAAGAACATTATTGCTCTTGCAAAAGTGGCACTAATATTATTATCTTTGATAATTTGTGGGTTCTACACTTCTCCTTGTGATTTGTTCTCTATATATATACATATACAAGTTCATTTTCATAGTAATCCAAAAATTTGAAGTGACATATATATATATATATATTAGAAAATAGAGTAGTAAATTGTCATTTTCTTACAATGTTACGTGAATTGCTTCTCTTATTTTTACTTTTAATTTGAATGTGGACAAAAATGTTGGTGTACAAGGAGACGTGACATGTGTATATATATATATATAAGGTGTTATCAACTAGGCCAAATTTTCAACCTAGATCTTTATAGAATCAAACTTTTTGATAAACACAAAGACCAACTTAATTATTGTATGCCATTTTCTCTACGTAATAGCATAGGTTATAGTGGATTTTGGAGTGGAATTATTGTCCCTGTTCATATCAGCGGTTGATGCTTGGCTTTATTTCTATATTGATGTTGAAACTATAGGCACGTCAGAAAATTATTAAACCTAGTAAATTAATTAAGATTCTCTTTCGTGTTATCTATATATTATACATTATTTTTTACATTTATAATGATCTTAATTATGAATAAGTTTTATTACTAGTAGCATAACTGGAACATATAACCGTAGTGTCTCTTTCATCACCGGCTTTAAGTACTGCATTTTCTCTAAATCGTATTCACGATTACATTTCACAATTTGTCTCACCTCGTTTTGTAATTTGATCATGACTTGTAGGTTTTTTAATATTTCTGCCATCACTCACTCTAAGACTATGTAAGTAGTATCAATCCTAGCGCACAGCAACATATCCTAGGAAAAAAAAATGGTGATCGAGTAAAAATATTAATTATTAATTTCCAATTTTTTTAGGACCACGGACATGTGCATGCGAGAAACTTAATTCTCTTTTAATTAATTATTCTTTGTGAAATCAAACTGGCCACAATCTTTTATCCTAGTAAAAGAAGTTAACATGCAATGATGAAAGCTTAATTTGATGGTATCTCAAGTAATTACAGAAAAACACAACATATTTTCCCTTTGAATTTGAAGCAAAATACCCAAAAAATTTGTCCGTTCTCCTAAACTCTCTCCTTTCTTCTTCTCTATATATGATCACTATTCAGTAATCAATCCCCAGGGAAACTCTCTCAACTCTCCCATACATACAGTGGTATCATTAGATTGTCAAAATTTTGTATCTCTAAAGACAGTAAAAAATATTACATCAAGTTTTAATTGGGAAAAAAATTAAGGTGAAAAAAATTAAAGCATGAAATGATTCTTGCTGTCACAAGTGTCGCCCACTATTTTTGCATATGATTAAAATCTATTCATAATGACCACAACAATTATAAATTAATTAAAATATATTATAAGTGAGAATGATCTCAAATTAAAAAATAAAAATTGTATTTTGATGAACCTTGATTGTGTTGAAACTAGTGTTTTCTTTAGAAGTACTATAATTAAAATGAGACTGTCAATTTGCTTAATTTTGCTTAGAAAAGAGTAAAATACTCAACACTTGGGAATTGTATTGAGAACTTTGAATGATATTGATTCTACATAACTTTGCAAAACAAATTAGTTCTATAATGCCTTAGCCTTTTTTCATCTATTGTTACATCGCTTTAATTTTTATTGCAAGACTTTAAAATCAATCACTAAAATCAACCAATTAAATTCTCTTAACAAGCCTTGGACTCGTAATCACCACACCGTCTTTCCGACTATCCTTGTGGTCGACACTTGGACATACCAAGTGTTATAACTTGACAACCTACACTTGGATACCTAAGCACGAAATTATTTTTGCTGCGTCAATTTAACATAAAAAAAAATTAAAAGACTACAAGCTACTGTAAAAAAGTGTAAGGTACATTTTACCAAATGATAATTAACCCTAAATTATTTTCTATTTTTTTGTATTCCTAGTTATATCTAACTTATATAATTATAAATTAGGAGCATCTAAATTGAGTGTAATTATATCTAGTTTTCTTTTATTTATTTCATTATAGTGAAAACTTTAAAATTAATTCAAAAAATTATTGGTTTAGTTTAAAATATCTAATTAACTAGATTGTATGTCCTTATGGTTTCGATGCGTACTTGGCAAATCCATATAAATACACACTCTTAGACTTGCGAGTTACATAATAAATTTTATATCAAATTATTAATTAGAGTAAGAAGAGATTGATATGTTTATAATGGATGCATCTGTGCTTTGTACATTTTCAAGATGCACAAACTCATTAATACACCTAATAAAATTGTCCCACCTAATATAATTGTCCCGTGAATAAAATAACTAAAACTACATTTTCAAGGTTATAATTAGGGTATTAATAATTTGAAGATGCTCTGAGAATTAGTTATATAGCACGTGATTACGTAAGGAGATAACATAAATTCTGCTTTTGAAGTTAAATATTTTAAAATTAACGTGACTAAGCTATTTTGGTAATTATATGTATTTTAGTAACAAACATGTCAGTTGCATGCGAGTATAGAGCATAATGTTTTAATGAAAAATACCTATAAAATACAAAAAAATAATATTATAACAAAGTAATAGAGGAATAATATTTTTTTAGCATGACTTTATTAATTAGATTATTTCACTAAGCATGTTGAAATATTGGAGAAAATTATTAATAAATTTTTATATTTCTTGTGATTTAGAGACTTTGTTTTATATTTGGTCTAGTTTATCTATTTTTCGTTTCTCCCTTTTCAAGTTCAAATACTTTTAGTGGAAATTTAATTTCGGAGTTGGTAATATTCTAATAATAATTGTGCCAAAAACGCATACGTTAGAAAGTTTTTGAAGAAAAAATAGGAAATACTTTTTTTATTTGGAAGGATACTCCTATTTCCTATTTATTATTATGTTCTAAATTAAAATGTTCGATTTATCATTATGTTCTAAATTAAAATGTTCAACTAAATTAACTTTATTTTTTTGTCTCAAGTAATTTTTTAAAAGTAAAATTTGTGTAAAATAAAATCCTATTTTAAATAGCAGCTTTTTCAATCTCTTCATTTTTTTATTGTAAAATTTTAAAATGTAATAATTTTAAATGTAAAAAATGAATTTTAATAAAAAACTATATATTTGAATTCTACAGATGATTCATTACCTATAAATCAATATTTTATTATGACTATAAGATTATTCACAAAAAAAAAACCATTAAAATTTTTTTTTTCTCAAATTGATATTTACATGTGTTGGCAGGAGTGGACCTATATAGGTTTGGGCCAAAAAGTCTTTATTAGGGCAATCCAAAATAAATAAATTAAGGTTATACTAAAAATATAGAATTTGTTTAAGTCAGCCCCCCGAAGACTTCCACAAGCACACCCGAATCCAGCAGCCCACATTAAAACCAACAGTACGCTCTTTTATCTAATTTTAAGAAAATTTTGCGTGGGAATTTGAGTTAAATCTAAAATTATTAAATATAAATTTCATGTTAATGTTTGATATAATTTTAAATAATAAGTTATATTAATCTTGTGATTGTTGTTCCTGCTGGTTTTTGTTCAAATTCTATCAATTCTTGAATATTTATTTTGTTAAATTACACATAAAATTTAAATGCATGTCCATATATATAGGTTGAACTTTTTTTCAACTAATGATTAAGTTAATCGTGGACTAGTAAGTTATGTAAGAAATTTTATATCAATGTGACAATTAACTTTCATATATATATATATATATATATATCTTAGGGCTACAAATGAGCATAAAGCATCCAACTATCATTAATTTTGTTAAAAAAAGAAAAGAAATTCCTAAAATATTATATACATATATATATATATATATGTACCCCTCAAATAAATATCAAGGCAATTATGTAAATGCAAAGAATGGACTACCACGTGATGGTGACCATATGGAGATTTTAGGGCGGAAGATATTGTTAATGATAGTAGGAAGCTATAAGAGATATGCAATAGCGGGTTGTATATTTTTGGAATGTATAACTCCTTAATGCATCCGGAATTATCTTGTAAATAAAATGAGTAAGAATATCATTTTTGATATTATAATTAGTGCATTAATAATTTGAAGCAATGCCGAGAAATAGTTAGCATGTGTAAGTATGGAGAAAACAAAATTTTTGCGTTGAAAGTTAATCTTTTTAAAAATATATAATGCATGCATAATGCGACTAGACTTTTTTGATACTTACATAGTGATTTAGTAGCAAACATGTCATTCAAATGTATGTATAGTAGCATAATGTTATAATGAAAGTATCTTATAAAGTAAGAAACATAGTGTTATAACAAAGTACGGGGTGAAATGATATTTTTTAGCATTAATTTATTAAATTACTTCACTATATGTTCAAATATTGGAGGAAATTAATATTGAATTTCTGATTTGCTTTCAAAACATTTCTCTTGAGACTCTATTTTATATATGGTACATAATATTTGTTCATTTCTGATTTGCTTTCAAAACATTCCACAAATTGCTCTCTCGCATCAATATGTCGAGGAAGATTATCACTTTGACTCAGATTCTAATGCTGGAACTTGTAAGAGTTTACCAACAAGTTAGTATTTTTTTCAAGACCAGTAAAAATATAATTTCCTAACAAATTGACATACTTAATGCTATCATTTTATATAAATAATTGACATATTCAATGCTAACAAAATGAAAGATGTTATTCTACTTTCTACTATTAGGATGAATTGAAGTTTCAACCGATAAAATGTTTAAAATGGGAATAATTAAGATGAATTAACCCTTCTAACAGACAAAATGATTTGTGGTTGCAAATTTCGACTTTTTTTTTTCTTTTTAATTTTCCATTTATAAATATGTGGACGGCTTTAGATCAACTTTACAAATGTGATTGTGTTAAAAAGAAAAAATAAAAATCAAACAGTTTAATTCGGGAAACAATAGAAAATTTTGAATTATTAAAAATATTAGCTAGACGAAAAATTACATTTTTTGTTAAAAAAGTAAAATAAAAATCTTGAAAAACAATCTAATTTAGGAAACAATAAAGGATTGACTTTATTAACTTAAAATGGATTAATTTAATTAATTCTAGGTGCGGGTTTATAACTTTATATGTAGTTGATATTATTTCAAGAGACTTGGCTCCTCTCCATTATCTTTTGGTCCAATAAATTTTGTCTAAGGGATTTAGTTCGAGGAATAAATGGATGAATTTTTTCAAGAAATTTTGTAGAGATGATCTCTATGATCAGAGTAGACCATCTCAATAAAATTTCATTAGAAGATTCAATTTAGAAATGGATGAGATGATGATCTAAAATTTCAATGGTTGAAAATGAGCAAATGGCACGTGGGAACTGGTTCCTTCTTATCCCAACTAGAATTTGTTGGCTGCAAATGGATTTTTTGTACCAAGTGCTTGCTTGTGGTTCTGTTGACAAGTAAAAGGGCCGCTTAGTTGCAAAAGGCTTTCATCAACATCCTGGAATTGACTTTCATGACACATTCATCCCGGTTGTCAAGCGAGTCCTTAGTATTGTCGCCAACCACTACTAGTCTCTCCAACAACTTGATGTCAATAATGCCTTTTTTCAAGGCACCCTCTCTGAAGATGTATTCATGGCACAACCACATGGTTTTATTGATCTAGATTACCCTGGTCATGTTTGTAAGCTTTGTAAGGCCATCTATGACCTCAAACAAGCTCCCCGAGCTTGCTATTATCAACTTCACCAATTTTTCCTCACTGTTGAATTTGTGAACTCTAATGCGGACACATCCCTATTTATATTTAATAATAATAATACTATCATATATTTCTCATTTATCTAGTTGGTATCATCCTTACAGTTAGCAATACAGAGGCTGCTCATCAGTTCATTGACCATTTATCTCATAGCTTCTCACTTAAGGATCTTGGACCGTTATTTTATTTTCTTGGTGTTGAAGTGTTGCATCATAAAGATGGTCTTCTTTTTTTTCCTGCCAATGAAAATATATTCTTGATTTTCTCGTTCATTTCAGCATGACTTAGGCCAAGCCTATCTCTACGCCACCATTCATTTTCTCACATTGCACTCTGGCTCTGCCTTATCCAATCCCGCAAAGTACCACGCCCTAGTTCGCATCCTTCAATATTTGTCACTCATGCAGCCTAACATTACCTACATGGCGAACAAATTATCTCAGTTTATACACCAACTGACAATGGATAATTGGCAAACGGCTAAGCGTCTTTTACGTTATCTCTATGGTACACTTAATCATGGCATTACTTTGCATTGCCGATCAACCCTAGCTTTTCACACGTTCTTAGATGTAGAGTAGGGTGGTAATAAAGATGACTATACGTCCACAAGTTCTTATCTCATCCACCTTGGTCAAAGTCCTATTTCTTGAAGCTCAAAGAAACAACGCATTCTTGCCCGCTTCTCCACTGAAGCTGAAAATCGCTCTGTGGCTGCTACTGCTGCTAAACTTCGTTGGATTTATTCTTTACTTACTGAATTGAGTGTCACCATTCCACATCAACTGGTCACTTATTGTAACAATGTTGGCACCACTAACCTCTGCGCAAGCCCCATTTTTCATTTTGGTATGATGCATGTGGCTTTCGATTATCATTTTATTCGAGAACAGGTTCAAAATGGCTTACTTCATGTTGCTCATATTTCGTCAGTTGATCAACCTGTTGATGCCCTCACCAAGCCTCTCTCTCACCAACGGTTTCAGCTTCTCCAAACCAAGATTCCAGCTGACTCGAAAGACCTAATTTGAGTTCTTGAAATAGTACAACAGATTTGGTTAAATCTTATATTTAAATTATTTGAATTCCTTCTTAGTTTGGGTGATACTAATCATTATTGGATATATATACGTGTAATATATATTTGGGTGATCAATACAATACAATACAATACAATACAATACAATTTCTCTATCTTCTTTCCTCTCTTTAGTACATTCTCGAGATGCGCAACTCATTAATCCACTCAGCACGATTATTTGAGATCGGTAACATTTTTGATTTTATAATTAGTGTATTAATCATTTGAAGCGGTGCTGATAAATAGTTAGCATGTGTACATAAGGAGATAACATAATTTCCATCTTGAAAGTTAATCTTTTTAAAAATTAGTCAGCTATAATATGTGCATAATGCCACTAATCTATTTTGGTAGTTAAATTTGTTTTTAGTAACAAGCATGTCATTCGAATGATTGTATAGGACATAATTTTATAATAATTATAATTAAGTAATTTACAAAACTTAAGGGTACTTTGGTGTAATTATGTAAGTTATAAGGTTTATGGGGTTATATTATATCATTTACAATACCTAAATGTACTTTGGCATAATTATGAGAGTTATAAAGTTTATAGGGGTAAAATTATGTAATTTACAAAACCTAAGGGTACTTTGTTGTAATTATGAGAGTTATAGAGTTTATACTTTATAGGGGTAAATTATGTAATTTACAAAACCTAAGGGTATTTTGGTGTAATTATGAGAGTTATATAGTTTATAAGGGTAAATTATGTAATTTATAAAACATGAGGTTACTTTGGTCTAATTAAGAGAGTTATAGGGTTTATGGCAGTAAATTATGTAATTTATAAAACTTGAGGTTACTTTGGTGTAATTATGATAGTTATAGGATTTACGGGCGTAAATTATGTAATTTACAAAACTTAAGGATACTTTGGTGTTATTATGTGTGTTTTAGAGTTTATAGGTGTAAATTATGTAATTTACAAAACCTAAGGGTACTTTGGTGTAATTATAAGAGTTATAGGGCTTATGGAAGTAAAGTATGTAATTTACAAAACTTGAGAGTACTTTGGTGTAATTATGTGGGTTATAGAGTTTATAGGGGTACATTATGTAATTTACAAAACCTTAGGGTATTTTGGTGTAAGTATGAGAGTTATAGGTTTGTTGTGGGATTAGGCCAACTAAAAATATAAATCTAACAGATTGTTTGTTATTTCTTCGGGACAAGCTTTTAACCTCAGCAGACAAGCCGATACCAAATGGTCGGGGGGGCAATTGTGAGAAGTAAAAATTATATGTGGACTTTTGGCCAAGGCCCATTTTGGGAATCCTGCATTATGGTCATCCTATATATAATCAAAGCCCTTAGGCCATCTTTATTACATATGGGAGATTGCCTAGCTGAGCAAGATATTTTATATAACAGTCGATCATTAATTGACTGGTGTAGTTAGCCGACCAAAATGAGTGAACCAAAGGAAGACTGACTAATTCTGGTTGGCCAATAAATATAAGATATTTGAGTTCAATGATAAGTTATGAGAAATAACCATTTTTACAACTGTGAACAGGGTTAGTGATAGATGGTATCTTGGATTAGTGCCCAAGTTTCCTTTATAGTAATTTTCACATCCTACAATCCTTAATGTAACATACAAATAGGAGGGGAAATTCACAATTAAGGGAAACAAAATTCAATACCTTTTACATTCACTCCCACATATTTTCCTTCTTCTTAAGCAAAAACCCTAAGTTGTATTGCCACATTCAAACTTTTAAGCTAATAAAATCATTACACACACACATACAAGGGGGAGTGTACTGCCAGATTGGGAATTAATGCCATTGGATGAACCTACCCAAAAAAAAATCTAGTCTTATTTATGTTCTTATTTGTTGTTTGTAAGTTGGTTAACATAGTTCATCTTCTTCATTCATAGCTTCGGGTTGCCAAACAATCAAACTTGGTTAATTCCTTTCAAATTGGGCTTTGTTAGCTTTTAACCACCAGGAATACATATATATTATTACTTTCTTTTTATCATTTTTTTAGAAAAATAAGACGAAAGTTAGGCTTTATGTTTTATCACTTTTTGCCTCAAATTTATGCATTTCCTACACAAACTCAATGACATATGATGAATGCCCAAATCCAACGTCTTCGAAACCATTCTAATTTACACAACTACTTGATTGCTTATCAATAAAAGATGGAATAATTGAGGTAATAAGATATATGAGTGTGGGTATCCTATCTATGGAGAGAGATATATAGAGAGTTCAAAGCTATTAGACTTTTGAATACCATAAAATTTAAACAATTTTTTTTAAATCCTAATTTAATACTATAAGATTTTAACGAACTTTTTAAAATTCTACCAATAGACTTTAATTTTTTTTATTTTTTTAAATTACTACAAATACCATGTTGAATACACCCCCTTAATTTAATATGGGGGAGACTCGGCCATTTACGAAAATCTATAAGTTAGATTTTGATTTAAAGAAAATTTTACCGACTAATGGACCCACATGCATTTTCCTATACGCATATTATTGACTTGCATGCACTAATTTTGGTCTTTACATTGTAGATTTCAATTTTCCCAATGAAGGAAGTCATTTCCAAGTTGAATTTTCACTTGCTTTCATTTAACGTTTGTGATTGAAATAGAGTACGTACATGCCTCAAAATCAGAGGTGCATGATTTTTATTCTTTGAAACCAGAATCCCTAACATTTAAGATTTCATGTCTATATCTTAATTACTTCCTTAAATTATTAAAACACACTAACATATAAATCGTTAAACACGAAACATCTTTTCTTTTTACCGTAATATTCTTAAGGACCAAAGACGTCCGCTAGAGAATTATTTTAATAAAATAGAACATAGTTACCCCAAATAGAGAAGCATACAATTAAGAGGAATATGGTGTGGCAACAATAAGTATTGGGGATTTCTTATGGACAGTAATCCCACTAGTCTCAGTCATGTCCAAATCCTCGGCCCTTTGTCCATCTGGTAATGCAATATCAAACGAGTATAACAAATTTGCTAATGCAAGCTCAATAACAGCCGTAGCAAATAGCGCACCGGGGCAACCTCTTCGACCAGCGCCAAATGGAATCAACTCAAAATGAATTCCTTTGAAATCAATAGAACTATTTAAGAACCTTTCTGGCCTAAACTCCTCAGGATCCTCCCACACTAACGGGTCTCTTCCAATCGCCCAAGCATTAATAATTACTTGCGTGCCAACTTTAACATCGTAACCTAATATTTTGGCATCTTCGGTTGATTCTCACGGAACTAAGAGTGCAACTGGTTCATGTAATCGTAGAGTCTCTTTGATCACCAATTTTAAGTACTGCATTTTCTCTAAATCGTCTTCGGTTACACTTGATTTGCCTTTAGCAATTTGTCTCACCTCGTTTTGTAATTTGATCATGATTTCTGGGTGTTTTAAGAGCTCCGCCATCGCCCAATCTAAGACTGTATATGTAGTATCAGTTCCAGCAGCAAACATATCCTATGAGGGAGGAAAAAAAATGGTAAGTAAGATATATTTTTCAAATTTTTAGGACCACATGCATGGGTATGCATGAAAATTTTCTTTTCATAAATTATTCTTTGTGAAATTAATTACATTGGCCATAATTTTTTTTTATTAATTATGTTTCAGCCCAAAAAAACAAAGAAAATCAATTGATCACGTGCAATTGATCACGTGGTCTTCATGTGATGCCCTACGAGTGATATAGTACTCCCTTGGGTGGAGGAATTGTAGCTCAAAGGGGGCATCCCACATCGGAAGATGGGCAATCCTTGAAACCTATATAAGTAAGAAATGGTCGCTAATTAAGTACGAGGCCTTTTGGGGGCTCACTGGCTTTGGATCCCATAAGAACTCCGAAGTTAAGCGAGTTGGCGGCCAGAGCAATCCCAGGATGGGTGACCACCTAGGAAGCTGGTTGTGAGCCTGCCAGAAACAAATCCGTGAGGGGAGTAGATGGACTGGCCCTGAGGTGTTGCAGGTCGCACTCGCCCAAAGCGGACAATATCGTACTGAGGTGGGATCGGGTCGTTGCAAATGGTATCAGAGCGGACCCCGCCGAGTACGGTGTGTCGACGAGGACGTCGATTCCCTTAGGGGGAAGGATGTGACGCCCTGCGAGTGATGTAGTACTCCCTTGGGTAGAGGAATTGTAGCTCAAAGGGGGCATCCCACATCGGAAGATGGGGCGATCCTTGAAACCCATATAAGTAAGAAACGGTCGCTAATTAAGTACGAAGCCTTTTGAGGACTCACTGGTTTCTGATCCCATAAGAACCCCGAAGTTAAGTGAGTAGGCGACCAGAGCAATCCCAGGATGGGTGACCCCCTGGCAAGTTGGTCGTGAGCCTGCCAGAAACAAATCCGTGATGGGAGTAGATGGTGGCGTACTGTCACTGCGCTCCAAAGAAGCAAACCGGTACGTAGAGTGACAGAGGTTCAACTCTACTGCTGGTATGCTATGTACGTATAAGTATTGACTGGTTTTGTCATACTAGTACGCGTGAGGTTCAACAGGTTCTATTAACTGGTGTACCAGTATGGATTAGTTAAGAGTCATACTGATACACGATGGTGATGCGGCTCAAGCCCATTATAATGTATTTATCATTTGTATAAATAGATATGTCTTATTCTATTTTGTTGTAAAACTTCTATCAGCTTATAGATCGAGATTGAAAACTAGGATTTGGGTTCTTACAAGAGGAATTTCTTGTGCATTTTCAAGTTAGGTTATAGCCAGGGTTTAAGAGGTTTTAATCAAAGGAGGTTTGTTCCAGAAATTGGTGAGAAGGTAATTGTGTGTTGAGTTCTGAATTTCTTTTCATCAATACAAGTTCTCCCCTTTCACGTGGAAGACTCAGTTTGGGTACCCATGTTATGTCCTAGTGTGTTTTTTTTATTCGATCTCTTATTGTTTATTGTTTTCTTGGTTATTTGATCTTTGTTGTTAGTCATAATTCTGTCCGCCTAGTGTTTGTGAAAACTACCAAAAAGAATTTTCGGGTTATAATCGTAGTTTGGGGCAAGGTTAATTGCCCTCATATTCACAAGACTTCATATTCTAGAGCCATATTACCCGTAATGGAACTTTACTAATTATTATGGACAATTTTTTGTAGCACATACGTGAGAAATATGTATTCCTTTCTATCATAGTTCCGTTCTAAACACTTTTAAATGTTGCTTTTGGTTGGTTTGTAAGAACATCTGCAATGCAAAAATGGGTTGAAGAGTTTCAAACTATGGACATGTAAGCATATCTTTCTTATATAGTTCCAAATTTTATTAATGGATAAGTCTTAAAAAAAATCTCCAATGCAAATGTCGATTAAGAAATTCATGAAAATAAAATTAATAATTTTATATGCGATATGGATTTTGTTCAGTAGATCTTGATTCATACTTTTCAAAATTATAATTTTTATAAAAAAATAATTTATAAAATAAAAGATAAAATATTTAAAAACGTGAAAATTAAAAGTAGGTAGACATAAAAGATGATGTGGTATTAAGACATTATCTAAGAATCCCTCTAAAAGTAAATGGTCACCTTTTCAGAGCATCTCCAATGGTAATGTGTAAATTGAATGTGTAAAAACATATATGGACCAATAAAAAATAGACATTTGGATGATAAAAATTAATTTTACGCAAATATTTTATATATACTCATTTGTGCTCCAGCGGTACATTTTAAGATTGTTGTGTAAAATTTAAATGAATCAATGACATTGTAATATATATTCACATGTAATATTCAATGTTTTTATGAATATTTTTTATTTATAATTTAATAGTCAAAATGGGTATTATTTTAAAGCTTTTGATGAGTAGAATTCAAATATATAAATATCATAATAAAATCATATTTTGATTTTTACTTATGTTATTTTTAATATTTTGTAAAAAGTTGGAGAGAGAAAATGATGACGTGAATGTGTAAAATAGATACCCATTTTACACAAGTGATGATGTGGCATGTTTTACATAACACCATTAGAGTACCAAAAATTATACACATTGTGTAAATTTTACACAAATCTTATGTGTCATGTTTACTTATGCCCATTGGAGATGCTCTCACAATATATATTCTCATTTTTTCTACGTAAGGTTGATAGTCATTATTGATAATTCCATTGGAGAGCATTTTTTTAGAACTCTGTCTATTCATCCTATGTGACATCTCAATTATTTCTAGTTAATGGTTGCATTAGAGATGCTCTAAAGGGGTTGTTCACCGCAAGCAATCAGAATTATTGCAAGTGGTTTTCATAAATTATTAATTAATGCAATTCTTAAAAAAGAAGAAGTTAACGTACCATGATAAGAGCTTTGATGGTATCTCTAGAAACAGGAAAGCCCAACTTATTTTCCCTTTGAATTTCAAGCAAAATGTCAACAAAATTTTTCCCTTCCCCTTCGCACTCTTCTTTCTTCTTCTCCATATGATCACTGAGCACACCCTCAAGAAACTCGTCAATTCCCTTAGAAACTCTCTCAACTCTTCCGAATAACCCGCTAACCTGATCCACCGACCATAGCCAAGGCACATAATCCCCCACACAAAAAACACCCATCAATTCCCCAAACTAAACTAACAACTCCTTAAACCTCCTTCCATCTTCCCCTCCCAACTTCCTCCCCAAAGCCACCCTACACACCACATCATTTGTTAGCGACTTAAAAATATCGCTCAAATTAACCAACCGATTATTATTAATCTTCTCAATCATAAGAGCTAACTCCGCTTCCCTCGTGCTTTTATACGATTGAACCCTTTTGTTGCTCAAAAGATTTAGTACACCTATGCTCCTAACTTGCCTCTAATACTCGCTGGATGGGGAAAATGCCATGTCCTTGGAGTCGTATAGGAGTTTGGAAGGGATGGTTGCTTTAGGCCTATGGGAGAAGATTAGGTCATGGGTTTTCATGATCTCACGGGCTGCATTAGGAGACGTGATGATGAGGACGGGAACAGCCCCAAAGTGGAGGAGGATGATTGGGCCGTGTTTTTTAGCTAATGATTGGAGGGAGCGGTGGGGGTAATTGCCGAGCTGGTGGAAATTTCCGATACCCGGGAGCTTTGGTGGTGAAGGTGGTTGGTTTTTTTTAGGTTTTTTAGTAGTTGAGATGCATTTGATGAGAAAAGAAGCTATGAGAAGGATGATGAATGAGAGTAGCAAAATGGACATCATTGCTAATGATAGCTGGTGGCAAAATGCAAAGAAAAGAGTGTTGATGTTTCTAGTACGTTGTGGCTGGTTATGTATATAGAGAGGTGTTTCCTCTCATGGTGGTCCACGAGTTTGATTTGAATTGAACCATTAATTCAAAAGTACTATAAATATCAATTGTTCAATTTGAGAAATTTTTCTTGACTAAAACTATTTATATTGATTTTTTAAGTAATATATAGTATTAATTATGATGTATGCATATATGTACCACACCGTTATTCACCATAAATTAGCAATAATATTAACTTTTTTATCATATTAATTATTGTATATATAGTTAATATAATAATATTTGACTAACCATTTCTTTTAAATACAACAAAAATATGCACAATTATAAAGGTAAAAGTATATACCATTTCGCTCATATATATATATATATATATTCAACCACATAAAAAGCTTTTATGGAAAATATATTGCGACTTATCTACCATTCTTTTCAGTGGCTACACATCATTACTTAAAAGATGATAAAAACAAAAATGAAAGATGACAAAAGAAAAACAAAATACAATGTTCGGGAAATTTTCAAAGATCCGCTTAATAATAACCACAGCATTCACAAGTTTTACCAATTTTACAAGTCTGTGTTAAATTAACTATATCATTTTTTTTGGGGGGGAAAAATAATTCAAATATTAAATTTTGTAATAGAAAATAAATTATAAAAAATAACAGTGTTAATTTAAAAAACGTCAAGAGGGAATATTTTTTTTACCGAGCATAACAAATAAAAAAAAAAAGGCATAACGTATAAGATTTGCAAGGTTGAAAAAACCAATTAACTTCCATTTACTCCAAACTATAATATTTGGAGCTATATCACACATTATTTTACTTATTGAAATCAATAACGTGATCAAGTTTGATTGCAATCCTATCGGATGCAATTTCAAATTCGTAATTAATAATAACAGGTATATCAATTGTCTAGCTTATTACCATTTCGGACATATTAAAATTTTACTTCTAAGTTTTACTGAAGTTCAAAAAAGGAAAAGCAAAGATATTAAGACTCCGTTTGATAGTAACAAGCAAAATGAAAATAAAAATAATTAATTTGGGTGAGAAGATAGGAAAATAAGTTGAGACATGTGGTGAGATGCTCTCCGTCTCATACTCAATTTTGTGAGTATATGTCCTTCATCATTCTTTATGTATTGTGAAAAAAATTTCTTCACCATTACCCAAAGAAGATTTTTTCATGGAAGAAGCCAAGAAGCTATGAGTTAATATTATTGGTATAATTAAAATAGCAATTATAACTAATTTTAACAATGTTAGTTAAAAAACATACATTATTCCTATCTGGTTTACTCATTTCGATTTTTTTCGATTATATTTTTAACAGTTCAGATTGGTTCGGTCGTGCAATTTTCAAATTTATCCCTTAACTTATTTTCTATCTTCTTATCAAGTTAGTTATTTTTCTTTTTATTTTTTATATTATTATTAAACAGAGCCTAAACTCAAAAGGATAATGTGCGATTTTGTTAAGGGTGTATGATGAGAGATGATTTTGTAATTGTGGACGAGAATACAAGTAGGAGTAGGAGACATGAAAGATAGGCTTATTAAAGCGTATACCATTACACAAACCATCTTTCAATAGATTGTGAATGGGGATACGAATAAAATTTGCGCCGCATTCCTTGTTTAAAATAATATAAAACATAGCCAACGATTTTGTAATCATTGAGATCCTTTTAATGTAACAACAAAACATTCTGAGTTCCATCTATATAAACGTGTTTAATTATTAAAAACAATAAAAATAAATTTGTTAAAGTTATCGAATTGTCGCTCATATAAAAAGTAATACGACACATAACATCGTCAAACGATAATTACTATATCAGGTCCAAGGTAAACATAGGCAAATCATTTGGTTGTGGTGTGTATATATAGAATAGTTGAGTGGTATGTACTTTTCACCATAAATTATATTGGGTACTTTTTTAAAGTAGCACATTTTTAGTCTTTGAGCGGTTGATTTAACATTTTAATTATGTTTATAATATGCTAAAATATTAATTGTTCAATTTGAGAAATTTTTCATGACTAAAACTATTTATTTTGATTTTTTAAGTAATATATAGTATTCACTATGATGTGTGCATGTATCCATTATTCACCATAAATTAGCAAGAATATCAACTTTTTATCATATTAATTATCGTATATATATAATTAATATAATAATATTTGACAAATCATTTTCTCTAAATATAACAAAAATGTGCAAAATTATGAAGGTGAAATTACATACCATTTCGCTCATGTATATATATATATTCAACCACATAAAAGCTTTTATGGTTAACATATTGTGACTTATCTACCATTCTTTTCAGTGGCTACATATCATTACTTGATAAAATCAAAAATGAAAGATGACAAAAGGAAACCAAAATACAATGTTCCAGAAATTTTCAAAGAACCGCTTAATAATAACCACAGCATTCACAAGTTTTGCTAATTTTACAAGTCGAGTTTTCGACACTTTAGTCCCTTGAAGTTTGACCCGATTGTCACTTTAGTCCCTAAACTTCATTTTTTGATTTTTCGCACCCCAATGTTTTCACATCCCGTCAATATAGTCCTTCGCTCCACTTTCCGTCCATCAAGTGGACGGAGCACGTTATGTTAGAAGGGTATTTTAGTCAATCAAATATACTTTTTCCCTCCAAAATTAATGTCTGCTCTGTATATTCCCTCCAAACATTTCTTTCTACAAAAAAAACAGAGCAAGAGAGAGAGAGACTATTTATAAAAACAGAGCGAGAGAAAGAGAGCAAGAGATCAACAAGAGAGAGACGGATCAACAAGAGAGACATAAATGTATTGCTATTGCCATATACCAACTATTGTGAGGACATCATGGACAGACAACAACCCAGGAAGGAGATTTCGAGCTTGTGAGGTAAGTTAGTTTCATGTACATTAGTTTTATAAATTTCTTATTTTTATTCGTTTGTTTTGGGTTTGAACCTCATTATTTTAATTAATTACAGCAAGGAGTTTGTGGATACTTTAGTTGGGTTGATCCACCAATGTGTAAGAGATCAAAAGAAATCATACCTGGATTGTTGAGGAAGAAAAACCAGCTCGAAGATGAAGTGATGAAGTACAAAGCAAGGGATAGATTCTTGACTGTTTTACTATTAATCTCATGGTTTTGTATAGCACTGTTGTTCATTTCTTACCCTGAAAATGTTTGAATCAAATGTAATGAACAATTTCACTTTAGTAATGAAAGTTGTTGGCTTTGGTTATATTATTTCTCAGTTCTTTACTACCAATTTGTCTCATATGTAGTACAATATTACAAGACTCTAAAAACAGAGAAAACAAAAGCTTAAAATTGACCAAATCATTGACATTTTTCATTAATAATTTAGCAAAAAGGATCATAATTGACCATAAAGGATCATAATTGACCATAAAGTTTCAAAAGTGATTAAATCACAACAAAAAAAAGGTCTATCCTTTAAAAGTGATGAAATCACAATAAAAAAGAAAACAAAGACATCATTCACAAGTGATCGAATCACACCAACAAAAAGGTTTAGAGAAAATAAAGTTCTTTATGTCTTCTTTTGCTTAGTTAAAGTTGCAAGTGAAACAAACTTTTTGCTTCCATGTAGTATTGGTGGTGCCTCCCTTGTGCTTTTGGTCATAGCAGATGGACCAGACATGAATAATGCTGGTTTGATGATATTTACTCCTTGTTGACTCATGAACTGAGGTTCTGTCCTCGTAGCACTGTCACATTGACTGACTTTTCTTTTACCCTACAAGTAAATAAAACACATGAAGTAAATGCACTTACAACTACTTATTCTATTTGAAGTAGATTTGAGTAATTAACATGAAAGCACTTACAGATGCATTTTTGTTTAACTGTTGTGGTGGTTGACTAGTTGATCCACTAGCTCCAGTCATTTCTCCATCATTTACTGCACTTGGTTCACCATTCTTCTTACATTTCCTTTTATTATGGCCTACATTTCCACACTTGCTGCACCTTAAACTGCCCTGATTCCTCTTGCCCAGCTTCTGAACATTGCCTTCATTTGGTGCCTTTTTCTCATGTGCCCCCTGCTTCCTTTTAGTTTTTTTCCTCCCAGGCAGTTCATGGATAATGGGAGGTAAGACTGGAGTGCACGCACTTTTAGGCCACATACTGCATCCATTCATTGGATGTATAATTGGACTATAGATTTTTTTATATGTCTCCACCTTATAGCAATCATGTACATAGTCCTCCGGCTCCTCATTTCTGAAGTACATAGCAGAGATCGCATGTGGACAAGGTATTCCACTCAAGTCCCATTTCCCACAACTGCAAGTTTGTTTATGAAGGTCCGTGCTATGCTGCTCTCCTTGCATACATTTCACTTCAAACTTCTTCTCACCTGCAAAAGTTGCTATACAATTTCCAGCCTCAACCTTGTACTTCTCAATTACTTTCTGAATTTTTGGGCAAATAGGTCCAGTCCAATGACTTGATTTCTCTCTGCATTGTTGCATCCTCAACATCATATATACCCTGACACTCTCCAGCAAACCCAAGATTGGTTTTTCCCTTGCATCAAGTATGCATTTATTAAAATTTTCACAAATATTATTTAGTAGCATATCACATTTAGGAAATGAACTAAAATATGACCTTGACCAGTGTTGTGGAGGCTTATCCTTGAACCAATCAAATGCTTCTTTGCTAGTGTCATTCATCTTCTTCATTGCAGCCTCGAATTGGGGTTTATTTGATGCACATGCTGCATTCCACAACAGCTCCTTATAGGTTTTAGTCCTATAGCCAGCAGTTTTAAAATTGGCATGCAAGTGCATTACACAAAACCTGAAATGAGGAACCACAGTGGTAAATATACATGAAATGAGGAACCACAGTGGTAAATATACATGAAATGAGGAACCACAGTGGTAAATATACATGAAATGAGGAACCAGTTTTAAAATTAGAGATCTACCTGTGATGAACCAAAGGCATGACTTCTTCAAATGCAGGAATTAAGCCTTTCTGCTTATCAGACATGAAGGTCCAACCATGTTGATTAATAACACCCACATCTTCTTTCAATAACTCCAAAAACCATGACCAAGAAGACTTTGTTTCCCCCTCAACTACTGCCACTGCAATGGGGAACATGCAATTATTTGCATCCACACCTATGGCAGCTAACAATATTCCTTTATGATGGCTTTTCAAATGGCATCCATCAACCCCAATAAAAGGGCCTACATCCTGCTAGAAATCCTTGCTTACAAGCTGCAAAACACATGTACAATCTCAAAAATCTAGGTTGGGCTTCTGATAGGGATTGTTCATCAACTTTCATCACAATTGTGCTTCCGAGATTGGTTCTTCTAACCTCCTCCATGTAGTCCCACAATTTTGCATATTGCTCTGCATATGTCCCTTGAATCCTCCTCATTGCTTTTTTCCTTGTTCTATATGCTTGGGAAACTGACACATTCACCACATGATCTCTCATAACTGTCTCTCTAAAGTATTTCATTGGAATTTTGGGATTTGCTCTAAATGTATCCATATATTGTTCAGAAAGCCATCTTGAGTTCACATGGGTGTTTTTAAATTGTCTATTGCATTTGTGCTCTTCATTTAAAGTTTTGATTTGCATGTTTCCTGACTCACTCATTTTAGAAGCAAAAAGAAGCCATGGACAACCATCCCTACAAACTGCTCTAATCCTACTAGACTCATTCTTCTTGAACTTAATTTCCTTACCATGTTTAATAGAATATACCTTTATAGCCTCCTTCACCTCCTTGTGATCTTTAAAAATCATCCCCAATTTAAAAACTGGATCAGACATATCATTTTTGGTATTAAAAACAGGGTAAGTTGGGTTCTCACCACCTTCATCATCTGAATCACACAAACTTCTTAATTCATCACTATTATTCTCACTATTTTCTTCTCTATCCCCCCCAACAGTAGTATCAATTCCCTCATCATTTTTTTCCCTCCTAATAGCATCATCAACACTCTCATCATTTTCTTCCCTCCTAACAGCATCATCAACACCTTCATCATTTTCTTCCCTCCTAACAGCATCATCAACACCCTCATCATTTTCTTCCCTAACCCCAGATTTCTCTGCATCATGATCAACATTGGCATCAAACAACAAATCATCAATGTCATGATCACTATCAAACTCACTATCGTACATGCTTTCACAACCAGAGGATGATCCACTGTCAGTTTCAATTTCGAACCCCCTATTTTCATTTCCAGTATCAAACCCCCTATTTTCATTTCCAGTTTCACACCCCTTATTTTCATTTCCAGATTCAATAAGCAGATGTGAAGTAGATTCCTCTAGGCTACTGCAGATATGCTGTATACATTCCAAGTAGAGGTCTACTTCTTTTTCTTCATTTAAAAGGTGTTTAAGTAAAAGCACTGTCTCATCATTCTCAATCAAGACAAACCTCCCAATATCAGTACTAAAATAGTGATTCAAGGCCCCACAATACCCTAATTCTCCAGCCATACTATTTAACTCTAACAGAGAAATCTTATCAAAGTCACAATAATCAAAAAATGCTACTTTCTCCGAGGTGTATTTTGCAAAAAGAAACCTTTTCATAAACTCACCACCATGGTGCATTTTTATCGTAAAGAAATATGAGTTTGGACCTATATATATGCAAATAAACATTATATTAGTATGGGACCACACAATACACATGCATTCAAACACAAGAATCCAAAGAAAAAGTCATTCATCTTATAATATATATATATATATAATTCTTATACCAAACCCCATAAAGGTAAAGAAAACATCAATGCACGCAAGAATCCAAAGAAAAAGCATTAATCTTATAATATATAATATATAATATTATTATCCCAAACCCTATAAAGAAGAAAACATCAATACACAACAATTTAAAAAGAAAAATAGTTTACTTATTACCATAAAGTGGAGTTCCATAATCTTCTGCTCCTTCACCCCTCAAAACCCAACTCATTGTCTCAATCAAATGTAGAATCCCACTTTAAATTCTTCAAAAGCTCGAATCTCACTATAGAATCTCGTGCATTTTTTTGCTTTTTGATCGTTGCACTAATTTGGGGATTATTCAGTTCTTTGCAAACATATCCCTAAATTCATTTGATTGACTAAAATACCCTTCTAAAATAACGTGCTCCGTCCACTTGATGGACGGAAAGTGGAGCGAAGGACTATATTGACGGGATGTGAAAACATTGGGGTGCGAAAAATCGAAAAATGAAGTTTAGGGACTAAAGTGACAATCGGGTCAAACTTCAAGGGACTAAAGTGTCGAAAACTCTTACAAGTCTGTGTTAAATTAACTATATCATTTTTTTGGGGGGAAAAATAATTCACATATTAAATTTTGTAATAGAAAATAAATTATAAAAAATAACACTCTTAATTTAAAAAACCTCAAGAGGGAATATTTTTTAACCGAGCATAACTAATAATAATAAAAAAAAAATGGCATAACATATAAGATTTGCGAGGTTGAAAAAACCAATTAACTTCCATTTACTACAAACTATAATATTTGGACCTATATCACACATTATTTTATTCTATTGGCATCATTTTCATCCTAACAAATTTAAGTTCCTTCCCCAACAATGTCTTTCAACAAATAATAGCAGAGAATTCATGACGATGACGTACTCTAATGAGAATATAGATGTTGCAACAACTATAGCCTGCAGGGCAACCCCTTCGACTAGCGCCAAATGGATCAATTCAAAATTTAATCATTTGAAATCAATTGAACTATTCAAGAACCTCTTTGGGTTGAACTCGTCCGGATCCTCCCACAACGATGGTTTTTTTTTTTTTTTTTTTTTTTTTTTTTTAAAAAAAAAAAAAAAAAAAAAGTTTGAGTAGAAGAGAGCCATTTGATGAAAATGAAGTGTGAAAATGAACAAGGGAAAAAAAGAGTGAAGAATAAGAGTTGCAAAAAGAACGGCATTATTCTTGGCTAGCTAAAACAGAGGAAATATTCTTGTTAATTGTGGAAATTAAGTTCTACTGGTGGTGGATTCTTTGTGTTGAAGAGTAATTTTTGTAGGTAATTATTGATTATTGATTAATTATTGATATTTTCCAAAATGAAATCAAGGCCGAAATTAGAAGTTAGCGTAAATAAATTAATTTCTGACCATTATTGACTTATTTGAATGAATATTTGTTTGAAGAACTATAATATTGATTGAACATAATGTGATCTTAATTACTAGTTCCATATGATGTTATGTATACGTGACATCATTTTTGTTGCCGAGTGTAAAGTTTGGTTTGATTCGGTTCGGTTCAATTTTGGAGTGGCCTAATCCAAACGTAACCCAAACCTCTTAGTTTGGTTTGTACGTTTGGGCTTCGATTTTTTCTTTGATTCAGTGTTTTTCGAATGGGTATAGATTGGTTCAGTTTAGTTGGATCGATCAGTTTTCAGATGGACCACATCACCCATAAATAGCAATTTTTATCTTCTAATGAAGGTGGAACCTGTAGACGAGAATGAAGAAGATTGAAGAGACCGACATGCTTTCAAAAAAGGAAAGAAAGAGACCGATGTGAAACCTAATCGAGAATAATTTCAATATAATAAGCGAGGCTCCACACAACAGAATATAGATAATATTTATTTTGCAGCCTCCCCCCCCCTCCCCGGCCTTTTCTCTCTTAAAATGAATGTGTGGCTGTGGGTTCTACCTCATCCTTTTCTTGGTTCTGCACTCTACCTCCTCCTATTTCATCTTCTCGTACAAGCTATTACTTCTAACTAAATAACATCATCTGTTTTGGCCTTTTTTAGAGTACATTTCTTTCCCGTATTTCAAATACTTCGTACAAATTAATTTAATTATAGTTAGTATTTAATAATTAAATTAATTTAATTATAGTTAATATTTCATAATTATTTTCGTCACGCAGGTTTTCCGCACCGAAATTCTGCATGTGTTGATGCAATTACATTATATATGTACTTATATATGGTGGGTTAAAGTGAAACCAGACACAAGTACATATACATTTTAACCATGAAAAGCATTTAAGTTTTATTCCTTATTAAACAAGAAAAATACAAATTACTAATTGATAATTAATTCTTAATTATTTTATTTATGCAAACCCTGTAGCGACTGTTTATTCCAATACTTACAAAGAAGGGAGATGTATGTAATAAAAGCTTTTATATTTATTCAATGGTCATTATTTTATACACTGCATTATAAATAATTGAATAACAGTATAAAAATTATACTATTTATTGGAAATGAACTCCCAAAATTTCATATTTACAAATGATCATATATATCTTAAGACCATTTTCCAATTCGCTGGGCCGGGCTAAAGATCGCACTGCTCTGGTGAAAAAATATTTGGTCACTGCTGGGATTTGACCTCTGGATCTCCAAATACACACTTAATCCTCCTTATTCTCTTAATCCTTCTTGTGCATAATGTGGTTTCACACATTATTTATTGGTTATAATATAATGTGATATAGTTTTTTTAACTAATACATAATACCAACATTTGATATATCAATTTTTATACGAGATATTTTTGTCTAATTAAAATTATTGGACCATAATAATATCCTCCAAGGCTCCAACACAATACTTCCATAAAATTAATGATAAACCAGACACAAGTACATATACATTTTAACCATGAAAAACATTTAAGTTTGATTCGTTATTAAACAAGAAAAATACAAATTACTAATTGATAATTAATTCTGAATTATTTTATTTATGAAAACACTCTGGCGACTGTTTATTCCAATACTTACAAAGAAGGGAGATGTAATAAAAGCTTTTATATTTATTCATTGGTCAATATTTTATACACTGCATTATAAATAAATGAATAAGAGTATAAAAATTATACTATTTATTGGAAACGAACTCCCAAAATTTCATATTTACGAATGATCATATATATCTTAGGACCAGCTTGCTACTAACAATGTGGAGTTAAAATCTCAACTAAAGGGGATTCCATGTGAATAGGAACTCCACTCGTCTCACTCATGTCTAAATCCTCCTCTCCTCCATAGGGCAATGCAATATCGAACTTGCACAAAAAAATTGCTAAAACAAGCTCTTCAATAGTTATGGTTAATAGCGCACCAGGGCAACCCCTTCGGCCAGCACCAAATGGAATAAACTCAAAGCCAACTCTTTTAAAATCAATACAACTATTTGTTGAGAATGGTTGGCACTAATTATTAATCCCACATCGAAAAATTATTCAATACAATATTAAGAGTTAATAAGAAAGAAAATGTCACTATATAGTAATGAGATCATTTAAAGTATTTAAGTTGTGGACAATATTGTTATTATGTGCGGAGAATGGTGGACTCAGCCTGTTCGCTTGGTTCGAGAAGAGGGCTCAACCGGGTGCAATGAGAACAACAAATTCATAACTATTATTTTGGATGCCTATGTGAAAGCAAAGGAATTTTTTTTTTTTTTTAGGGGGGTGGGGGGCGCTTTTTGTTTTTAGCCTAGAGATTTAAATTGTTTTGCTTTTAACCTAAAAATTAGTAATTGGCCCAAAAGAGTGGATAATTACTTTATATATTATAAATTTTTTACTGTATTATTTTTCTTTTATATCATTAACCTCAAATTTAGTTATTGCTAGAATATAGGGGTATTTTTAGGGATTTTTTTAGGTTTAGATTGAATTTTCAAATTTTCAATTTCGTAAATGTTAATTGTAAGTGATAACTTTTGATAATTATTAATTACTTTAGGATAAAGATATAATAAAATAATAAGAAATTAACTTGCACTAAATATAAAAATATCAAACATTAAATTTAGGGTGTGTTTGATTTGCCGGATTAGAGAGCCGGATAGGATTATTTATGACGCGCCGAAAATACTTCTGTGTTAGCTTAGGTACCCAAGTGCAGGTTGTCAAGTTATAATACTTGGTAAGTCCAAGTGTCGAACCACAAGGATTGTCGGAAAGACGATGTGATGATTAAGAGTCCAAGGTTTTGTTAAGGGAATTTAATTGGTTGATTTTAATGATTGATTTTAAAGTCTTGCAATAAAAATTAAAATGATGTAATAATAGATGAGAAAAGGCTAAGGCATTATAGAATTCATTTGTTTTGCAAAGTTAAGTAAAATCAATCTCATTCAAAGTTCTCAATACAATTCCTAAGTGTTGAATATTTTACCCATTTCTAAGCAAAAGGTTGTGGAGCAAACGTAACCCATTCCCATATAAATGCCATATAAAGAAAGGGTGTAAGCAAATATCAACACAAGTGTATCTCTCATTTTTATCTTGTGACAAAGGGTGTGAAGCAAGTGCAACCCATTCCCATATAATATCAACCAAGATTCAAACTTAAAATACACAAAAAGAAAAGGAATAAATTTAAACTAGGCATTTAAGAACTCATTGTTATTTTCCCCTAGGCAAATGACTTGATTATGAAAATGGCCAACTACAAGGAGTTTAGCTCGATAAATCATAATATTTCATTTGTCTAAAATTGGGAGGTCTAGGTGGAGGTCAAACCATCCTATATAGACTTATTTGATAAATACAAATTGAATCCTTAAAATGATTAATGAAGTTGTTTATGACATAAATTTAAAAGATCCTCTTTGGCAATACTTTAACTAAGAAGATGATGAGTCTTAAAATCACATAAAGTGTGGAAAGCACTCAACATATCATTAAAGTATTAAAAGATTAAAATCTCAAATTTATGGTATTTCCATGAATATTCAAAAACTAATCATGCTTGGCAATGAAAAGTATCTCATTCAAAGAAAGAATGGACATAGGCTAGTAAGAAATACACAAGTGTATCATCTCTTTATTAATGCTTGAGATCTAAGTATACAAGGCATACATGTAAACACAAGTGTATCATCTCTTCATTAATGCCTTAGCAAAGAAATTTACTCCATAATAAATGTAAAGACAAGAATTATAAAAGTGAACTCCATTTCTCTCTCTAGAAAATACTATTACAAGCTCTCTATAATCACATGGACAATTCCACTATCTTGGATTCCTTTTGTCCATGAAAAATTTCACTATTGTATTAAATACAATATTTCTTGAAATCTAAAGACACCAAAATAAACACAAAATGTGCATTTCCAAGCATTGTTAAATACAAAAGTGCTAAGAGACTAATTGCGAAATAAGTTGGCAAATTGAGTAGTTTTAGAGAAATAAATGCGTCAAACAACTCTGAAAAGGAGCGTATGAATGACAATATTAAGCGTTTATCAACTTCCCCTGACTTATCTCTTGCTAGTCCCTTAGCAAGATAAATAAAAGCAAAATAATATTATCCAAAAATGCATTGATAAAATGCACTAAGTGTGAGAATCCGGACCCGCGACCCAAGAGGTCTTATTTCTCGGTTTGATTTGAAAACGTGTTTTGTAGAGTTGCCAGTTTGTTTTACAAGAAAACAAACAAAAGATCGTACGAAGGATAATTCAAAAACGAACTACCCTTCATACGTTTAAAACCAGAGATTTATTTTGAAAATTTACTTTGCTAGGGTTCGGGAACTACGTTACGAATTGGGAAGGTGTTAGGCACCCAATTCGCCCTTTCGGTCTCTTAATGGATCATATATCTAATTCCTATTTTAGATATCTTGCAAGTAGTTCGAATGGTTTTCAGAACAGTCTTTTTCAGATAAATTCAATTTAAAATAATGTTTTGAAATCAGACTCGAGCTTTGCGAGCGCCTACGTATTCATTTGTAAAATGAAATCAGAGTCTCGTAGTTCCATTCTTTTGGAAATTGTTTTCGTATTTTTATTTGTTTTGAAAACGTGTCAAAACGAGTTTTTAGATTTCTTGTAAAACTTAGAACGGACTTGTTTTGAAAGCAATGAACTTCTTTGCAAGTTATCTAATTTTCTGTATTAAAAGTAAAATTAAATGCAGTACTGAAATCAAGGAGGGTTGAAAGACGTACCTGATGCGTCTGAAGAAGAATTAAGAGCCTGGCCTTGTTGCCTTACTTGCTTCCTTCTCTCTCTAGAACTTTCTCTCTCTAGAAATTCTCTCTCTAGAAATTCTCTCTCGGAATTTCTCTAAAATGACTCTCTAAAGATTTTGACAGAGTTTCTACTTACTAAAAACACTATTGAGTGTTGGTGTCCCCAAAATGAGACCCCAAGGGTTCTATTTATAGGGAAAAATCCGCCAAAAACGCTCCAAAAGAGGCCAACCGCAGGGGGTAGCCGCATGGCGTGCGGCTAGGGCGTGCGACAAGGGTGTGCCAACCGTACGGTTGGCAGGTAGCCGTACGGTTGGGTGTGCGACAGGCGGCGGCGGTATGTGCCAACCGTACGGTTGGGAGCCAACCGTGCAGTTGGGGGGCGTGCGGCAGGTGGCGGCGGTATGTGCCAACCGTACGGTTGGGAGCCAACCGTGCGATTGGGGGGCGTGCGGCTGGCAACAAGGTTGTCGTAGATTCCTAACGCGCTCGAAAATTAGGGTTTTTCCTAACGGTTTCCTGTATGCATGACGACTCAAGACTTGATGTATAATGAAAATTAGGTTCACACGAGAGTCGTGGATTGGGGTGTTCACACTAAGTCATTTTAAAAACTCCCAACTTCCCTTAGAAGACGAGGTTTGTCTCGTGAAGATTTACAGACCTACAAACACCAAAAGTTTGATCATGGTGAATGACGAGAATGATGATTTCAAAAGTTCAATTTGCAAAGCTTATGACATTACTATCACTATTTCTAGACTTGTGGGTTTTGAATAACTATCTAAATTGCCTATCTCCTTTTGAAACTTAACCCGTACTTTCCTTTAATCACATGCTAAGCCTTGTATTAGCAAAATTCTCATTTAAACACAAAGAGTATTGGTCATTAGAGATGGAAGAGGAATTTCCTTCAAAAACGAAAGTTTAAATTTTGTCCATTTCTAAGCACTTTTCTTATATTTTCTTGGAATTTTTGCTAAATTAATTCAATGCTGTTTTCATCTCTATTGGGGGGGGGGGGGGGCAGCAGACTCACTATATAAAATTTGACATTTTATGCTTATTTATTAAGCTTGAAGGAAGCTATTCACCCTTTCCCATATGGTAACCTTTACCTATCCATAATATTAGACAAAAAGACTTATGATTTAGTCAAGTGAAACTTTAAGTCAATATTAGGATTAAAAGTCATCCAAGGTTTTCAAAGTGCCATGCATTTGTCCTATCTATTGGAGGATCTTTTCGAAAAAAAATTTATCGTCTTTGGACAAGAATTCCCTCTTCACAAAATAAAAATTACTCTAAGTGTTACGAAAGAATTTCTCTACTTGAAGCATTTACACATTTTAAGGAACGTTTCTAGGGTCATGAATCTAATTGAAGTAAAGCAAGGTAGATTATCACTCAAAATTCCATCTAGATCAAGGAATTCATGCCAATAGCTAATGAACCAATCATCATCATTTTTTTTTATCCATCATTTTTCAAACTTTCAATTTTTTTTTAAAGCTCTAAACACATGAAAAATTCAGAAATTGAAAAGCCATTAAAGTTTAAGTACATTACCCCCCAACTTGAAGAACACATTGTCCTCAGTGTGAAGAGAACGAGAAATCGGCAGTCTTTCATTTTGCTTTTCGATTTTCGTGAGGCAAAAGAGAGCTATTTTCAAAGCAAAATTACTATATGTACATACTAACAAAAAAGACATGTTATAATTAGATAAAACATAACATGCATGCATTACAACCACATTTCAATCATCATATCATGTTTATCAAACCAAACCCAAAAAGGAAGGAAAGAAAATAAAGCAAAAATTATTTTTTTTCCTTTTTTTTTATAAAAGTAAAAATTATATACAAACAACACCTATGCTTGTTAGGTATAGGTCGGATCTTCAAGAGTGGTGGACTCCTCTTGAGGTGGAAATTCCAAAAATGGCTTAAGGCGTTGCCCATTTACTTTGAACACAAAGCCAGTTTTGGGTTCCTCAACATTCACGGCCCCAAAAGGGAATACATGTCAAACAATGTATGGGCCGGTCCAACGTGATTTCAGCTTTCCCGGAAAAAGATGCAAACGCGTGTCATAAACTAGAACTTTGTGCCCAAGTTTAAATTCTTTTCTTAAAATAGATTTATCATGAAAAAATTTTGCACGTTCTTTGCTTATCTTAGCATTTTGGTATGCATCCCTCCTTAATTCCTCCAATTCTTCAAGTTGCAACTTTCGGTTGCTTTCGACTTTTTCCAAATCAAAGTTCATCATTTTAATTGTCCAAAATGATCTATGTTCCAATTCAACGGGAAGATAGCAAGGCTTGCCATATATTATCCGATAAGGAGACATTCCTAAAATTGTTTTAAAAGCCGTACGGTAAGCCCAAAGTGCATCGTTAAGACGCAATGACCAATCCTTGCGATTTGGATTTACCGTCTTTTCAAGAATTTGCTTTATCTCCCTATTGACAAGTTCAGCTTGGCCATTGGTTTGCGGATGATAAGCGACTGATACTTTGTGATTTACCCCATATTTTTGCATTAAATATTCAAAAAGTTTGTTGCAAAAATGAGTATCACCATCGCTTATAATCGCTTTTGGAATGCCAAACAA
>CM038467.1:38470353-38640440 GCA_021464415.1 Lonicera japonica
GATTAGCTATTGGTTGGACCGGAAACTTTCCTTTTTCTTGGGTTGCTAAAGCGGTGGTGAGTTTGGACATTTGAGTTTTCAAATCACTAACATCTCTATTGGTTTTGTCTACAAACTGCCGCAAAAGAGTCTCCAAATTTGAATTTGGGTTTGGGTTTGCTTGACTAAAAGAGTTGTTTTGGGGTGGAGGTGGTCTTGGTTGGTAGGAATTTGCATTCGAATTTTGATGAGCATTTTGATTTCCCCCCAACTAAAATTAGGATGGTTCCTCCACCCTTCATTGTACCTTTGAGAAAATGGGTCATTGTTTGGCCTAGAGTATGAGTTCATAGCATTGATTTGTGAGGGACTTTGAAGGACCTCTTTGAAGGCCGGAATTGTGTGACACTCCTCCGTGGAATGTCCCACCTTCTCACAAATAAAACAAACGGTGCTAGTACCTACACTACTTTCCCTCATTTTACTAGACTCCATGGCTTCAACTTTTTTTGACAATTGAAAAAATTTTAACTCAATGTCATCACTTTTGGACAATTGGTACAAACCCCCTTTCTCGGAAACTTTACCCTTAACCTCGTCCGTGTAGGTGTTCCAATTTTGGGCACCTTCGGCTATTTCATCAAAGTACAACAAAGCTTCCTCCGGACTTTTGCTCAAAAAATTTCCATTACACATCGTTTCCACAAACGTGCGCATGGCGGGAGTGAGTGATTCATAAAAATAGCTAACAATACTCCATGTCTCATGTCCATGATGAGGGCAAGAATTCAAAAGCTCTTTGTATCTTTTCCAACATTTGTAAAAACTTTCATTTTCTTTAGGAGAAAAATTTGAAATTTGCCTTCTTAAAGCATTTGTTCGATGAACGGGAAAAAATTTCTTTAAAAATTCAGTTTGTAATTCTTGCCAAGTTCGAATGGAATTGGGACGTAAAGAATTTAGCCATATTTTTCCTTTATCTTTTAAAGAGAATGGAAAAAGTTTTAACCTCATTACTTCCTCATTTGTGTTAGCTTCTTTAAAAGTAGAGCAAACTTCCTCAAAATCTTTTAAATGCAAGTAAGGGTTTTCGGAATCCATACCATGAAATGACGGTATATGTTGCAACATGCCCGGTTTGAGAGTAAACGTTCCGGCTTGACCCGCGGGAATGGCAATGCAAGAATTTGAAGTGCCTCGAGGAGGTTGAAGATAATCTCGCATTGTGCGGACCGGTTCAAGATGATTATTGTTCTCTCCGGTATTTGACTCATTGTCATCGTTATCCATTTTGGAAGGAGTAGGTGAAGGAGTAGGATGCCTTGGTAGTGGTTGGCCTCTTGGTGGACTTATGCGAAGATCAATGTACAAATTTTCGGGCATGAACCCGGAAGGGTGATCTCGAATAAAATTTTCCACCTAAAAAAAAAATTAATAAGTAGGAAAAATAATTTACAAAGGGAGAGAATACTTACAAAGTGCTTTTTTTTTTACAAAAGTCGTAATCCGTCTTTCGCCGTATCCCCGGCAACGGCGCCAAAAACTTGACGCGCCGAAAATACTTCCGTGCTTAGGTACCCAAGTGCAGGTTGTCAAGTTATAATACTTGGTAAGTCCAAGTGTCGAACCACAAGGATAGTCGGGAAGACAATGTGGTGATTACGAGTCCAAGGTTTTGTTAAGAGAATTTAATTAGTTGATTTTAGTTGTTGATTTTAAAGTTTTACAATAAAAATTAAAATGATGTAATAATAGGTGAGAAAAGGCTAAGGCATTATAGAATTCATTTGTTTTGCAAAGTTAAGTAAAATCAATCTCATTCAAAGTTCTCAATGCAATTCCTAAGTGTTGAATATTTTACCCATTTTTAAGCAAAAGGGTGTGGAGCAAAAGCAACCCATTCCCATATAAATGCCATATAAAGAAAGGGTGTAAGCAAATATCAACACAAGTGTATCTCTCATTTTTATCTTGTGACAAAGGGTGTGAAGCAAGTGCAACCCATTCCCATATAATATCAACCAAGATTCAAACTTAAAATACACAAAAAGAAAAGGCATAAATTTAAACTAGGCATTTAAGAACTCATTGTTAGTTTCCCCTAGGCAAATGACTTGATTATGAAAATGGCCAACTACAAAGAGTTTAGCTCGATAAATCATAACATTTCATTTGTCTAAGATTGGGAAGTCTAGGTGGAGGTCAAACCGTCCTATATAGACTTATTTGATAAATACAAATTGAATCCTTAAAATGATTAATGAAGTTGTTTATGACATAAATTTAAAAGATCCTCTTTGGCAACACTTTAACTAAGAAGATGATGAGTCTTAAAATCACATAAAGTGTAGAAAGCACTCAACATATCGTTAAAGTATTTAAAGATTAAAATCTCAAATTTATGGTGTTTTTATGAAGATTCAAAGACTAATCATGCTTGGCAATGAAAAGTATCTCATTCAAAGAAAGAATGGACATAGGCTAGTAAGAAATACACAAGTGTATCATTTTCTCATTAATGCTTGAGATCTATGTATACAAGGCATACAAAGTCAAATCATCATATGAAAATTATCTTACTAGCTTATGAATGATTGAAAAAAATGGAGAAGATGAAGGATTCAAAAAGTATTTAACAATACTAACAATGGAATGAGAATTGAACTTACATAATTAATGCATTGCAAACTTCATCTTTTAGCCTTAGCAAAGAAATTTACTCCATAATAAATGTAGAGACAAGAATTATAAAAGTGAACTCCATTTCTCTCTCTAGAAAATAAAACTATTACAAGCTCTCTATAAATTGAGAAATGAGAAGTAATAAAAGTGTTCTCTCCAACACAACAATGAAGACTATAAATAGGAGAGTTGTGTTGGATGCTAAAATAATAAACAATGCTTTTTATTTTTATTTTTTTATTTTTATTTTTATTTTTATTGTTTATTTTTGGTGGAGAATTCCACTTTCTTGAATGCTCTTTAATCACATGGAGATGGAGACTTTCTTTCTTGGATGCTCTTTAATCACATGGACATGGAGACTTTCTTTCTTGGATGCTCTTTAATCACATGGACATGGAGACTTTCTTGAATTCTTTTTGTCCATGGAAAATTCCAATATTGTATTAAATACAATATTTCTTGAAATCTAAAGACACCAAAATAAATACAAAAATATGCCTTTCCAAGCATTGTTAAATACAAAAGTGCTACGAGACTAATCGCGAAATAAGTTGGCAAACCGAGTAGTTTTAGAGAAATAAACGCGTCAAACAACTCCGAAAATGAGCAAATGAATGACAATATTAAGCGTTTATCATATATACTCATTCCAAGGTAATAATTAAAAATTTTAAGAAATGTTCAACAAAAAAATAAAATAAAAAATTGTCTAGCTAGGATGATTGTATAATGTAGTAACTATAATAATAACAAAAGTGAAATGGGACTATATTAATAAATTAATTGCAATTAATGCTAAACTAACTAAAGCTATTTGTCAGTAAAAATTAAATCACCTTTGCTACTATCGCCTACCATAGCTCCGACGACTTTGTTAGAGCTCCGATGACCATTGCTGTAGTTCGACTAAATCTCAGAAGCTCTGTTAAGAATTTCAATATAGTACAAAAACAAATTTGCGTGCAACTTTAAATCTTTAATTTCTTGTTGATTTACTGCAAAAATAAAATTTATATGTAAATTTAACTATGGATTTATTGAAAAAGATATTTGCACTTGAATCTATAGCAGATTTAGTGCAAAGAAAACAAATTTCACTAATTAAATTTTATATCAATAATTGCTTGTAGATTTAATGCAAAAGACAAATTGACCTAATTAAAATTTTTATCACTAGTTGATTGCGAAGTTAGTGCAAAAGAGATTTGCACTAAAATATGTATCATTAGTTACTTGCGGATTTAGTACAAAAACAGATTTGTTGCACCTGAGCTTGAGCTCTGATGAGGTCTTGGCATCGGTAGTGGTTGTGGAAGCTTTGGTGAGTATCCGGGTGATCGTTGGAGCTCCGATGGTAGTAGCTAGAGCTCCGATGGTGGTGGTGGCCGGCGGTCATGATTAAAATTTTTCTTTTAGGAAAAAAAGAAAAGAAATGAAATGGAGGAAGGATATTTTGGGTAAAAAATAAGAAAAAGAAAAAAAAAGTGTCCTTATTTTTAAATGAAAACGTAACGTGTCCTTCCTGGACAAAATAAAAAAATAAATAGAGGAATGTTATTTTAGGTACAGAATAATGAGCGTCTTTAGTTTGAAATAAAAAAAAAGAGTAAGATATCACTCCTTTAGATGTAATTTTTGAGGGAGCCTTTTTATCTCGATATTACTATTTTCTTTTTTCTTCTCAAACTCTTATCATAGCCATAATTTATATAATCTCAACTTTGTTTAGATTCTTTTATTTAATATCTTCAGAATTAACTTGAAATTTTTAAATTTTTATATTAGTCCATTTTTCAAACAACCTAACATCAATAATAAGATAATTCATGAATTAGAAAATATTAAATAGCCAAATTCCTAAATTAAAGGCTAACCAAAGGGGTCTTACTTTCTAGATGCTCCTAAACCTTCCTTTTTGGTCCTTAAATCATTTTGCTTTTGAAGTAACTATATATCTTAGCACTAGATATTTTGTGAAAAAAATATTTAGTCCTGGGCTACGTACCTATTAAAATTTATTTTTTTTGCAATAATGCAAGGATCATACGTCTAAAGAACTCAAAGTTATTACCCCCAACTATAACTTATGTGTGAATGAATTACAAAATTGTTTTAGTGGAGAGCACATTGCAAATAAGGGTGGATGTAAGAATTTACTAATAATGGGCTAACATTAAGATATTTTAAAAAATATATAAAATAAAAATTAAATTTCTTTATCCAATTATAAGAAACTTTAAATTCAAACTTGAAAATATTCGGAAAACTAGAAATTTCTTTTAGAAAAAAAATGCACGCCTATTTATCTTTTTTCTTTAAAGAAATAAAGGTCGGAAATATTAAAAAATGAGGTGAGAGATTTTGTGAAATGTTCTCCATCATTTTCTTATTTTTATATTTTCTTAGTTATTAGATTCTATAAAAAATTGAAAAAGTTATAAAGCATCTCACAATATGCTTCTCGTAATTCCTCATTTTTCATTGACGTTAGTATTAAAGTTGGCTACACCTATTATCAAAATATTTGAGACTTTATCGGAGCATAGACTTCATTAGAAAATTATATATATCTCAACAAAACTACACCAAATTGCGAATTTGAAATGGCGTACCTCTAAATTTAATTAGAATTTCCTATGTTTATACTACTAGGACATATACAGAAACTTGCTCTGATTAGGTATCTAAATAACTATCAATTGTCCTTTTTAAGTATGCCAAATTGCTACAAGGTGTTGCATGATTAATTTGCTAGTTCTCCATGTGCATGGCATCACTCTCTTCACAAATAATTACGTGATGGGAATAAATTTAAAGTTTCACGTCAAAGTTGGTTGATTGGTAAGGGAATTGTCTTTTAATTTGAAGGAGCTATAGTTTTTTAATTAAACTTATTTTTTTCAAGAATAAAAAATAAAAAACACACATAATAGTTAAATATGTGCCTTTAATTTTAAAGTAAAAATTATTGGATGATGATATAGGTACTCCGATAACACTACAATTTTTAGCATTATTGATTATGGCTCCATATGAGTACTGACCAAATTTAAGCGCTGACTCGGCGTCTTGTACATTGTCGAACTTTATCATTCGATTCAGTCAATCATTGCGAGTTTGTTATCCAATGTCGGCTATATATTGTCATGCAATTTTTATCATTATCTGAGTTGAACTATACCGTGTTTTTGTGTTACTCCTCGGTTGAAAAACATGGCATTTTGTACATCTTTTGGTGAGAACTTATTGAGGAATAGCCAAAATTGATATTTTCTAATTTCAATACCGT
The DNA here is from genome assembly GCA_021464415.1 of Lonicera japonica. NCBI lineage: Eukaryota > Viridiplantae > Streptophyta > Magnoliopsida > Dipsacales > Caprifoliaceae > Lonicera > Lonicera japonica. The sequence continues at coordinate 38,476,307 of CM038467.1, forward strand.
GAGTTAAAATTTAGTTGCCTTTGCTCGTTTTAACAAATGTGAGAAGAATAGGCCACTTTATATGTACAAACCATATTGTTGTAAAAAACTAATATATAACTAAGAAAGTTTAAGAAATCTCTCAATTTTCTAGTTTACTTGCTAAAGTCTACTATTCTTTTTATTAATGATCATAAATTGAGTTTATTTTCTTTTTTTAAAACATAATAAACATCGCCAAAACTTATGATAAAAACCCTTTTTTTTCCCTTTATCTAAAATACTGATTGTGAAAAATTAGTTTTTTTTTTTTAAAAAATAAAAATAAAATATGAAAGCCAAATATGAACATTAATTTGATACTAGTATTAATTAGTTCAAAACAACTGACTCATTACCAACTGTATCAGCTTGGATTCTCTTCATTTCCCAATTTCCATCAATGAGTTATATTTAAAGAACTAAATATGTGAATTTTTTCATAAAATTTATTGGTCGGATATACTCATCTTCACAAAATTAGTTTTTATCAAATTTGTTATTAATTAAAGTATAATCAAATTTATTGGTCGGAAATGGATCAATCTAAAGAAATGGAGAAATGCAGTAATTGAGAACCCAAATCCAATCATATCAAAACAATAGACTTTTACAATCCTATCAAATAAAACTAAATCCAAAGATTTGGAATGAGTAGAATACATTGGGCCGATGCAAAAGACAAACGCCTTATTGTCACTATTCATGACAAGTTGATCCATCTATTAAGTGTTCAGAGGGGGACTAAAGGACAAGAAATCATTTAGTGTGTTGCCACACCACAAATAGATCAATCACTTCATATTGGAGGAGTCGACTGATACACCTAGAATTTAAATTGATTATGAATTACACAACGTAAAATTGATACATTTATAAATTATTTAATTTAAGTGTTTGATTGTAAATATAAATTAGTATATAAAATTATAAACTTAAGTTGCTATTTAAGATATTAAATAAGAAAATGTAGATATATAATTGAAATTAGAGTAAATACTATTAATGGCCACTAAACTATTGGCAAATTATACCAGTGATTATTATATTTTATTTTATTACAATCGGACTATTAAATTTTTAAATCAAACTACCAGTAGCCACTCCGTCAAATTTCACCGTTAATTTTTAGTGGGAACCTTACTATGTGACTATCATGTGATATGCTACGGGCATTTAAGTCTTTTTAATCATCTTTTCCCTTCAAGCCATAGCTACTTTTGTAGAAATATTTTAGTTTTTACAAGTTAGGGTTTTAGCCAAGGGAAAGTTTGAGAGAGATAGATGGAAGGTAAAGGAAGAAAAAGGAGAGAGAAGAGAGAAGATTTACAGAGCAACAATTGACGCTTTTCATTCCAATTAAACTTTGTAAACTCCATTGATGCTCCTTCCTCTTCCTCCCACCCCTTCCTCCATTGACTCTCTTCCTTCCAAACTTCGCAAACTCATTCGATTTCCTTCTTCAATTTTTATATTTTTTTGAGAAATTGCCATTTGGTTTGATTAATTCATGTCTTGATTTTGTGGATTTTGTTGTTTGGTTATAGAATTTGGCTTTCAATTAAAGGAATTTAGGTGCTTTGTGGGCTAGGGTTAGGGTTTTTAATTTGTGAAGGAAAATTTTAGAGTTTTATACTTTGATAGTAAATTGGAATTTGACTAAAATACCCTTAAATGGGTCATGTGATAGTCACATGACCTAACTGCCCTTAGACTTGAATAGTGAGATTTGATGGAGTGACCATTGGTAATATGTTTTAAAAGTTTAACGATCCAATTGTAACAAAATGAAGTATAGTAGCCACTGGTAGAATTTGTCAATAGTTCAGTAGCCATTGATGATAGTTGCTTGTTCAAATTACATAACTTATAACTATCATACAAGTTTATATGAAAAAAAATCACATGACAATTTTTTTTGTGTTGAAATAAAATAATTTATAATGAAACAATTATAAATGAGATAATTTACACAAACAAATCAACCGTTAATATATTATATTATGTATAACATATGTCAAACATGGAACCCCTTTAACAAGAAAATAATTCAAAAAAGTAGGTAATCAAACTACAAGACATAGATAGCTCCCCAGTTTGGGGTTGGTCAATTTTATCATTTTCATTTGGTTCCTTTTCTTTCTTTTCAAATTTCTTAATTTTGGAAGTAAAAAAATTAGGTGTACTTGAGAACCAGCCATATTGTATAAATAGATTGTTTCTTCAAAATGTGGAACTCAATTTAGACCAAACTACTTGCATGAATTGTTTCATCGTCATATTATTTGAAAGTTCAGTAACCAACACCCTCTAGTCCTCTACCTATTGAACCAACTTTTTCCACTTGGCTGGATTTAAAAGTGAGAACATTGGATAGAACTTTGAGAATTATAGTTTTCATATATTAATTCTACGAAAATAAGTAACATTAGCGTTATAGTTTTCTTCTATTCAAAGCATCTAAATTAATTAGATTAATTGGTACTTGCAAGCTATCCTAATATATTCAAACCGTTTAAACCTAAAAAGTATTAACGAAATTAACTTTTTATTAATATAAAAGAAAATACAACATATTACTACATAATAGTATTGTTCACCCTTTTTATTAATGAGTTCACCCTTGCTTTGTTCTATTTGATAAGATAAATTATACCAAATGTATTGTTCAATTACTTGTTATGCTTTTAACAATTCCAAATATTTCAGAGTTTTTGTATAAAAAATCTATTGAAAATTTAAAATAATACTAATTTAAAATTATAAAGAATAAAAAGGCTAGAAGACTCCAATTTTTCGACATTGAGAATGTCGAGTCCTATTTTTGGTTTAGACACATGCGTACTTCATTTGTACTACATAAAAGAAATAATAAAGTAAGTTTGATTTGACCATTTGAAAATTTTATTTGTTCCTTTTGACATGTGCCTTTTCAAATTGATGCTAACTTTTCAAAAGCAAAATGCAAATGAAAGCAACTGAACTGATGGTAATATCTATCTTGATCTCAAATTGAATGAGATACAACTTTATCTTGATCTCAAATTGAACTAATAAATAAATTGGGTCAATTTAAATATAGTTTTGCAGAAGACTTTTTGTTTTCATCTCATTTTTATTTTCTCACAAAAAACATTACTTGGATGGCATTTTGAAAACTTTTTATTTTTTATTTTTTTAACCCGTGAGGTTATCAAAAATATTTTTTCTCTCTTATATTTTCGTTGTCACCTCACAATCAATACTTAATGTGTATTATTATTATTATTGTTATTTTTCAGAAAAATTATCATTAATCCATTTTAATACAATTTTTAAGAGATAGTATTAAATTATTTAGTTCACTACGAAGGCCCACCCTCTAGATTTGATTTTGCGAAAATTAATAAATTACCACTTCACATCTACCATAATTTATTCCAATTTGGTGCCATAATTTTGACATGTGGAGCACTTATAAAACGAAATAATAATGTTTTAACGTGCATTAAATTAAGTACAATTTTTCATGTAAGATTTTATTCTTTCTGTTTATAGTATATTTTTCATGTGCTCCAATAGCACATTTAACATTTTATTTGTAATATAAAAATAATAAAGAGAAAAATATGATTTTTTTTTTAAAAAAAATTAATGTAACATTATAAATAAAAATGAGAATAAATTGGCTAACAGAGAAAGACTCCATATTCTATCCCTATTGCTCACATATATATTTGAATCCAATGTTTTGCGTGACCAAGTCCACTAGAAAAACAAAACGATCTCCTACTATGAAATCAGGGCCGTCAAACTAAAAAAGTCATGACCATCAACGACAAACACCACAATATGCTTTTCTAGAACAAAGAAAAATAACACCAAATCTACCAACCTTATAAATAGCTAGATATGACCAAATTCTCCACTATCTTATATTAAGGTAAAATAATTTATATTCGTTACATAATAATGACTTTTTTCGTTCTTAATTATATCATTCTTTTCTTTTCTTTTTTTTTTTTGATATATTAGTAGTTTTATATTATATTAAGGTTCTTATTTTAATTTGTATGCGTTAGAAATATGTTGGAGGGCATAAGAATGATTTTTAAATAATATATCATATTGAAAATAATTTTTTGTAAAATTTATATATATGGCCTCCATAATATTTCTTTTCTGTTGTATTTTAGTTCTTATTTAGGTCTTATGTTTCCCGTGTAATACTTTATCCTTGATAATTAAGAGTATATGTTTGACTTTTGTTAAGACTATAATTAAAGTCTACATCAAGAAAACAAAGCCTTGCAATGCAATCTATAATTAATATTTTTGAATATTAAAAATGTCTAAGGGGATAAAAAATTGTAAAACTAAAATTAAACATGCTTTTTGAATGGTTGATAGTGTTTGTGGCATAGGTTACCATCTAGTCTATGTAACAAGGGGTCATAATTTTTGAATATTAAGAATGTGTAAGGGCATAAAGAATTATGTGTTAAATGATTGGTAGTGCATTTGGTATGAGTTATGACCTAGTATATTATATAAAGAGACTACTTCATTCATTGTTAATTAATTTTAGGTTAATTGTTCTGAATTTTAATATTGTATCAGAGGCCTTGTTAAACCCAACGACTGAACTGACTCCATAGTGAGAAACAAATCTTTTACTCATTGTCAATTAATTTTAAGTTTCATACTCAAGAACTCTAATAATTTTTGTATCCTACGTACCGAGAATAAACTAATTTAAGAATCCCCCTCCCTCCTTCCAAATTAAAATTAATTCCGTAGTGAAAAATTTAATTCTTCTTGCTCTCAAATTTAGAGTATACTAATACTTTTTGAGAACAATGTTAAAATTAATTTATCTGAGAAATAGCAAAGTTTGAATTCTTAATATATATGATATAAAAAAATATTAAAATTACGAGTAGTTACAGATATAAAAAAAGTAACAATAAATATGATTTTAGATAGTGTTTTAATTACATATAGGCACAATTGAATTGTGCTATAAGTACGGACATTAGTTATTATACATATATTCGATTATTATTATTGCGTGAAGATCGAATGTCAATGGAACTAGTGTTAAGTAAGACTAAATTATACATACAATCCATCAAACAGCCAACCATTTTCAAGCCTCTCCTTGTCTTTCTCTACCAACCAATTAGTTAATAACAAAACATCTCTATCTTGTAAGACAAATAGCGAAAGTTCATTTATTTAATTAACTTAGTTTTTGATTAATATACAATTAATTTCTTAAATGTACCCGACCATTGTCATGCTGTCTACATCTTCTTACTTAATTCATTTTTTTTTATTATTTTGTTGCTTAATGGTTTCAAATATATTATATATTTGCCTAGGATTCAACTATTTATATATACACCTACAAAATATTCTTAAAGTTGGGTACAAAAATTCGTAAGGAATATAACAGAAGAGACCAGCAAAAAAAATTATATTTATCGACATGGAAATCCTATGTAACAAATATAATTTTCTCTTTAAAAAGAATAAAATTAGATCAATGATTAGAAAAGGAAATGGATAACTTTTTTTGCAAAATATCATAAATATGATCTTTATGATAAGTTGATTATCTCTAAAAAAATTTGTCAAAATATTCAATCTAAAAATTCATGTAATTAAAAATTGATATATATGGTTTATTTTTTATTGTTGAAATCTTTTTATGATCATCTCTCTTCTAGATTGAATTTTTTATAAAAATTAGTGAAGTAATTATATAATCAACTGATCATCATGTAAATCATATCAATCAAATTTGCATGACAAAATCATTTATTTATCTTACAAAATAGATGGTCCTTTCTTTTTCTTTCTTTTTTTTCCGTTTTCAAAGCGGTAAACATTTTAATACAACAAAAGATTGCTGGCTAATTAACCGGCCAGTGGCCGATAGATAATTAATTAATGGAGAAACAAAAGCATATGAAGAAGATCTGCAATGTCTCCCTTGATTAAAACACTATAATATAAACGAAAAGTAAGTTAATTAAATATATAAAAGGATAATGGAATTAAGAATTAGGTGAATTTAATATTAATTAAAATTAAAAAAATAAATAAATAAACGGATAATAATTAAACGATTGTTAAAGGTAGATTGCAAATTAGTGATTGCTCCTTAATTCGATCATTAATGCTAGATAATTCATGTTTTGTCGTCATTTTGTGCTGAGGTGGGATGGATAGTCAAACACATAATGACTAATTTACCCTTTTGAGGTTATTGTTTTGTAACTCATAATTAGCATTATTCATGGAAATTAATTAATGGGTTAATTGCACTTTACCCTTTTCAACTATATATGAGGATACTAGCACTTTGCCATCTAAACTATTAAAATTAGCAATTAATACTACCAACTATTCAAGTTACTGCACTTCACTTGTTTTGCCTGACCGGATTAAAATTTTAAACGATTTAGAGCCCAAATGTAATTTTGAATAGATACTCAAACACATAATGACTAATTTACCCTTTTGAGGTTATTGTTTTGTAACTCATAATTGGCATTGTCCATGGAAATTATGCTTATTTCAAATGGTGTTTAATCATATTTCCTTATTCCTATACATACAAATAAATTGTTTAATCATATTTCCTCCTTCTTCTTCTTCTTCTTCTTCTTATTATTATTATTATTATTATTATTATTATTATTATTATTATTATTATTATAAGAACAATAATAATAAGAAAAAAAAAGAGAAAAAAAAATAAGAAGCAAAGAGCATATATATACTACTTGAATCAATTCAAAAACTATCATGTTGGTCTATATATGCAATAATTATGACATACTAAAATCTTACGATTAAGGGTATTAACATTGAGTCTTTCAATATTCATGCAATTGTTAATTGAAGTATTTGGAATGATTAACTCACTTGATAATTAAGACATGGAATCTGACTTTAATTTAAATATATATTAGGAAAACAATTTTTACTATATGTGCTGGGAAATTGATTCGCCATGTTTGACCATAATTCATTTATTTCTGTATTGTCAAATTAAGTCGAAATAGTCTAGTACGTGTTTTGTGAACAAGTCTTGTGGAAAAAAAAAGAGAGAAAGATATGGCATATAATGACATATGTTAAACAGCAAGGCCTTTCCCTCAAAAAAAAAAGAAAAATTAAATTAAATTATGCTTGAAAAGCCTAAACCCGGTGACTAACAAAATTATAAGTCTATAGGAAAAAAGGAATAAGAAACAATTTGGAACTTAGCTGGAGAAGTTTAACCCCAAACTAAAGGAAAATCTAATGGCGCTCCCTGCAGGTCCAACTTCTTAGCACTATGAGTTGCTTTAGTAGCCTGAATAGCCATTTAAATATTCATCATTTTACGCTCTTCAGTGACCCCTCTATTTTGAGTTTTAGAAGCAACTATAATAAAACTTACATCACATGTAGAGGAAGCGACCACCTCCCTACTTTAAGAAGTATCAGATTGAAATGGAACTTGAATAGGAGATGGAGTGCCTAGCTGTAAGAGGAACCTGGGTAGCTAAGGTCGTGACCTCAGTACTCGCAAATTTAGCCACAAACTCACTTTCTTCACCATCCTCCTTCTCGTCAACCTTATAGCAATCCTTTAAATCATCATTAAAATAGGACTTGGAGGACTCATTTGCATGCAAAGATGATTCATGGCCATAATCCATAAACATATGGTGGTTTGAAAACTGAAAACATTGTGATCGGAAGGGAACATGCAACATACTGAATTGGTAAAATAGATCCCGAGCCTATAACCGTTGTTGATGCACCTGTCAAACGTAAGTCTAAAACAATATCCAAAATCACTGAAATATCCACGTTACACATAACTTTATCACCCAAAACCATATTAGAAGCTGGAGGCATGACCTAAAGTGATTCTACATATTATATAATCATAAATATTACGATTTTTTCTTCTTTTATAAGACCTAGTGTACGTCAATGGAAGTGACAAGTATATGAACTCACCATAAAGCGTGCACATATATGCATAAGCTAGTTTGATCATTATCAAATAATTAGATAAACAAAAAAATATATGTTTTAATACTTTTGTACTGAATGGTTACTGAAATGCACACATTAAATATTTTTACTATTAGTGAAAGTACAATTTATCATAAAATGCATTTTAGTATTTGTTTTGTAAACAGATTTTGTTACACGTTTCAAATAACTATTTTATTATTATTGTTAATTTTTCAATTAAAAAGTCGAGAAAAAAATTGTAAAAAATTCCTTTAGAGAAATTAATTAGTTGACATATTTTTCTCCTGGTTAGCACCAGTCAAAATAGATTTTTCCGTCAAAATATGTATCTTCCCGGCCTGTAGAAACCTTTCCCTATACCGTTTAAGATATGATAGAATTAGACTACTTAAGAACTTTATGATACATTGTTTAATTAATTTTATCTATTGACAAATTTTAATCATAATATAATACCATGCAGGCCTAGTTGCGTCTGCATGTCAAACACGAATTCTCTCTCTCTCTCTCTCTCTCTCTCACATATGACTTTTCACGTACAAGATTATCCATTTCATTATAATAATCTAAACAAATATTTTATATACACGTTGCGTGCCCACGCTAAATACATATACTTTAAATTAAAACATATATAAAATATGTTTCAAAATATATATATATCTATATAAAATAAAATCGATCTCAAGGAGAAAAAATGAGTATTCTAGAATATAATATCCCATTATTCTCAATTAGCTTGGATTTAGGAATTAAAAGTTTTTTAGCAAACTTCCATATTTTTCTATAAATCATCTCTATTATTGGAACTTGAATTCATTAATTTACATGATAACTTTTCACTTAAGCTAGACGAAAAATCACTTTACCCTTATTTATTTTCATAAAATTATTCTATAAATAAAAGTAGAGATAATGGGTTATAAGGTCTCGCTCCGTAATGTTTTATAACTCAAAGGACGGACTCATGTTTAATAAAGGGAAGTAGTATCAATTTCATAATTTGGTTTTACAATAAGGACACTTTTCATAATATTAATTTATTTTAAGGAAAATGATAAATGTTGATGGACAAAAATACCCTACTATATCATTTATTCTAATTATACAAAAGACATATCATTCTCTCTTACATACACAGTTTAGAGAGAGAAAACAAAAAGCAAAGGGAAAAGAGAAGTTGTCTCACCAATAATCTCACATCTTCCACCACCACTACCACCACCACCAACACCACCTGAATCTCCTATCTTATTGCCTAGAGGAGCGAGCCCCGTTCTCATCTTCATCTTCATCTTCTTCTTCTTATTTTTTATGGATGTGCAATCGTAAAAGATATATAATTTTTGATCGAACCGTTGGATTTCGATGATTTTTGGATATGTTGTTCGGAAGACAAAATAACTTTAATTGCACAAAAAATTAAGACGATCAGAGGTCGTTTTGCTATCGAAATCGACCAATTTCGACAGCCCAGCGGAATTTGAAAAAAAATATGATCGTAACTCTTTTTTTTTACGAATCCTGCGTCGATCCATATATATATACATATAAATAAATTAAGCAGATGTTAATCTCATCAATTTTGATAGTGCTAAAATCATTTTAGCTCCTTATAGTTTGTTGTTCAAGTAGTGTTACTTTCTAGTTGTTGTTCAGAAGGTGCTAAATGCATTTAGCACCTTCTGGTTGTTGTCCAGGTGGTGCTAAATGCATTTAGCACCTTCTGGTTGCTGTCTAGGGGTTCTAAATGCATTTAGCACTTTCTAGTTGTATTTTCTGGCTGCCTTCTGATTGCTGTCCAGGGGTGCTAAATGCATTTAGCACCTTCTAGTTGTACTTTCTGGCTGCTGTCCAAGGGGTGTTAAATGCATTTAGCACCTTCTGGTTGCTATCCAGGGGTGCTAAATGCATTTAGCACCTTCTGGTTGCACTTTTTGGCTGCTGTTCAGGGGGTGCTAAATGCATTTAGCACCTTCTGGTTGCTGTCCAGAGTTGCTAAATGTATTTAACACCTTCTGGTTGCACTTTCTGGCTGCTGTCCAGGGGGTGCTAAATGCATTTAGCACCTTCTGGTTGCTGTCCAGGGGTGCTAAATGCATTTAGCACTTTCTGGTTGCACTTTTTAGTTGCTGTCCAGGGGGTGCTAAATGTATTTAGCACCTTCTGGTTGTTGTCCAGGGGTGCTAAATGCATTTAGCACCTTCTGGTTGTTGACTAGAAGGTGCTAAATGCATTTAGCACCTTCTGGTTGCTATTATTATCATAATTAGACGATATTATAAAGAAGGGATATTAGTGTCTTTTTTGTACAATGTCCTTAATTTACATGGCTAATTTTTAAGTTTCCTTTATAATTATATTATTATTATTATTATAATGAACTCTTATACCTAATTGCCTCATAAAAGTAATTCTTAATTTTTCTTTCAAATTATCAATCAAAGTACCATATTCAATATTGGATCCAGCAGGTGTTGGTATTTAAAATAATTTGACATTAAAAGAAAAAAAAAAGGAACAGGAAAGTAGGAAAGTGGGGCATCACCATCACTAGGTACGTACGTACTTTACCAACAACTTCATTTCACTTACTATATAAAGTAACCATTTGGAGCCCATGAACTCCATACAAACCCTTCCATAAACCCTACCAACAATGGCTCTTCAACTTCTCACACCATTTCTCTTTCTCTCTCTCTTCCTCTTTCTCTCTCCTACCATTTTTGCTTACACACAACACGACATTAAATCATGGTGCACCCAAACACCACACCCGAAACCATGTGAGTACTTCTTGACCCAAAACCCTAACTATGGTCCGATCAAACAAAAACCCGACTTCTTAAAAGCATCGCTAAAGCTAGCCCTAGACAGGGCTTTGAACGCAAATGTCAAGACCAAAACCCTTGGCTTGAAATGTCGAAACGAGCAAGAAAAAGCTGCTTGGGCAGATTGTTTAGAGCTCTACGAGGACACAGTCTCGAGGCTCAACAAAACCGCGGACCCTTTGACCAAGTGCTCTCATGCCGACTCGCAAACCTGGCTCAGCTCGGCCCTAACCAACCTCGAGACCTGTCGAGCCGGGTTCTTGGAGCTAGGGGTGGGTGATTACCTATTGCCCTTGATGTCCAACAATGTGTCCATGCTTATTAGCAACACTTTGGCAATGAACGAGGGCAACGGGTCGGATAATGGGTCGGGTCATAAAAATGGGTTCCCGAGTTGGGTCCGACCTGGTGACCGGAAACTTTTGCAGGCAGGTTCGCCAGCAGCTCAGGCAAACGTGGTGGTGGCTCAAGACGGGTCGGGGAATTATAAGACAGTGGGGGAGGCGGTGGCAGCGGCGGGGAGAAGGGCAGGGAGTGGGAGGTATGTGATATATATTAAGGCAGGGACTTACCGGGAGAATGTGGAGGTGGGTTCAAAGTTGAAGAATATTATGTTTTTGGGTGATGGTATTGGGAGGACTATTATAACCGGTAGTAAAAGTGTTGGTGGTGGCACCACCACCTTCAAATCGGCCACCGTTGGTAAGTTGCATGAACAACATAAATCTTTGTCCTTTTTTCTGTTCGTAAATTTCATTAGAAGTTATATGCTCCAAAATTATTTTATAAAAAAAGGAAAAATATGTTCCTATCATTTTTAGCAACCAAGAATTTATACTGGTACTAATACGTTGTAAATTTTGAAAATATACGTACTTATTAATATATCAGTATAAAAAAATATTGTTGATGAAATTGGTCTATAATTCTTATAGCGCAGTGATATTATTGCTGATATTTGAAAGGAGAGTGAAAAAAAGAATAGAAAAGAAATGACATATCGTATAATATATAGTATCATAGTTCGCTGGGTATATATGTTTGACCAGCAAAATGTTTGACTATTACTTAGGAAATAGTCGCATGAATCATACTTTTTTGAAAAATTTATTAGAAATTAAAAGGTACATTTTTTGCATTCTAAAATTAAAGGTCTTTCTTTACTTTCCGCTTTTTGTAAAAGATTATTAATTTCATGGTAGTTGATTGTTAAAGCAGCAAAAAATATTTCTATTAGTTCAAATGCACAACTAAATCGTTTGATCAAGCATTCTCACACTTATTTATAAATTGTATCCAATTAAAATTAATTAAGAATTGTCGTATGTTATACACATATTGGGTGTAACGCGTATTATAGGACACATTTGACCATGGAAAAAAGTATTTATTGTTTCAATATATAATATTATATATATATATATATATATATACATATTGGGTGTAAAACGTATTCTAGTACACATTCATGAAAAAAGAGTATTTATTTTTCTAATATATAATATTATATATATATACACATATTGGGTGTAACACGTATTATAGTACACATTCATAAAAAAAGAGTATATATTTTTCCATCCAATGGGACTTGAATTAAATAAGATCCCAAATCATTTGGCAATATTTATTTAATTTGGTCAAACTTTTGAGGATTTACTTTAAGTAATATTGACACAATCTTTTTTCCCTATAACCACCAGCTGTCGTGGGAGACGGATTCATAGCCCGGGGCATAACATTCCGCAACACCGCGGGCCCACAGAACCACCAGGCCGTGGCCCTCCGGTCCGGCTCCGACCTCTCGGTATTTTACCAATGTTCCTTCGAAGGTTATCAAGACACTCTCTACGTTCACTCAGACCGCCAGTTTTATAAAAACTGTGATATTTACGGTACAGTCGACTTCATTTTTGGCAACGCTGCCGTAGTTTTCCAAAATTGCAATATTTACCCCCGCAATCCGCCCAACAAAACCAACACCATCACAGCCCAGGGCCGAACCGACGCAAATCAGAACACGGGTATTTCGATTCACAACTGTCGGGTCACCCCAGCCTCGGATCTCAGATCAAATCAAGGGTCCGTTAGGACTTATTTGGGTCGGCCCTGGAAGCAGTATTCGAGGGTGGTGTTTATGCAGACTAATATGGATAGTTTCATTGACCCGGCAGGTTGGTTGCCATGGAGTGGGAATTTTGCATTAAGTACTTTGTATTATGGGGAGTATATGAATACTGGTCCGGGTTCAGCTACAGGTAGAAGGGTGAAGTGGGGCGGGTACCGGGTTATAACGAGTGCGGCGGAGGCGGGGAGGTTTACAGTTGGGAGTTTTATTGCAGGGGGGTCTTGGTTGCCGGCTACCAATGTGCCATTTACTGCAGGGCTTTGATTTGTTTGAAAAAAAATTGTTGGTGGTTTGTTGGATTTGGAATTATTAATTAGTTTATGCCCAATTGTTATATAATTATTAGGATATTAATTTGTTTATTGTTGATGTAAAAGTGATGCATGTCATTCTTTATACAATTTGAATAAGATGGTAATTAATAGTTAAAAAAAATAATGTAATAATAATCTAGTTAATGGATTATGGTGTACTTACGAGTTGTTTAATTTCAGAGTTTATATTCAATGTTTAGATTTAAAATTCAAATTTTAGATTTAGACAAAAAGCAATATCACCCAACTCATTTCTCTATTAGAAGTAAAAGATTGATGTTTAATTATATCCTTCATAATGTTCTATTGGAAATTAAAGCATGTTCAGCGCTTTTTAAGTCTATTATTAGCTTAATTAAGTATTGAAAAAAAAAATACTCGCCCTATATAACTGTCCCAAAAGATATATATAAGTGTCAATAAAAATGAAAGTAGAGTTCCTTAGGACAAAAGTGTAGTGCTAATATCTTTTTTCCTAGAAATAACTGCCACAAGAATGCTGAAAACAAATATTGCATTTGGGTCCTTTGGACATAATTAATATCATCAATCACCCCTCCAATTTATCCAGTAATTAACTAAGCCACCATCTCCATTTAACCTGCATATGCATGATAAAAGATATTTATTTTAGCATGCCGCGGTCAAGGCCCAGCGGGACGGATTCAAAAATTTCAAATAAACCTGCATTAATTCGGGTTGACCATATCTTAAGGCGGGTTCGGTTGGGTTGGATTTGGTCTAATTCAACCCATTGCTCTTAATTCATGTATTAACCTGCCTTAATTATAATTTTTATATATTATATATTTATATATATATGCATGGGTTTCAAACACAGACTGGCTTTTAGTGACGAAATGTATACCCAAATATATTAGCAACAAAAAATCCTATGTAAAAACTCTGTATGTGTGTGAACGGTCGTAATATGATAGAGACAAACTCTAAATATACAAATTGAAGCTTATAAGAAAAGTGTTTTACGTAATGCCCCGAAAAATAGAATTGTTTAAAGTAGATATAAGTTAAAAATTGAAGTTTTTAATTAATTTGGGACATAAATTAATTTGACTCACCAATAGCTTTGCGGCAAAAAGAGAGAAGAACGATGACTACGGCGATGCCTGCCACTACACCGACGATTATTGCTACTGTTTCTCCAACATGGTCGCCATTGGTGGAATCTATATGTATATAATATACACAAACACCAAATAAAATTCAAAAGCATGTATAAAATGACAGTATTTTGTATAAAAGTAGATTGCCAATAGCCCTTATAACATAACAATAATACTGATAAAATATTAATGTTATAGCTTATCAAACTAGGTTATAAGAGATATGTTATATATAGTTATATAGTATATTATTAATTTAAAGACTTAAACTATACTATGAACAGAAAGAATTATATTTTGCATGAGAATTTGTGCCTAATTTAATTCATGTTATAATTTAATTATTTCTATTTATATAGGTGCGTAACATGTGTCCTAAGGGTAGATGTTAAAGATGACCCTTCTTTAAAATATCGGTAGAAGATAAACTGTCATTTGTTAGTATACATTAGTAGAATTCATAATAACTTTTTTGAAATTTAAAAGGACAAACATAGTAAGATTTTTAAAAAGCTGGTAGATAATTTTATTTTTAAAAAATATTATTTAATTAGAAACTAATTTTAATATGGAATTCATGCATAAGTAACTGTATATTTTAGAGTTGAACAAGTAATGTAAAAATCGCTAAACATAACCAAGTATAAAATATCAGAAATATGACATAAACTATTCTATTCAAAGATCACTAAACTTGTTTGGTTATATATTCCGGTCATGCACTGCGAATCGATTAAAGTAAAAGTTTGAGATTCAACATCTTGATATAACTATAAGAGACTTGTAAATTTCAGGAATAAATAAAAAGTTGAACCAAGCAAGAGAGTGTTTTAAAGACGTCCGTGATAAACTCATAATCTCATAGATTCATTAAGAGATAAAATCTCAACCTTGTCTACAGTAGAAATAAGCCCATCTCAACATACTCAAATAAAAGTTATATATTATAGACAATATACTAATTTCAAAATAATTAAAAGTTAAGAGCAAATTTTTTTTTATAATTGCAAAAAATTATACATTGTTAATGTCTCGAAAAAGAAACTAGACCATCGGATGTGGGACATTTATAAAACATTAATGAAATTGAACTCAAAAATTTGATACGAAGTAATCAATTGTAATATTAGAAAAATATTGGTTTTCTTCATTTTTCTATATTAGTAGGTTAACAATAAAAATTTTAATTTGTTGTCGTTCAGCTGCTGGAATATTCGACCTTTCCTCCAGAGGTGCAGGTTCAACTCCCGGCGATGAAAACTTAAACTAAAAATGCTTTATATTTTTTATGGCTTGTTAACCATAAAATGTGATCATCCGAATAATATTTCGGGACCCACTTAAAAGAAAAAAAAACAGAAGGAAAAAAGTGTCTGCCACAGCTGTACATATATATATGACAATGCTGGAATGAAGCTAAGTTATAAAATAACTGACAATGTTGGAATGAAGCTAAGTTATTAAAAAACTAACCTAATACTATGGTGAAGGTGAGTTAGAAAATTAGGTTATTAAAGTTTTGACACATTTCACTTTGTGGGTTGCAATAAAATATTAGAGGAAATTAATAGTAAATTTTAGTAGGTTATAGCTTTTATAAAATATAATCATTTCAAATTTGTTTTTTACATTTTGTTTTTTACATTTTAATAACTAAGTTGCTAATTAAAGCTAAGGCTAATTAAGTTATGAGAAAATGGGTTATAAGATCTCACTCCGTAATGTTTTACGACCATAGGGACGAACTCATATTTAACAAAGATAAATAGGACTAATTTCATTATCTATATTATAAAACAAGGATTTTTTACAATAAAATAATAAATCGATCCAACGTCTCATATTAATTTGTAATGGTGTTAACACTTTTAGACCATTAGATCATTTTTATACCTCACAACAAGATGTCAAATCAACTTAACATTTACTCACACACTAAACATATACACAAATATAACTCTTACATATCTCTACTTTTCTACAACATTTCTCTCTCATCAAATTTTTAAAAAACTTTTAAATGCCATAACTTTAAATTTACAAATTCAACTTTAATAAAATTTATATATTTAAAATATGTTCATCAACATCTACAAAACAAGATCCATTGTGATTATTAAATTATGTATAAAAAAATTCAAGAAAAAGTTATAAAACATTACAAATATAATGGCATATAAAACTTATAAAACATTACAAATATAATAGTATACTTAAAGTATTTCTAACTCATTAGTTATTGAAAATATACATTTCTCTCTCATCAAATTCAAAAAAAAATTTCAAATGCTATAACTTTAAAATAAGTGTCCAACCTACCTCGAATATGGGGTGAATTTTTTTTATATTAGTGTCCAACTTACTTCAAATATAATATTTTTTCTTTTAAATATACTAATAACACTATTACAATATAAAAGGATCGAAGCAATTTTAGGGCGATAATTTTTTATATTACAATTCGATCTGCCTCGAATATAATATTTTTTTTCTTTTAAATACACTCATAACATCGTTACGTTATAAAACGGTCGATGCGATTTCAGGTCTAATTGGACAAGTAAGACATGTCTCAAGTGAGGATGGTTATATTTTTAGTTAGACATGTTTCGTTTTTGCGATACCTTAATTATCTGTTTTTCACGTAATTATATTTTATCTAATTATTATTTTTTATTCTTTTTATCGTGCCAAATGGCACGGGTATACCCTAGTTTAATTATAAATTAAGGACATGCACTTTTGATAATATTAATTTATTTTAAGGATAATGAGAAATATTGATATAAAAAAAAATGCCACTCATATAAACCTTTAAGCATGTAATATAAACCTTTAACCATCTTAAACCTCACTTTCCCTACTTTTGGAGTCTACCTTTGTTGTCTTCCCCTCCTCTCAATACACGACTGCTGCACCACCACCACCATCCAACTCTCCGATCGTATCGCTGAGAGGAACGTTGTTCTCATCATCTTCATCTTCATCTTCTTCTTCTCATCCTCCTCCTCCTCCATCTTCTTTCTTCTTCTTCTTCTTCCTCCTCCTCTGGCAGGTCGCAATTATAAAACATATGTATCTTTTGATCGAACCGTTGGATTGGACTGATTTTTGGATATGTTGTTCAGAAGACAAAGTTACAATTAAATGGGTAAAAAATCAAAATGATCAGAGGTCGTTTTGCTATTGAACCATTGGATTGAGCTGATTTTTGGATATGTTGTTCGGAAGACAAAGTTACAATAATTGTGCGAAAATGCAATCGTAAAACAGATGTAACTTTTGAACGAACCGTTGCATTGGGTTGATTTTTGGATATGTTGTTCGGAAGACAAAGTTACAATAATTATATGAAAACTCAAAACGATCAGAGATGGTTTTGCTATCAAACCATTGGACTGGGCTGATTTTTGGATATGTTATTCGGAAAACAAAGTTACAATAATTGCGCGACAATGCAATCATAAAACAAATGTAACTTTTGATCGAACTGTTAGATTGGGTTGTGTGAGAACCCGCAAATGCGACCCCCGAGTCTCGATCCCGCGTTTGGGGGTATGAAATATCGGAAGGGATTCCGTTGTTCTATTTGCTTCTATAATGTTTGATAATTCATATCGAGTGTCCCTCTATCCTATTTCTAGATGCAAGAGGGTTCATTCAGAGTCGCCAATACGTTTTTACGAGAAAACGGACAAAATGGAGCGTGTAAGAGGAAAGGCTATAGATAAGCCTTTCTTTGCACGTTTGTCTGCGAAATCAGGATTTTATAGTGTTCGAAAACTATGTTACGGATTGGAAAGGTGTTAAGCACCCATTCTGCCCTTTCGGTCTCTAGTGGTCTTTTATATGTTCATTCTATGTTGAAAAACTTGGATGCGTTTACTGATAGTTTACTACTTCCTGAATAAAAAACCCTAATTTTGGAGAAAACGGGAAAAGGGATGAAAACCTTTGTATTCCGAGATTCGATATTTTAATTGAAAGATGTAAATATAAGTGTCAAAAAACTTCTCGTATTATTTTCTCAGATAATGACGGTTTTCTCGTGTTTTGATTACTTTGAAAAAGTTCGGGTCTTATGTCGAAATTGATTCAATATGGAATTTAGAACACTTTGAGGGAAGTTTTATCAGACACGTCACAGTCTATGGAAAAGACGGGATATGCCAGATCTTAATTCCTAAGTAAGTTTTATCGGTCCGGGTTTAGAAAACAGAATTTGATCCGGATGATAATGTACTTACTTTTCTAGTTTTGCAAATTATTTTATCAGGGTTTTTGTTTTGAAAACAATAGATTATTTTGTAACTTGGCAATAAGTTTATTCAAATAAAACGTGGACAGAACAACAGAAGTAAAACAAGTACACAGATATCTAATTTTTAAATACTAGAAAAGACTTTTTTTACCTTCCCGACGAGAATAGTTAATAAGAAAGAAAATATAATACGGTAGAAAGATCTCCGGCGACAATAATCTTCTCCTTCTTCAAATATTTCCGGGGATTTGATTCCAGAAGCGGGACACGTCGAGTGTCGAGAATAGATTCGATAATTCTTCAGAAATAAGACGATCGTAGAAAATACTTAATAAAAGACCAAAAAATCAGAAATAGACTTATAATTATTAGATCCCAAATTGCTCTCCTTAAACCCTTGGGGGTGTTGGCCTATTTATAGTGCTCGGGAGAGAATGTTGCGCGACATTTCCGAAGAAAGGGCAAGTGTCGCCCGACATGTTGAGCAATGTCGTTTGACAAACGGCTGAAGTGATGTCTCTAACAGACTAATGTGTCAGAGAGTGGATGGTTTGGGTCAGAGGGATTTTTCGTGCGACATAAGAGAGATTGTCGCGCGACATATCATTATGTCGCGCGATAATTCCTCTAAAAAAACTTGTTTGGCTAACAAACCCTTTCGAGGCAGTTTCGGGTGTTCGGGTGGGTCTCGAGCTCCAAAAATTATACTTCTCAATACTCGTTAGGGTTCTTGCGGGGGTCACAGATCGGGGTGTCTATAGACCCTCTCGACTCAAGCTCCTTGCTTGCAGGGAATTGAGACGACTGGAAGAGACCGTGGTCCATGGCTCCCACAAGAACTCTAAGGAAGCGTGCGTATGAAAAAAGTGGTGTGAATGCCTCCGGAGAGGGCTTGTGTTTGGTTTTGCCTCCGGAGAGGGCTTGTATTACCTCATTGCCTCTTTCGAGGGCTTTTATTTGCACCATTTGCCTCATATGGGAGGACTACCATTGCTTCACTCGCCTCAGATGGGAGGACTACCGTTGCTACACTTTGCCTCTCTGGGAGGGCTTTTGATTTTTTTCGCCACATGTGGGAGGACTACCATTGCTCCACTTTGCCTCTTTGGGAGGGCTTTTGATCTTCTCGCCTCATGTGGGAGGACTACCATTGCTCCACTTTGCCTTTCTGGGAGGGTTTTTGATTTTCTCGCCTCATGTGGGAGGACTATCATTGCTCCACTTCGCCTTTCTGGGAGAGCTTTTGATCTGTAGAAAGAAAGAAAATTGCCTCGGGGAGGGCTTTTGTGACTGCTTTAGCCTCTGGCGAGGGCTTGTGCTCTTGTTTTGCGCTTCGGCGAAATTGGTTGTCTCTCTTCGACTGCTAGAGTGAGAGAGAGAATTTTTGGTGAATGAAAGGAGCTCATCGGGAGTTATAATCTTTTATCCAGATGTCCTTGATTTTTTCGTATTTTTCTGAATTTTTACTCTTATGTTTTTCTCGAGTGAGAATACTTCTTTCAGAAAGCAGTTTTCGGATCTCTTCTGTTCTTCGCAGAGTAAGGATTCGAAGGTTTATTTCCAAGTCATCTCTTATGTGTCGTGCTGAAAAGAAAATTTGCTTGAAAGGGCAATCTCTGATCTCTTTAGTTCTCATCTTTTCACTTTGTGGGCCCATATCGCTTTCTGTTTTTTCGATGTCCTTATTTCTCCCTCTTTTGGGAAAGACTTTTCCTGGCCTTCTTTGTTTTTGGCCAAGATTCTTTTATCCTTTTGTCGTGATCAGGAGTCTTACTCACCCAAAACGAAGCCCTGAGCCGGTTTTGGCTTAACTGTCACTTTTGGTGTGGCTCTCCCTGTCACTCTACTTTTCTGTTTCACTCGCTCGCTCTGGGCGCTCATGCGGGATTTTTCCTTTTTTTTACTCTTTCAATTTTTTCTATTCCTGTCTTATTCTAATATTTCCTTTCTCTCATTGAGGGTCACGGTCCTTTTGGGAAATCAGAGATTCCCTTAATCGACGTATTATATATATATGTTTTTTTTTGGAGAGGTGACTTGGAAGTCTTTTCCTTGGGATATTTACCATGAACATGCGGTATATAGAAAGGCTTCGAAAACTATTCCTTTGAAGTATTCCTGCAGGAAAAAAAATGAGACAAAGGTCAAAGAATCAGGGGAAGGACAAACTGTCGCGCGACACTTCGGTGGGGAAGGGTTTGTCGCGCAACAAACGTGGCAAGTATATAACCCCCTACTGACCTCACTCCACCTCATTCTCTCCTTCCTCTTTCTCTCTTTAGCCTTTTATCTCTCTTTTCTTTTGCGAGGAAGCTTTGCCGCTTTCTCTATTTTTCTGACTTTTCTGCTACTTTACCATATACCGATGGATCCCGCACAGCCAGGTCGCCTTGAGGGTGACCAGGAGGAGGTCACTTTTACCGACGCTCAGGGAGTTCTCCGTTGCAGCCCTCACCATGATGATTGGGTGGACCTCACCTGGTATGGTGAGGACAGGGTGGACCGCGGTCGTGCTGTGGTCTTCCGAGATGCTACCCGGCTGTTCCAGTCCCAGATGTTCCTTGGCGCTTGATGGAGCTTGTCTCACATGAGATCCGTCGACGGTCCTTGGTATGTTTTCTTTTGGAAATCCTTCCTTTTGTGTATTTATTTATTATTATTTTATTATTTTTGTCGTTTCCTGCATGTTTTTAAACAATTCTTATATTCATGTATATGCCTTCCTGAAAAATAATATCCGATTTAGAGAACACATACTTTACTTGTGATACCTTTAGGAATTTACAAAATTTACCCCTATAGTTATATAACTCTTATAATTACACCAAAGTACCTTTAGGTTTTGAAAATAACATGATTTTACCCTTATAACCCTATATCTCTCATAATTACACCAAAATACCCTCTGGTTTGGAAAATTACATAATTTACCCCTATAACCCTATAACTCTCATATTTACACAAAAATACCCTCAGCTTTAGAAAATTACATAATTTACCCCTATAACCCTATAACTCTCATAATTACACAAAAAATACCCTCAGTTTTAGAAAATTACATAATTTACCCCTATATCCCTACAACTCTCATAATTACACCAAAATACCCTTAGGTTTTAAAAATTACATAATTTACCCTTATAACCCTATATCTCTCATAATTACACCAAAATATCCTCAAGTTTAGAAAATTACATAATTTACCCCTATGAGCCTATATATCTCATAATTACACCAAAATACCCTCAAGTTTTGGAAAATTACATAATTTTACCCTCATAACCCTATATCTCTCATAATTACACTAAAATACCCTTAGGTTTGGAAAATTACATAATTTACCCTTATAACCCTATATCTCTCATAATTACACTAAAATACCCTCAAGTTTGGAAAATTACATAATTTACCCTTATAAGCCTATATCTCTCATAATTATACCAAAATACCCTCAGGTTTTAGAAAATTACATAATTTACCCCTATAACCCTATACTTATATATGCTTCTGTCTATTGCCTGCAGTGGGTTGGCTGAGGTTGTGGTTCTCCCAACACCATTTCTTTAGAGTGGCGATAGGTACCGGCCCCTGTCCAGGAGTTATTTCTTGCGACTCCTTTTGGTTCCCTCTTTGATGCCTTACCGGAACGGGTATCTAGGGCAGCAGTTCTGGTGTCGGCGCTGGCCTCTCATTAGTGGGATACCACCCATACCTTTCACTAGAGCTGGGGAGAGATGACGATGACCCCCTAGACCTGTTTGCTTTGACTGGGATTCCTTCGAGGGGGTCCCTATCCAGATTAATGTCCCCCTGCGTCTCAAAACAGAGGGCATTTTTGGTGCGCTAGGATGGTTCCCGAAGCGACGGAGTTTCGGTGATACGATACCCCGGGCGATCTTGATTACACACCTGGCGACAGAGAGAGCTCGACTAATCGCTTTAGGAGCACCGATGACCCGACAAGAGGCGCGCCAGTATGCCCGCATTCTTCTATTGCTGACACTCCATGATTTATTCGAGGCCCGTGGGGGGGGGGACACGGCCCATCACTAGTGGCTGCCCTATGTCCGCGACTTCAGCATTATGTTTGATTATGACTGGGGTGGCTTTATTCTGGCTGTCCTCTATGACGCTATGGACCTGGTCTCTCGTCATTTGGCCCTGAATCTCAAGGGCTTCTCATTGCTATGGGAGGTATAAGTTTCTGCTCCTTATCTTTGCTTTAGTCTTTATATTTTATCCACTAATTGTTGCTAATATTATTTGTCTTCTTTCTCTTTTCAGAGTTGGTTCGTAGCCTACACCCGTCTGGGTCGCGCCCAGGTGAATTTTCTTGTTGAGAACAAGGATCAGTTTCCCTTTTTCTGTCGGCTCATAGCGAGAAACTATCGAGCTCCTTATGTATATCGAACCCGGGAGGCTAGAGCTGCTGCGATTCATGACTTGTTGGAGAAGCATGTAAGTGCTTTAGAATTTTCTTTTAAATAATAACAATATTAATAAAAAGAAATAACTGAATGAAATTTATTCTCTTTTCAGATTGAGTGGGCCCCTAGGGTGATCTGGGCCTCCACTTAGGATATGGCCGTACTTTGACCGCCTCGAGGACTAGGCGGCTGATTAGGGATGAGTACGGTCTCCACTTTTACTTGGGTGAGAGGGTTATCGCCAGCACACACCGGCTCAGTGGCCTCGAGTTTCGTTATTTCTACCAGTTTTGATGAGGCGGACGGGCGAGATCGACCTGGTGATAGTGCAGGCTCTATTAGATGGCCTTGGTTTCCAGACATTTGTTGAGGAGGGGGGTTATGTTGCTTTCGCTGCCTGTTACTTGATGAGGGAGCAGAAGGAGACCCGAGGTCAGGTTTTCTATGAACGGTACCGGGCGTTGGGAGGCGACCCTAACTATATACGAGGGCAGACCCATCTGGCTAGGATGGTCCTTGGTCACCTGCCACCCGCCCGCAATCAGAGGGACAACATTCTGGATTTTGATGATGAAGACCTCGAGGGAGAGAGGGGTGTTCCTGCTGCTGCTGGGGGCGATAGACCGGGGGGTGAGGGAGGTGGGACGATGGCAATTCCTGAGCAGCCACCTCAGACGACGCCTATAAAGGAGCAACGCGCTGATGCTGAGGGTTTCGAGTTTCCTACTGGCCCTTCGGTATCTCCGGGGGATGCTGAGGCTGCTGAGAGAGGGGGAGTAGGTTTTTCTGAGAGGTCCTGGGAGCCTAAGGACTTCGAGGCTGATTATGAGCAGTTTGAGCAGACCCCTCTTGCTGCGGTGGCCATTCCTTCTAGTGGGGTCCCGCCTCTGAGAGCGACAGCTATTGCGGATCCCCAAGGCATTCGCACTTATGCCACCTTGGCCCCTCTTCCACCGACGGTTATGGGCCTTCTGGCTCGATCTCCTGGTCTTGGTGGCTCCTCTTTTTGACTTCCCTTGTTTCCGATCCGTGAGGAGGGTGGGTCTACTTCTGCAGCTGTTCCGGCGGGTTCGTCTGCTCCTCCGGTTGATATACCGCTACTTCCTCTGGACATCACCTACGGCGGTGCTGGTCTCCGTCGTTATACAGTGCTCGAGTATCCTTCGCCTAAGGATACTTTTCATTACTTAGGTGGTCGCGTCGGTGATGAGGTACACTCTTTATTATGTTTCTTGATGATCCTTCACATCTGTTTATCTTAAATGTGCTAATTCTCTTTCTTATGTCTTTTATAGTGGGTGAGCGTTCGTGCAGCGGACCTAAGAGCCCTCCATGCCCAGTATCTCTACAACTGGAACATTCTCTAGTTTTTCGGTCGAGACCCTACGGCGTATATGCGTGACTACCAGAGGGCGATCGATATTTCTCTACAGACGGATGACCCCCTTTCTTCTTCTCGTGCCCAAACGGAGTCTCGAAGGAGCAGTAGCCGGACCTCCGGGTGCTCACGGTCCTCGGTGATTTATCCCACAGCTCCTGC
The DNA here is from genome assembly GCA_021464415.1 of Lonicera japonica. Classification (NCBI taxonomy): domain Eukaryota; kingdom Viridiplantae; phylum Streptophyta; class Magnoliopsida; order Dipsacales; family Caprifoliaceae; genus Lonicera; species Lonicera japonica. The sequence goes on from CM038467.1 coordinate 38,500,975, forward strand.
TCAGTTGACGGGGCCTTCTCAGGCTGTAGTTCCTCCTTCTCAGGACGTTTCGATGGTTGATCTTACTCTTGAAGAAGGCTCGGGTGACAGTGGGAGCGTGTCAAAGCGCGCTCGATTAGATTAGTTTTTCCTTTCCTGCATTATTTTGTTAGTTTGGACATATATGTAGTTTTCATAGACAAAGAATGTTAGTGGTTTCTTAGTTTTGAAAACTGTTTTTGTTGGATTATGAAACTCTTATTTGTGATGATGGTATATATATATTTTTCTCTTTATGCGTTTGTGACAAAAGATTTTAACATATTATATGTATATGTATATATATGAATCGGTAAGGTTTTAGGAGTCATACCGTATGATATGGCGGTACTTCAGGTTCTTGTAAAAGAACAGAGTGAGTACATTGCACATAGAAGTGGTTCTTTTGGCAAAAATATTTTTACATGTTTAAAAGGTTAATAACATGGGACAAAAAATAGGTTTGTCGTGTGACAATCCCTCTTGGATCTGGGTTTGTCGCACGACAAACAGGTACAGGAACCCTCTTTTTGCTATAAACACACCCATCTTCCTTCCTTCATCGCCACACCTATTCTGAATGTCTTCTTACCGCATAAATTATGATTTTTCTTTTATCGAAACTCGAGATGCCTTGGTATCTTCTAAGAACGGTTGGAATTTCGGCGCATTCATCCCTTTAGCGGCATGGCGTCATCGTCCTGTAGATTTATCTTTTTTATTAGGCACTTTATATTTTTGGAGTTCTGCGGATCATCTTTTTCGTTTTGGATTGGACGAGCTTTACCCAACTTACGAAGAGTTTTCTTGGCTTCTGTGCTCTGACAGCCATCTCCCGATGGCTGTCCCCATAAAGGAACTCGGTCCTTGAGATATGCTAATTGCTTTGTTAGCCATTCCCCAAGCGGCCTGTGACGGTTTTATTGTTGACGGACTTCTCGACCTTCACAAAATGGTGAGGTTCTTTCATCGTTATGAAGATAGAACCTCTTATAGCGTGGGGCATACTGCGGCGGCCTTGATCTATCTTATTTCTGATATGCTACTAGTGACGGGCTCTTCCCGTGTTGATCTGACTATTCTGAGTCTGATATATCATGCTAGAAATGGGGAGTCCATAGTGCCTATCGTTCTTGCAAAGACTTTGAATGGTCTTGATGATCTCCAAAGGGGGGCCTTACCTTTCTTTAGGGGGAGTCCACTTTTGCTATATATGTGATTGTTGGAGCGTTTTTGATCGGTTGGTTTCAACGGGGTTCGGCTGGACAATCCAACACACTTCTTCCATCGTCCCCTCTTCAGTGCTTTGACCATGTCTTCATTTGATTGGACGGTGTGGTTCTCGGAGAATTTTTGCGTTATTCGGTGGATATCTCTTGGTGGAAGCTGAGGGCGATAGTGCTTAGCACAGGTGGTCAGAACTACGTTCGGCTCCGAGGACTCTGGTTTACCTCTTTCTATCTCCCATGACGTCTTCTTCGGCAATTCAACGTGCCTAAGAACATTTCCCTTGGTTTGAACTTCTCTTCTGAGTCCAAATTTGTAACTCGGCATGTTTTCTTATCGGTGGAGAGAATGTGGCGTGCTCGAATGTCTCGACAGTTCAACTATGCTCGTTTTGGTATTACCCGGCTCCTTCGGGTTGACATCATCCGCTCTTGCTGGCAGTCTCTGGAAGGAGAGCTGATTGATGACCTTTTTCAAATGAAGTGGTTTCGATTCATGGATACTAGGGCTACTGAGGATAACATTGTCTTAGCGTACTAGATCTTGGATGAGGCTCAAATCGATTTGGCACTAAGGACCTTGTTTGGCCAACCCCTAGGGATTAGGTTTTTTTATATTTCTGCATTTTTAATAATCTCTCTTGTAACCTTCGGTGTTCTGAACCACCTTAATAATATACGAGGGACTGCTTGTGAAAAATAATTTTCTTATAATATTTAAACCGGGCCTGAAGTCACTTCTCAGGTTCCCTACGTTCCCCGTTTGATTTTTCAAAAATAAAAGTTGAGTTGAGGCTCAGGTTTACGTAGTTCTTGCGTTTACATGATGTATCTATTGGTAGTACTTTTTCAAATGATCTATGTTGACTGGTGAATCTAGTAATTGTCTGTCCAAGTCAGTGAGTATGGCGGCACCCTCTGTATCAATCTCTTTGACGATATACGACCTAGTCCACTTTTGCCCAAATTTCCCCCTTGGATCCCTGGCTGGTTCTCGAATTTCTTTCAATACGATGTCGTTTTCATTGATACCCCAAGTCTTTATTTTCTGGTTAAATGCTCGAGCGATTCTCTTCTAATACCCTTGATTGTGGTACGCGGCTTTCAATATCTTCTCATCTAGTAGGGCTAGCTCGTTATAACATGCATGGACCCACTCCAGCTCATTAACTTGGTTCTCAAGTATTACTCTTAAGGAGGGGACTTCTAACACAACAGGGAGGACTGCTTCTATCCCATATGTAAGGAAAAACAGGGTTGACCTGATAGAAACTTTCTCGGTGGTGCGGTACCCCCATAATGCATAGGGTAATTTCTCTGGCCAGTCCCGGCAGGTGTCGGTCATCTTACTTAGAATATTCTTTAGTTTCTTGTTAGCGGCCTCCACTGCCCCATTGGTTGGTGGTCTATATTGCGAAGACCTGTGCCTGGTGATGCCATATTCTTCCATGACCGCATTTGCCTCTCCTTCAAAGTGGGTGCCATTGTCCGAGATGATCTCTTATGGGACCCCATACTGACAGATGATGTTCCGTCTAATGAATTGTGCAACTTTTCTGGCATCAAGGGTCTTGAAGGATTCGGCTTCTACTCATTTGGTGAAGTAGTTGATGGCTACTAGTATGAACTCGTGGCCATTGCTTGCCTTGGGTGAGATCTTCCCAATGATGTCGATTCCCCAGGTTGCGAAGGGCCAGGGGCAGTCATATTGTATAATTCTTTTGGAGGGAGCTTCTGAGACTTGGCATAAATTTGGCATTTATGACAACGGCGTACATGATTAACGTAGTCGTTTTGCAGAGTAGACCAGTAGTAACTTTGTCTGATGATTTTGCGGGCCAGCATATGACCGCTCATATAAGGTCCACAATCTCCCCCATGTATCTGATTCATCATTTTCACAAACTCTTCTTCAATGAGACATTGGAGATGAGTCCCATCGTAGTTTCTCTTATACAACCTTTCGGCACAAAGTATGAATCCTGACGCTAATCTTCTGAGTGTAACCCGTGTTCTCTTGTCTGTTTGCTCGGGATACTGATGGTTCTTCAATAAGTTCCAGATGTCATAAAACCAAGCGGATGAGTTCCTGCTCTCTTCATCTTCTACCTCAAGGGCCATGCAGTGACCTGGTCCTGATCTTCTTTGTACTGTAAGAGTGATTTCTTTCATCCCCTCCGGGATATCGATCATGGATGCCAGAGTTTCCAGTGTGTCAGCAAAACTGTTTTGTGACCGGGGAACACAGTAAAACTCCGAGTGTTCAAATCTCCGCGTGACTTCTTCTAGCCGGGTGAGGTATGGGACTAACTTCTCATCTCTGATTTTTTATTCTTTCAAAACCTGGTGGACTACTAATGCCGAATCTTCGTACATTTGTATTCTTTTAATACCCTTCTGAAGTGCGATCTCTAATCCGACTATATAGGCTTCATACTCGGCCATTTTGTTGGTGCAGAAGAAGTCTAGTCGATAGGATACCGGAGAGTGAGTTTGATATGGGGCGACCAACATAATGCCTATTCCGTTCCCGTTTCGGTTGGTGGCCCCGTCAAAGTACAATTTTCAGTCTTTATCGGTCTCAACATTCATGATAGCTTCATCTGGGAACTTGGCTTCTTCTATCATGTCCCACAATATCGAATTGTGGGCTAGGTAGTCAGCTATGATCTTGCCTTTTACTGCCTTCTGGGTCATGTAGGTGATGTCGAACTCGGAGAGTAAGAATAACCATTTTGCCATACGGTTTGAGAGAGCCGGTTTCTCAAAGAGGTATTTCAGCGGATCAATTCGCGATGCCAGGATGACCGAAAAAACCAGCATGTAATGTCGTAATTTTTGCGTTACCCAGACAAGAGCGGTGCATGATTTCTCAAATGGCGTGTAGTTTATCTCAAATGGGGACAATTTCCTGCTAACATAGTAAATGGCCTGTTCCTTTCGCGTATTGGTCAGATGTTGAACTAGCACGGCTCCTGTAGCTGTATCGATGACTGTCAGGTATAGGATTAACGGCAGCCCGGCTTGTGGTGGGGCCAATACTGAGGGGTTGGAGAGGTAGTCTTTGATTTTATCGAAGACCTCTTATCATTGATCGTCCCATTCTCCTGGTGAAGACTTCCTTAGGAGCTTGAAGATGGGTTCGCATGTCTGAGTGAGTTGAGAGATGAACCTGCTAATATACTATAAATTACCCAAAAATCCCCAGACTTTTCTCTCTATAGGAGGCTCGGCCATATCTTGGATAGCTTTAACCTTGGCGGAGTCTACCTCGATTCCTTTCTTACTGACGACATAGCCCAGGAGTTTTCCTTTGGTTACCCCGAACACACACTTTTGCGGATTGAGTCTCATCTGATATTGACGGAGCTAGTCAAAAAAGGCCCGTAAGGCTAGGACATGGCCTTCTCTCTCTTTCGACTTGATAATCATATCGTCCACGTATACTTTTACTTCTTTGTGGATCATGTCGTGGAAGATAGCTGTAACCGCCCTCTGATATGTTGCCCCGGCATTTTTTAACCCGAATGGTATGACAGTGTAGCAATATGTTCCCCATGGTGTGATGAATGCTGTTTTCTCCTGGTGGTCTGGGTGCATCTTGATCTGATTATACCCAAAGAAACTGTCTACGAATGACTTCAAGGTATGGTTGGCGGTATTATCCACTATCAAGTCAATGTTGGGTAATGAGAAATCAACTTTCTGGCAAGCTTTGTTGAGATCTCGGTAGTCCAAGCACATGCGGACTTTCCCATTTGCCTTTGGAACAGGCATAATGTTGGCTAACCATGAAGGGTACTTGATCACTTGCAAGAATCCCACACTCAATTGCTTCATCACTTCTTCTTTTACTTTCAGGGACCATTCTTGCGTAAGCTTTCTCAGTTTCTGTTTGACGGGCCTGGACTCCGACTTGGTGTGTATTTCATGCATGACTATCTGGCTGTTCAAACCCGGCATATCGGCATATGACTAGGCAAAGACATCCACGTACTCATTCAGAATTTGTATGAATTCTTTTCTCTCAGTTTCGTTTAAACTTGCCTCAATATGCACCTCTTTCCTCTCATCTTCGATCCCGAGGTTAACAATAAGAGTGTCTCCCTCTTCACACTGTACACACTGATCCTTCCGCTTGGGGTGTTCGTTTAGTTTTTCCAAATCCATAGAGGTAATTACAGAATTAAAACTAACAAAATACTGTAAAATAGAATCTTCATTGATAATAGCGTTTATAGGTATAAGTTTAAAAAGAAAATCTAGGAATGACTCCTCCTTAGCCCTACCCTCACTCTCTTTCTTATCTCTCACCCTTACAATTTCACTCTTTCCCCCCACTTTTTGGTACTCTGGATCGGCGTGAATCAAGTGTACAGGATCATCTCTCGGTTCATTGTTCTCTAGGGCCATGACATCAAAGAAATCTACGATCATCTCTTCCTCTTCATCTCCCTCATCTTCACTTTCTTTTCTCGGCCCGATCGTTAATTTGGTGGAGAAGGTGTGTATGACATTCTTTTTGAGGTAAAGGTCCTCTTCATAGAAGATTTCTCATCCTGAAAGACTATCTCCATCGCTGTTTCTCCAAGGCTCCTGAAAGCCGCAAAAGGAAAGTCCTCTCATTTCTTGACAAAAAAACCCATTTAGTGAGCTGAAACTCGGATAACGATGCCCTCGAACCATTTTTTCTCGGTTATCTTCGTCGGTGTGTTGGTACCCCAAACCTTCTCTCTCGAATCTTGTCACTGGTTCCAAAGCCTGAACTAGTCCTTGCTGCCCCATTCCCAAACTGGCTCTGGATAAGTATTTCATCATTCTCAGCATATTCGTAATTTTGGTACTGAGACTGGGGATATTATCAGGGGCTAGATACTCAATCCTCTGGGTAGTAAGGGTTTATACTTGAGGTTCATAAGAAAAATCTCCCAGCTGTATGCTCTGGCTCTCGATTCCTAAGACAGGTAATTCTAGATCCACCAAGGTCCTTTCGTGATCTCCTTGGATGGTGATTATCTTTCCTTTGAACGGTATTTTAATCTTCTGGTGTAAGGAGGAGGGGAGTGCTCCTACGTCGTGTAACCATGCGCTGCCCAACAGGAGGTTAAAATTGAAGGGGATGTTTATAATTTAAAAATTGGCCGGAAAGCTTCCGGGACTGACTATGAGATCAAGCTTTAAAGAGCCCAGAATGGCCCTTCTAGTGTTATCATAGGCTCTAACGGCTACTGCTGACGGAGAAAGCTCTGCATCTGAAATACCTCGACATTTGGCGATCTTCAGAGGGCACATATTTATAGTTGACCCGTTGTTGATGAGAACTTGTGGCAGGATTTTTTCTCGGGTCCAGACAGTAATATGGAGTGCGAGACTGTGTTTCTTTCCCAGTGGAGATAATTCTTCATCTGAGAATGCCAGACTTCTTTGGACTATAAGCAACCCAATCATGCTTAGCAGTTGCTCGGGTGTAGAATCTAGCGATATGACGGCCTCATTCAAAAGTTTGATGAAGGTAGTCCTGTGAGGTTTGAAGGCAACCAGGAGGCCCCAAATAGTGATGGGTGCCTGGGTTTTCTTCAACTGTTCCAGTACTCGGTCATCCCTTATTTCTTTAGGGGGAGGCGATTTCTCGATATCCATCAGTGGTGGCTGACATACCCTCCCTGAACGAGTGATTTGTTGTATCCACAAGGAAACGGGGTCCAGTTTTTCGAAGGTTTTGAGTGGATCTGGTTCTGCCGACCAGCTGAAAGTCTTGGAAGAGGTTTCTGTCATACAGAGTGTCTCCTTTGGAGGGCCTCGGGGCCTCTATATATGGTTATTTCTTTTTGTCCTGGGTCCATCCTATCCCAGATTTTCCGGAATTAGTCTTGATTGTGAGTGGGTGGGAGATCCTTTGGTTTGTTTTCCCTAACCCCTGCCCGGGTAGGAAGTTTATTTTAGCCATCAATTGATCAATTATTTGGACTGAGGCCTGGGGCAATTTGGGTTCTCTTAAGCGGCATAACGGGTGATTTGTAAGCTGATTCATCTCGGATGAGTCCTAAGGGATAAAAGTCTTCTTCATCAGTGGTCAAGGCGTTAATTCCTGCAGATGGAGCATGGTTGGGAAGGGGGTTGTTGGTAACATTAGGCCCGTCGGGTGCGGGAATAGTTTTAGCCTCGATTAGGTCCTGGATATGGTGGCGAAGTGCCAAACAACATTCCGTGTCATGGCCAGCAACTTAATGATACGCACAATTTTCATTCATCCTCCAAGTGCTAGGAATAGGATTTGGTGGGGGGTGTGGGTTGAGTGGAGTGATTAGCCCAGCATTTCGGAGTAATTCTAGGCTTTTTACCGGGGTAGTGGGAAGGGTGCAGAAATTCCTTCTCTTTTTGACCTCGGTGTTTGAAGAGTCTCATTATGTAGGCCAACTCATCGGAGGTGTTTGTTGCGGCTGATGAAATGGGTTTTATTGATAAGGGTATGAGCTCAGTTGGTTCACGGTTGGAGTGGCTGTCTTTTTCCTGGCATAAGAAGCTTTCTTGGTATCAATTTCTGCCTTTTTGGCCAGTTCTTCCTCTACTTGTGATCCCATGCTTAACAGAGCCCTGAAGTGTGGGAAGACATGCTTTTTCATGCAACTTAATATAGCCAGAGTGAAATTCTTCTGTATGATTTCCACCTGTTCTTCTTCATCGGGCCGCTTGGACATCTGGGAGGCTATTTCTCTCGAGCGTGTGATAAAATCGCTGAATCTTTCTTTCTCGCCTTGCTTGGCCATCTCTAGGTGCTTACGGGTAATCTCGTTGGACCCGTACTTAGTGATGAACTTCTTGACGGTATCTCTCCAAGTCTTCATGTGATGCCTTTTTAGATAAAAAAACCATCTTAGAGCTGCCCTCGTGAGAGTCATATAAAACGCTTGAGCTAGCTCGGGCTCTCCGCAACCAGACATTTGCATGGATCTGATGTATGATTGGAGGCGAGTCTTTGGAGGTGTGGTCCCAGTAAATTTGGTGATGGAAGGGAGCTTAAATCCCTGGGGCAATCTTGCTTCTAGGTAGAGGGAGAAGGCATTCATGTCTGTGATCTCATCTGCTCCTTTTATTAGGGAAACTCCCTTTCGTAGGATCCTCATCTGCTCCTTCAGTTTTTTCATTTTTTCACTCTCTCTCGTCACTTCATCGGGTTGTTCTCGAGCTATAACTGACTTTGCATATACGTCACTTCATCGGGTTGTTCTCGTAGAACCAATGCATTATTTGTGAAGTGCGTGTAAAGTTCGAAAGGTTGGTTTACAAATATCATTATCTTTTATTACGTATTTTGAAAAACTTCTATTTTTTTAGAAAAAAGGTTTCATCGCAATCAATTAACATAAAAAAGAAGTAGGGAAAGTAGTAAAAGCAGATATTCAACAAATAAACAAAAGTCCACATATAGGAGCCTAGTTCTCTAGTGTCCCCAGCAGAGTCGCCATTGTGAGAACCCTTAAATGCGACCCCCGGGGCTCAATCCCGCGTTTGGGGGTATGAAATATCGGAAGGGATTTCGTTGTTCCATTTGCTTCTATAGCGTTTGATAATTCATATCAGGTGTCCCTCTATCCTATTTCTAGATGCAAGAGGGTTCGTTCAGAGTTGCTAGTACGTTTTTACGAGAAAACGGACAAAAGGGGGCGTGTAAGAGGATAGGCTATAGATAAGCCTTTCTTTGCACGTTTGTCTGCGAAACCAAGATTCTATAGTGTTCGAAAACTATGTTACGGATTGGGAAGATGTTAAGCACCTGTTCCGCCCTTTCAGTCTCTAGTGGTCTTTTATATATCTATTCTATGTTGAAAAACTTGGATGCTTTTACTGACAGTTTACTACTTCCTGAATAAAAAATCCTAATTTTGGAGAAAACGAGGAAAGGGATGAAAACCTTTGTATTCCGAGATCCGATGTTTTATTTTGAAAGATGTAAATATAAGTGTCAAAAAACTTCTATATCTAAGATAGAGAGAGTTTCTCGTATTATTTCCTCAGATAATGACAGTTTTCTCGTGTTTTGATTACTTTGAAAAAGTTCGGGTCTTATGTCGGAATTGATTCAATATGGAATTTAGAACACTTTGAGGGAAGTTTTATCATACACGTCACAGTCCATGGAAAAGACGGGATATGCCGGATCTTAATTCCTAAGTAAGTTTTATCGGTCCGGGTTTAGAAAACAAAATTTGATCCGGATGATAATGTATTTACTTTTCTAGTTTTGCAAATAATTTTATCAGGGTTTTTGTTTTGAAAACAGTAGACTATTTTGTAACTTGGCAATAAGTTTATTCAAATAAAACGTGGACAGAACAACAGAAGTAAAACAAGTACATAGATATCTAATTTTTAAATACTAGAAAAGACTTTCTTTACCTTCCCTACGAGAATAGTTAATAAGAAAGAAAATATAATATGGCAGAGAGATCTCCGGCGACAATAATCTTCTCATTCTTCAGATATTTTCGGGGATTTGATTCCAGAAGCGGGACACATCGAGTGTCGAGAATAGATTCAATAATTCTTCAGAAATAAGACGATCGTAGAAAATACTTGATAAAAGACCAGAAAATCAGAAATAGACTTAGAATTCTTAGATCCCAAATTGCTCTCCTTAAACCCTTGGGGGTACTAGCCTATTTATAGTGCTCGGGGGAGAATGTCGCGCGATATTTCTTAAGAAAGGGCAAGTGTCATGCAACATGTTGAGCAATGTCGCGTGACAAACGGTTGAAGTGACGTCTTTGACAGACTGATGTGTCAGAGAGTGGATGGTCTGGGTCAGAGGGGTTTGTTGTGCGACATAAGGGAGATTGTCACGTTACATACTGATATGTCGCACGATAATGCCTCTAAAAAACAAATTTGTTTGGCCAACAAACCCTTTCGGGGCAATTTTTGGTGTTCGGGTGGGTCTCGAGCTCCAAAAATTGTACTTCTCGCGATACTCGTTAGGGTTCTTGCGGGGTCACAGATCGGGGTGTCTATAGGTTGATTTTTGGATATGTTGTTCGGAAGATAAAAACAAAGTTACAATAATTGCGCGATATGTTGTTCGGATGACAAAGATAAAGTTATAATAATTTCGCAAAAAAACAAATGGAACTTTTGATCGAATCGTTGGATTGGGTTGATTTTTGGATATATTGTTCAGAAGACAAAGACAAAGTTACAATAATTGCGCAAAAAATCAAAACAATCAGAGGTTGTTTTGCTATTGAAATCAACCAATTTCGACAGCCCAGAGCACCTTCTAGTGGTTGTGGTCATGTGTGTGCACGAGAGAGAGCCCCTTATCTTGATTCATTCAATAAAGCATTCACTTGAGCTTAGTTATAAACCCATAAAGAGCTTTTCATTTTTTTAATGTGGGACTTCTCACTTTCATTTGCATTTATCTATTTCAACTTGCTCACTTTAATTAGGTGACAATTTATCATTCACCCCTTAAACATTTTGAGCATATAAATATACGATCTCGATGTACTCACGTGGGAGAACACAAATATATTAAAAATTTTCACAACCGAGTGCAAAGTCTTATTACAAATTTGCCCTTAAAATGGTGGAAAATGTGTTTCTTATACCCATTTCCTAACAAAAAAATTGTTAGAATGAAACATCACAGCAGTGTCTCTACTAACATTCAGTAGAAGCTCGAAGACAATACCTTAAAGGAGCACATCAAAATTTGATTTGGCTAACATGCATTACTCCAAACATGCTCACCAGAGAGGGACAAGAAAAATAGACAATAATTAGATATTAGCACTAAGCCAGAATTTGCAATTTGAACAGTTACGAAATAATTATTAAATGGATCAGGTTCAGGTTCAGTCAATTTTCACACAACCAATTTCTAAATCACCATCTTTGCAACCATCTAAAGTTTTTACTGTTTAAATAAATGTCCCACATTTGAATCATAGTTCGGAATTCAAAATCAAGACGTACGCTATAACAAAACAGATGAATTCCCTTCGCTGCCCCAAATTAAGAGTTGAATTATCAGATAAATATTAGAAGTACTCCAAAAATGTGTAATTTTAACAGTTAGGAAATAATTATAAAATGGATCATGGCCAATTTGAGCCTATTTTTACACGACAAATTAATTTACCCATAGAACAAGGATATAAAACCATCCAATTAATTTATCTCTAATATATGTAAATTTAAGACGACAATAACATAATTTCAAACTTAGCATCCACCATTATCCCATATTATAACTATTTCATATTAATTTTAACATATATGAAACTAAAATATTTCATTATGACAATAAACATATTTTAGGATTGGTCGAGCAAGTTAGGTCTTCTTAAATGACAACCAAAATATCATAAATGAATTAGATATGATCCACATTCATTCAATTTTCAAAACACATTAACTTTCTAGAAATTAAGTAAAAAATTAATATTGTGTAGAAAAAAATTCAACAAAACATAAAGGTTATTTATAAAAATTTCAAATAAAACATATTGAAGATTATATTAATGAGATGTTTATTCATATGTATATCTCGGTGGTCCGAATTTTGGAATTCATACTCTTTCAAAATTATACAGCAAAAAGTAGTATGAAACTTATTTAGAAGTAATAGTAAACAAACTCTTTCTTCGAGTCTAAGCGATTCTATTTTTGAACCATTTTTGAACCGCTGACTCATAAAATCTTATTCAAGTTTAGTTAATTCCAATTCTCAATGCAAGAATACATTGATTAGTATAGGAGTCTTAATATATTAATTGTATGATATGCAACGTGAATTATATGTAATGTGTTAAGTTGGTGTTGTAAATGAAAAAGACTAAATTAATTTTACACAATTTTTTTATATTTTGATACAAACCAAGTACACACCACAAAGTAATGCAATGAGTTTGCAATTGGTTTCATCATTTTTATACCAATCAAACAAGTATTGACCATATCATTTGTATTGAAAAGTCTTCACACTTAATGCGAACCAATTAGAATTTAGAACTGAAAAGAAAAATAACCACCTCGAGACATACCTGTTTTCTAGGATCGAGCGATGAACATAACTCAATCTTAACTTGTGAGCATCAATAGTGATGCGCTAGAGAATTAATCCCCTAGAAGATGGTAATGTAGGCATGGCAAGGTGAAAACAGTGCGAAAGCAAACTTTCAAAAAAAACTCGAGGGCGGCATGATGGTGATGGAACATGATGGAACCAGAGCAAAAGCAAGTCTTCGAAGAAGAGGTCAAGGGCAATAGTGATAGAGGTTCAAAACCCCTATTGGAGTAGTTTTAAATCCCGGGATAATTTGATTTGTGAGAGCTATCTCATTTATGCAGTTCATTATGATTTCTTAATAAAATTTTTGCTCTAGTACTTTCTAGAGTTGAAAAAAAAATAGTGATGTACTAGAATTAGACTTGGTAAAAGAACATCCGACACAATAATACAACATGAATTGACATGAAGTTAGAAGTTAATAGTAGAATGATTAACAATTTTGGATTGTATTGGTGCTAATCCGCTAAAATACGATTAATTAATTGGAGTTAATTAATATTTCATAACATGCTAATAACTTCAAATTGGGGGACCCACATTTTAATCCACGAGCAATGGAGATAAGTGCTAGGCTAAATCAAAGTTAAAACATAATTCCTCCATCCCAACTTAAGAGTATTTTCCTCTCCGGAATGCCCCATAATAGGTGTCTATTTCTTTTTTGGACATAATCAATGGATCAAATATTGTGATGGTTCAATTTTTTTTTCTTGGCCATTAATGACATTGAAATGAGTGTAAAAGTCAAAATGAAAAACTTATTTAGGACAGAGAGGAAGTAGTAATGAGATGAAAAAATATATACCGATGTATTATAGGAATTATCGTAAACTACCATTAATGAATCCGGCAAAGATGCCTTCAGTTGCCATAACTTAACTGACGCACCAAAAATATTTCCGTGCTTAGGAACCCAAGTGTAGGTCGTCAAGTTATAATACTTGGTAAGTCCAAGTGTCTAACCACAAGGATAGTCGGAAAGACGATGTGGTGATTACGAGTCCAAGGTTTTGTTCAAGAGAATTTGATTGGTTGATTTTAGTTGTTGATTTTAAAGTCTTGCAATAAAAATTAAAGTGATGTATCAATTGATAAGAAAAGGCTAAGGCATTATATAATTCATTTGCTTTGAATGTTATGTAAAATTAATCTCATTCAAAATTCTCAATGCAATTCCTAAGTGTTGAGTACCTTACACTTTTCTAAGCAAAAGGGTGTGAAGCAAGAGCAACCCATTTCCATATAAATGCCGTATAAAGAAAGGGTGTAAGTAAAGCTCAACACAAATGTATCTCTCATTTTTATCTTGTAACAAAGGGTGTGAAGCAAATGCAACCCATTCCCATATAATGTCCAACCAAGATGCAAACTTGAGATACACCCAAAAGAAAAGGCATAAAATTAAACTAGGCATTGAGAATTCATTGTTAGTTTCCCCTAGGCAGTTGACTTGATTATGAAAATGGCCAACTAAAAAGTTTAGCACAATAAATCATAACATTTCATTTGTCTAAGATTGGGAGGTCTAGGTGGAGATTAAATCATCCGGTATAGACACATTTGATAAATACAAATTGAATCCTTAAGGTGATTAGTGTAGTTGATTATGGCATAAACTTAAGAGATCCTCCTTGGCAACACTCTAACTAAAAAAATATTGAGTCTCAAAATCACATAAAGTGTAGAAAGCACTCAACATATCATTAAAGCATTCAAGGATTAGAATCTTAAATTTATGGTATTTCTATGAATATTCAAAGACTAAACATGCTTGGCAATGTAAAGTATCTCAACCATAGAAGGAATGGACATAGGCTAATAAGAAATACACAAGTGCATCATCTCCTCATTAATGCTTGAGATCTATGTATACAAGGCATACAAAGTCAAATCACCTTATGAGGATTATCTTACTAGCTTATGAATGGTTGATTGAATGGAGAAGATGAAGGATTCAACAAGCACTACAAGAAAAGAGGTCAAATATGTCGCTTTTATTATTTGAAATATGTCGATAAGTCAAGAATGACATAAAAACTTAAACAGTGCCACATTTGTGTCTCTTTTTAAGAGTTTATAGTTATTGTGTCAGTTCAATTGAAAGCGACGTAAATAATGAACAATTATGTCAGTTTTTAAGTGACATATTTATTTATGGCAATTATTAAATAAAATGACACAATAAGTTCATTATAATTCACGCGCCTTATGACGCTTATTAAAAGTTTATAATTATTATATCATTTTTACAGTAACCGACATTAATACAAATTAACTATGCTGGTTTTTAAGGAGACTTATTTCTTTATGATAATATATGATGGTGATTCAAAAAAGCGACATAACAAAACTCATTTTTAATTTCTATGCCAAATATAAAATACGTGTACAACCTTTTAAAATCCTAAACATTTTAGAAATTTCCTAAAACATTAATATAAAATCAAAAGCCCTAAATACAACACATAATTAATTAACATTATTGAAAGATACTTAATCTCTGCGAAGATATGCAATATTATACTTAGGTTGGTGATTTTGAGTGCTTTTTGTAAAAATGAGATTGATTTTTTGTTGCTAGATATGAGATTAATTCATTTATGGATATTGAGAATATAAAGGTTTGGTTTTATATGTTACATATAATGGTAGAGGCCTATTTATTGAATTATATAACAGAATGGTACATGTTATATTTTAAAGAAAGAATTATATCACATTCACGTCTTAGCCTAACTGGTAAAATACCAGTGTTACCACACTGGACACCAGGGTTCGAATCCCGTTCACAACACTTAAAAAATAAATTATCAATTGTTCAAAAAAGGAGAAAAGAAAAACAAAGAAGAAGAAAAATAAGAAATAATAAAATATATTATTTTCTTTATGTAAAACCTATGATATATAATATAATAAATTCTTTAAAAATATGACGCTTTTGTATAGGACCGTCATACTTAAGGCTACATTTATGTCAGTTTTATGAACATATATGACACCCTCAATTATGTCGCTTTGTTTGTCGTAAAAAAATGACATAAATAGCAATAAATGTCACTTAAAAAATGACATATAAAGCCTTTTTTCTTGTAGTGAAGTATTTAACAATACTAACAATGGAATGAGAAACAAACTTACATAATTAATACAATGCAAACTTCATCTTCTAGCCTTAGCAATGAAACTACTCTATGATAATTGTATAAACAAAAACCATTAAAGTGATCTCCATTTCTCTCAAGAGTTTCTCTAACTAGATTTCTTACAAAAGTGATAGATAATGAAAGTGCAGGAAAATAATACTTATATTACTTGAATCTAGATCTAGGAAATTACCTCTTTTACATGAGGGACAAAGAGCAGTTAAATAATGGGAGAGCAATGCCCAAAAATGGGTATTCTAGTACACTTTTCTAAAGATCCAAAGGAAAAACACCTGCTCCTATCTAGAAATAGAAAGTCTAGCCTTTATGATGAGTTTCAATGCATCAAAAGGGGAGAAAAGCTGCTTTTGGGGGCTGTACTGTGCATTCTGGGAGGTCTCTGATCGATCAGAGGCTCCTCTGATCGATTAGAGGGGAGATTTTGGCTCAAAAGGTGGGCTCTGATCGATCATAGCACCCTCTAATCGATCAGAGGGCAGGTTCTGCACTAAAAGGTGGCCTCTGATCAATCAGAGGCTCCTCTGATTGATCGGTGGACTGCTTCGGGAGACTTTATTCTTCTCTTTTGGCTTCTATCTTTCTTGTACACTTCCCAAAGCTCCCCAACTTGCTTCCAAAATCTATGGGCACAATCAAGACACTAGAAAAAGGCTACTTTGAGCCATGTTAAAGCAATTCTTGATATTTTTAGTGTGTGCACAAAATGTGGGTAAATTTAATTAATCTCGACTAAGATAAACGCGATAATTATACTTAAAAGAGGCAACTACAGAATTGTGCGTTTATCATTAACCAGCATCGCATTCATACCAATCCACTCAAATCTTTTTTATATATATAGTGTTAAATATTTGAATCGATTGCGCATGCACAAAAATTTAATAATTATAAACCCTGTTAACAAAATTTGAAAAAATTATATTTGACCAACTAATTTTTAAATTATGAAAAAAATAATAAAATATCAAATAAAAAATAAAAAATTAGTTTACTTGTGTTATAAAAGAAAAAAAACCAACGGATTATATCTCTAGGCGACTCTAGTTTTCAACTGTGACTAATAAGATCCTATGCAACTTTGGATATCACAAGGTTGTGTCAAGGGATCAGAGGAAGGCAAAAGTATTATAGGGCAATTAATTGACTTAGAAATGGAGAAAAAAAATATTATAATGAAATTGGTGCCTATTATGATTTTAAATTTGTTGACCTTTATTTAATGAGGTCACTCAATAAAGAAATCACTTGAATTTCAGTAGTATTTTGTCTCTCTTATTAGATTCAGAGGAAAATGAATTTTTAATAATCTCAAGATGTCTTGAATCGTGACCACATTTTAAATCTAAATCCATTTGTATTCCTCTATTATTCCTTAAATTTGGTTTTTAACGTAGAATTAGTACTTGAACCTTTCTTTTAAATAATTATTCATTATTAAATTTCAAAAGAAAAAGTAATACTTTTTCAAAGTTAATTAAAAATGTTGAGTTTGAATTTGAAAGAAACAATAATGAAGAGAAAAATATATTGTTTTTTGGGTATAAGTAATGCAAAAATATATACTTCACCACGGTTTACAATACACTTGTAAACAAATATTTATAATAACAAATAAGAAAAATGTTTCATTCTAATCACTGATTAAATTATTAACTATTATAAATGAGGTAATTGGCTGCGGCTATTTAATTGCAACAAAAATAAGTAGCTACTCGTGACAAGAGGTTTAATTGAGTTAATACTACAGTAAATATATAACAGAGACAACGAAATGATCTTTATCTCTAAATTTAGCTTCTACTAATCTATGAAGTTTAATTTAACGGATTGAAATATTTCATATAAAATTATTAGCTTCTTCCTCCTTAAATCGCGACCAAAATATCACTAAAATATATATGATTCACATTCATTTATTTTTTGCAACTGTGCTAACTTTCAAGAAAGCGTGAAAATTCAATTGTCATGTAAATGTGCAGAAGGAAATATATCAATAACTCATCATGCTTATGATTTCTATATATATATATATATCAAATTTACATTCAGTAAATACTGATATTTTTATTTTTGATAAAAAAATGAAAATAAAATTTTGAAAATAGGATAAAATTTTAGTAACATCCCATAACACACTGTATCAAATTGATTTATATGTATACCGAAAATTTTAGTGCCATAATAGTTATAGATTTTGGCATAATAAAATTACCATATACGGTACAAGAATTTGAGTATAGTAACTGTACCAAATCCACCCCTAAAATTAGCATAACTTCATTCATTATTAAATTTAAAAAGAAAACATACTGCTTTCCCAAAGTACTTAAATTATGAATTCAAATAATAATTAACAAGACGAAGAATTTGTTTTCTTTCTTAAATACATGGACAAATAAAATATTTTAGTTTTTAATAATGAACAAAAAAATATAATTTTTTTTAACAAGTAACTGAATAAATCTAGTCACAAACATAAAACTTTACAAATTTCTTAAATCAATTTGATATTCAAGAGGGGAAAATTCAATATTTATTCATCTACCTGAGTAAATAATTAAATTACCAATTTTCATAAATGCACATAATTAATTTAATTTATCAGACATATATATAATTAATTTTAAATTATGGATTTTTTAAATAAAAAACCTTGAGAGTATTTTATTGCGTTAGTTTTAAAATATTTCCATTTCGTAAACACGCAAAATTAATTTAATTTGTTAGACATATACTTAATTTTAAGTAATGAATTTTTTAGATAAAAAACGTTGAGAGTGCTTTAATGTGTTAGTTTTATAAATATTTCCCCTTATGTTTCAGTGAAAGGAGGAAATTTTATTATAATGTAGTTAATTTTGAATATAAAATTTTAAATAAAAAACCTGGCTTAGTATTGTGTAGTTTTAGAAATATTTCCGCTTATATTTTAATGAAAGAAGTAATTTTACATAATTCACTGCGTTAAATTTTGTTGCCCAAATAGCCCATTTTAACTCGGTCCAATTTTGTCCAATTTCAACATGTTGAAGATTCTAAAAGTTCCAATTACCAGTTTTCATGGAGAACATGTTTTTAATAAACCAATTGGCTTCAAAATAAATTGGGATTTAATATAGATAATAAATCTTTTTTCTGTCAAATCAATCAAAGAATTCTCTCTCAATCATCTTGAAATCCGATAAATATCAATATCTAAAGCTATTAAATCGGTTCATCCTCAAGAATTGAATAGTATAATATAAGAAGATCGAGTTCTTTTTTTAAGTATGATGGTTTTAAAACATAATTAGGAGAATGGGGTGGTTTTGAACAAATTTGTGAAAATAGGGTAGTTTTAGAAACGCTGGTCAAAGTACCGATTTTCTCCTTAAAAACGCTGGTCAAACCAGCGTTTTTATTCTTAAAAACGTAGTTGAAAACAGCGATTTAAAAAAATAAATAAAAAAATAAAAAAAAAATCGAGTGGTAAAAACGCTAGTCAAACTAGCATTTTTATTCTTAAAAACGTAGTTGAAAACAGCGATTTAAAAAAAAATCGAGTGGCAAAAACGCTGATCACTATAGCGTTTTTACGCATAAAAACACTATCCTCCCTAGCGTTTTTACGCTTAAAAACACTATCTCATCTAACGTTTTTAAAGCGACCACTTTTCACCCCTTTTACCCTAGCAGCAGAGCAACTTAACATATATACAGCCGTAACATACAGCAGCCGCCTGAAACACACCATTTTCATTTAAGCTCCATTCACAGCTCACCTGAAATTCACCATTTTTATTTAAGCTCCATTCATTCATTCCTAAGTTCCATTACACTTCAAAACTTCCATTACACTCCAAAACCTCTATCTATTCACTTGAAAAGAAGAAGGTTAGTTTATTACAAACTTGATTTTTTAATATATATTGTTATGTTTCACATAATATCAAGTTATAATGGGAAAGAAATATGTTTGATTGTAATGTATATATGTTGATTTATGATATAGATTTGTGGATTTATGATATAGATTTGTGGAATGAATGTATGTATGTATGTATGTTCAATATTTATTTTCTTTGACAAATTTATTTTATAATTTTAAAGAATGTATTTGTTAGTATAAATATAGAAAAATGATATTAGCATTCCACGCTTATCCTAAGACACTTCAGTCTCATTATTATAAATATGCTTAAAAATAAAAGTTGAGTGCCTTAAGACAAAAGTGGAACAATTGTTTTACATTTTTTTCCTATAGGACAAAAGTGTCAAAAAACCTCTATTTTTTGCTAAATATAATACATTATAATTAAATTTTTTTATGGAAGAGATGATTTAAAATTTTGAATAAATTATTTATTATCATATTTAGTAGGGCTTTATGTTAAAAAAAGTGTTTATCATCATATATTGTATATCTTAGCAATTTTAAGTATATTATTTATTATCATATTTTGTATGGCCGGCGAGGGGAGGGGAGGAGGGAGGAGGATATGGTCGGCGAGGGGAGGAAGGAGAAGGAAATGGCCGGACGGTCGGCGGAGGCGGTCGGCGAAGGTGTAGGAAAAGGAACAATGAACAAGAGAAGAAAGGGATGAGAAAAAGTGGGTGCATTTTTGCCTGTAAAAACCCTGGTATGTGTGGCGTTTTTACAGGTAAAAACGCTGCTATGTCCAGCGTTTTTACTGTTTATTTGTTTGTTTTTTTTTTTTTAAATCGCTGGATTGACCAGCGTTTTTTACATAAAAAACGCTCAATTGGCCCGTGTTTTTAAAAGACCCCCATTTCCCCAATTAAGTTTCAAACTACCCTATTATCCTAAATATGTTTCAAAATAACCATAGTTGGCAAAAGAACTCAAGAAGATCTTTTATCCATGTACAATCAAAAAAAAAATTATTTTTTATTCTTTTATGTTATTTATCTATAACCTACGTTACGTCCTCCTCATACATCGTCTGACCATTCATTCGTTTCCATTAGTCACAACCTCCAACAAATAATTGATAAACCAACTAATATAGTATATAATATGATAACTCACTTTCATTATATTTTTTCCATAACAAATATAGATAGAAGGATTCTTCAAATTTAGCTTCCACCATTATCTTATAATTTAACAAATTAAAATATTTTATTGCTACTATAAAAATATTTTTCAATTTTCATTTTTTTTTCAAAATAGCAACTAAAATATCATCAAAGGAAAACTATATATACATATAGAGTATATAATCATTCAATTTTTGAAGTATGTTAACTTTCAAAAAAGTATGATTGTAATTTTTATAACAAAATTCCTCAAAAGGCATAACTTTAATTGTCATGCAAATATGAGCAAGGAAATAAATTAATGTTATGTACAAAAGCCATGATAGAACATAAAAATATGTATGAAAAATTGAACAAAACTTATTAAAGACTACATTAATGACTATTATGTGTATATCTCATTGGTTCAAAGCTTTGCAATTCATACTCTTTTTAAAATTCATACCCTATATCATTTGCATTGAAAACTCTTCACACTTAAAACAATTTCTACAACTATGAGTTTTCAGCAAACCAATTGAAAACTAAGAGAAAACAACCAACCTTGAGAGATACCTATTTTTGGGATTGAATGATGAGGATAAGTTACAGTATCCCTCTCAATCTCAACTTCATCATCAACAATATATGGTGCAAGAGTGTCCATGAACCCCAAAGCATGTGTTCAATGAGTATACTTCCTTTTTCTATTAAACAATAAAACTCGCTACATAGAATTTTGATCCTGCAAGCTCTCGCTTATGAGAGCAATGCACTTGCCATGGAGTTAGAAGCTCGTATGTTTGTCCCACAGGAGTATAACCAACAATTGACAACCATGACATTCTTGTTGTGTACACAATCATAAAAACAGTTTGATAATGATTCACAAAACGTTAAGTGCATGTCTCCTAGTTGTTTAGTTTTTGCATTTCTCACAAAAAAAAGTTAAGTGTTCAATTCTACACGCACCCATTTTTATTACAAGCATATTATTCAAGAATATTTTATATATTTCAGTATAAATGAATAGAAAAAAAAAACAAATTTGCACGAACTAAAGCAAATTTAGTGCAAAAGTCAAATTTGACCTAATTAAAATTTATATCATTAGTTGATTGCGGAATTAGTACAAAAGAGATTTGCACTAAAATCTATATCATTAGTTGCTTGCGAATTTAGTACAAAACTATATTTGCAGTACCTGCGCTTGAGCTCCGATAAGGTCTCAGCACTAGTAATGATTGTGGAAGCTCTAGTGACTACTCGAGTGATCGTTGGAGATCCGATGGTAGTTGTTAGAGTTTCGATGGTGGGGGGATGGTGGCAGTGGCCGATAGTCATGATTAAATTTTTGCTTTTAGGAGAAAAAGAAAAGAAATTGAGGAAGGCTATTTTAGGTTAAAAAAAGTGTCCTTATTTTGAAATGAAAACGTGACGTGTCTTTCCGGGACAAAAAATGGAGAATTGGTAAGTGTTTTCAAAATATAATTAGAAACTTGGCAAACTTTTCGTTAGACTTAAGAATTCATCATCATCTTCTAAATTGCTTGTGAAATCTTATTTAATATCAGTCATGTGTTCATATCTATGACGGAAGGCTAGTCTCCTTTTAAGGAGAGAGATGAAGCCTGATTTAACTTATGTTATTGCATGTTGTATATGTATGCTTAATTTAGTTAAAAAAATCCTTTTGATTGGCCTCCAAAAGAGGCAATCCAATTTAGTGTTACTATTACCTCGATGAATAAACCACATGCCATATTATTTCCTTGAGACTATTTTAATCACTAAATTCCTCTTCTAATACTTTAATTATTAATATAGATAGATGTTAAATATTTGTGTTTTCTTCAAGTGTGGATTCATTGGAAGCTTACTTTAGTCCAAGATATTGTTTTTATGAAAGAAAGAAACTTAAAAAGCCTTCTTGCTATTGGGCAGGCTTTCAATTCATCAGCCTTTGGAATATGTGATTGAATTAGAGAATTGGTTCTTAGTTCCAGAATTGGGCAAATAACTTGTGTATACGAACAGAAGGGAGTTAATCATACAACAAAGAGAGGGAGGTTTGGATTAGTCTCTTAGGTTGGTCATGAATGCCCTCTTATTCTTCCTTACTAGGAATCTAATCTCAGGGCCCATGACTTTTGTTTTGTAGAAAATTGATGAATCGATCAACCCTTTTGTTGACCGGGGGTATGTTCTCTATTTTATCAGTTTTAATGAAATAAATTGGCGACTCTAGTTACATATATGTTTGACCAAACACATGTTAGGGCCGAACTGGGATGGTGTTGACCACTCCCCGCTTCTGGTATAGACCTCCCTATCTCGGTTGCGATTGAGGCGCCCATAATAAGTTTATCGTCTTTTTATCCCCTCCAAAAAGAGCACAAGTGTAAAAAGGTGTAAAATACATTTTACTAAATGATAACTAACCCTAAATTATATTATATTAATTTAGTGGTTGTTAATCCAGGGCCATTTCTTATTGCGCAGGTTTGTGTGCCTAGTTATATCTAACTTATATAATTTTAAATTAGGAGTATCTAAATTCAGTATATATAGTTATATCTAGTTTTATTTTATTATAGTAAATATTATTGGTTTAGATGAAAATATCTAATTAACTGGATTTTATGTCCTTATGGATTCGATGCGTAGTTGCAAATCCATATAAATAGACAATCTCATACTTGGAAGTTGCATAATAAATTTTATGTCAAATTGTTAATTAGAGTAAGAAGAGATTGATATGTTTATACTAGATGTATCGGTAATTTGTACATTTTCAAGCTGCATAAACTCATTAATACACCTAATATAATTGTCCCGTATATGAAATCACTAAAAATAAATTTTCAATGTTATAATTAGTGATTATTAATTTGAAACAGCACCAAGAAATACATAATGTGACTAAGCTATTTTGGTAATTATAAATGTTTAAAGCAAACATGTCAGTCGCATGTAGAGCATAATAATTTAAAGAAAAATATCTATAACATACCAAAAAATAATTTTATAATAAAGTAACAGGTAGAAAGATACTTTTAGCATGAATTTATTAGTTAGATTACTTCCCAATATTGGAGGATTATTAATAAATTTCTATTTTCTTTATGATTTAGAGACTCTGTTTTATATCTCGTGCAGTGAATCTGTTTTTCGTTTTTCTCTTTTCCAGTTCGAATATTTTAAGTGGAATATTTTAAGCGGAAGGTTAATGTTGTAGCTGGGCAACTACAGATGTCCCAAAAGCCGCATGTATTACAAAGTTTATGATAAAAGGAAAACAATTTTTTCTTTAGAAGGATACTTCTATTTCTATTTAGGTTTAGATTCCTATTTATCAGTATGTTATAAATTAAGGTGTTCGACTAAACTAATTTTATTTTTTTGTCTCAAACGATTTTTTAAAATTAAAATTTATGTAAAATATATTTCCATTTTTAAATAATAGCTTTTTTGATCTCTTAATTTTTTTATTATAAAATGTCGAAATGTAATCTAATTCCAAATGTAAAATATGAATTTTAACAAAAGCTATAAATTCGAAATCTACTGATCAATACCTACAAATCAAGATCCATTGTGACCATAAGATTATTTACAGAAAAAAAAATTTTAAAAAATAAAAGTTAATTCAAAATTTCTTAAATTAATATTAACATGTGTTGACGGGGGGAAGACCTAGGCCTAGGCTAAGAAGGCTCTAGCCCAGTCCAAAAAAAATAAAAAATTAAGACCCACTTGTTATACTAAAAAATATAGTATTTGTTTAACTCAGCCCCTCAAGCCTTCTACAAGCACACTCGAACCTAGTAGCCCATGTTAAAACCAATAGCACACTCTTTTATCTTATTTCCAGAAGATTTTGTGTGCATTTGAGTTAAATCTAAAATTATTAAATACTAATTTTATGTTAATTTTTGTTATAATTTTAAATAGTAAGTTATATTAATCTTGTGACTGCCGTTAATGCTGGTTTTAAAACCAGCATTAAATTACCCTAGTTCTGCGTACAATCCATCACATTTACAAAGTTACATATAAACATATAAAAAAATTAATTCATAAGTGTTTTGAACACTTACAAAGTTAATCACAGTTTAATAGTTATTATGACAGTTTAGGAAACTTACTAATTAGCAAGTGTTGTCAACCATTGCAATTTAGCAAATAAATTACCCTTAATAACACCACTGGTCTATTTTTTTATAAAAAAATAGAGAAAGAAAGATAGAAAGACTCGTTGCTCTCTACTCGTAATCTCCAACTTCCTCGTTCGTTTGCTTTCTCAATCGTAAACCCTAGTTCCGCGTACAATCCATCGTACTCTCTTTGGACTTGAATGTCTTTAAGAGATTAGCGGTAATTTTCCTTTAATAGTGAACTACGACTTGCACAATCATTACATCGCTAGTCTCAGGTAGTAATTTTTTCCCTTAGGCTTGGAGAATTTTGTAGAATAGTTATTTTTAGGAGACTGATTCATAGAAATGATTGGTCTAAAGTTCAATTTTAGAAATTATTTTTGAGATATTTATGTGAATGATTCATAGAAATTGATTGGTCAAAAGTTCCATATTACTTTTTGATTGTTCCGTTAGTTCGAGACCATTGCTTAGTTGAAAGGTTTTTTTCTCAAATTATTTCTATAATATGTTATGAATTTGTATTCTTCATATGTTCATCTTTTATATTTATGCATGGAAGGCTTAAATTATAGCTCTATCCATGTTTTATATTTTCTAATTTCGTTTGTTTATCAAGATATTTGTTTTTTAGGTACATAATCTGTTTGTTCTCTTGCTACATTTGGATTGAAAATGACGTATATTCCATTAATTTGTACTTACATTGCTTAGACTATTGATATAAATTTTAATGTTTGCAAGGTGTTTGACAAATTGCCTAAGAGGACATTTTACTTGTTTGATAATGAGTTAAATGAGAAGATCACACAAAATACAAGTTTGCATTTAATTTAACTAATCTAAGCTCAAGATGTTTATGAAATGCACTATCAATGGATTACCAAAATTTAGAACAAGTGAGAGTTTAGAGAAAACAAGATTTTGGCATCATCTTAAGATTAAGCTTAGCCTTATCCCATGACTTGCATGTGCATCCAAGAAAACTTTACTCAATTTCGTGCCCTACAAACAATTCAGAGCTTCAAGCTTTACTCATTTCCTCATAGATGGCATACTGTTTTTGTGCAGCTATCTTATTGTTTTATCCATTCTCTTGCCGGTGTAAGTTCCTTTCAATTAATCTTTTCTTGCACTTTTGTTTTTATGGTTATGCCCCTTTCTCTTAATTACAAACCTTGTTCATAATTTCTTATAAAGTGGAATTGAAGTTGTGTTGTATTATGACTGTTCAATTCAAATTAAATATATTAATTGATGAAATTATATTCGTTGCTATTGAAGCAGATATAGTTAATGAAATTTTATTCATTGCCAGTAAATTTACACAGCAATTGCATGGTGATAAATGCATAATATTGTCATGCATAAGCTCTTTCCCGGAGTCGCTTGACGCGTTTGTTGCTTTAATTCTGCCTAATTATCCTCTTATCTCAAGATTAGTGTCTTAGCGAGTTTTGTATCTAACATCGTCTCGCTAGGTGTGCTTGTGTTGTGTTTCTATGTGTTTATAGGCATAGGATGCAATGGCGTTCGAATAATTGAGCAAGCGCTAGTCAAAAGCTCGCAAAATGCTGATCTGAGGAATTTCCCAGAAGCATGATCGATCATGGGTATACCATGATCGATCATGGTGCAAATTGGCCTTCAGAGCAGAGGACCCCATGATCGATCATGGCCTGGCGGGGACATTCACCAACTCCTGCTTTTAGCCTTATTTCGGGGGTTTTGGTTCCTAGATATTTCTTTTTGTTTATTTTATTAGTTTTTGTACTCCTTTAGCTATTGTTTTAGTCTAAGGGAGTGGATATAGATCATTATCTAGGAGAGACACTTGGAAGTTCTAGAGAGAAGGAAGAGCTAAGTTGTATTGTTCTTCATTTTTCCTTGTAAGTGTTTTGATTTGTAAGAATGATTTCTTCTTCTATAATATTTGTTTTTGCATCTATTATGGAGTAGCCTCTTACTAAGGTTACGGAGGTTGATTGCGATATGATTTTTGGTGATTAATGGCTCAATCCATATTTAAAGTTTGATAAATATTTGTGAATCTTCTTCTTCTTCATCATATCATCCATTCTTTCAAGCTTTCTAGGTATTTTCATGATAAGTTAAGACTTTATGTGCCTTGTATATTTAGTTCTTGGCTGTTAATGATCATACAACATATTTATATGGTTCTAAAAAGCTTGTAGTCTTTTTCCCCCATTCATGGAGTTTTTGACCTTATTGTAGGAATTATAAATAGTTCATAAAACTCCATAGATGGATTATAAATTTGTTAGCTTATCTTTGATTCATTTATTGATATATTGAGTGCTTCTTACACTTTATGTGATACTTAGACTCTTTATTTTCTACCATGAGTGATAAATGATGAGATGACAAATTTATCCCATAAACTTCATTCCGTTTCATTGTTAGGATTCACTTTCTAATTTTCATTCTTTAAATCATGAGATATCATACACTCGCGTTATGTTAAATCTTTTTATGATGAGTTTGTCATATCTATCTCGGATTAGCTTCATCGGGAATGGGTTGCCTTGCTTCACACCCGTAGCTAAGAGGTAGGAATGATAACATCGTCTTTGGTGGAATGTCGTTTGTCTCTTTCTTAATATAGCTTCAATCCGAGAATGAGTCGCCTAGCGTCGCACCCTTTGCTATTGAGAGATACACCAACATTCCCCATATCTCGAGAAACCTTGTGTTAAAACCTTTGTATGAGCTAGTGATCACCGTCTCTTAAATCGTAACTAACCTCCACCTACCTTAGTGCTTTCTTATTAATTTTCACAACTGTCTTACATTTACGTTGTTCTACAACAAATCCAACTCACACAAAATCTGAAAATCGTAAAATTCGTAATCCATTCCATTCCTTTTCACTTATCCCTGTGGTTCGACACTCGGACTTCTGCGACTATATTACAACTTGACGTGCCTGCACTTGGGCTATAACACACGCGCTATTTTGGCGGCGTCAAGTTTTTGGCGCCGTTGCCGGGGATTAAGGCAAAAGGCGGATCTCGGGTTTTGTATAAAACCATTCTCTGTGAGTATCTCTCAATTTCATTAATTTATTTTTCTCCCTTATTCTTGTTTGATTTTGTAGATTTCCCAAGGAGCTATTCGAATCATTTTCCAAGCCCATGCAAGGGCGATTGTTCGTGGATATTCGAACTAGCCCTCCCACATCTCCAAGAATGGCAGACCAAGGAAGAGCAGCGGATCACGAAAGCGATAATGAAGGGGAAGGTGCCAACAATGTTCCTCTTGTTAGGACAATGAGGGACTACCTTCAACCACCTCGCGCAACTTCGAATTCGTGCATTGTGCTTCCCGCTGGCCAAGCCAGAGCGTTCTCTTTCAAACCGGGTATGCTTCAACATATCCCTTCTTTTCATGGTATGGAGTCGAAAAACCCATACTTGCATTTGAAAGACTTTAAAGAAGTCTGCTCCACATTTCGTGAAGCAAATGTTAACGAGGATGTCATGCGTTTAAAACTCTTCCCTTTCTCCCTTAAAGATAAAGGAAAAATTTGGCTAAATGTTCAAAGACCACAATCAATTCGGTCTTGGCAAGAGCTTCAAGCGGAGTTTTTAAAAAAATTCTTTCCCGTTCATAGAACCAATGCTTTAAGAAGGGCGATATCCAATTTTTCGCCAAAAGACAACGAAACTTTCTATAAGTGTTGGGAAAGATACAAGGAACTTCTAAACGCATGCCCTGATCATGGTCACGAAACTTGGAGCCTTGTTAGTTTCTTTTATGAATCACTCACCCCTGATATGCGTACATTTGTTGAGACCATGTGTAATGGTCAATTCTTGAGTAAGAATCCCGATGAGGCTTTATTGTATTTTGATGAATTAGCGGAAGGTGCTCAAAATTGGAACACCTATTCTGAAGAACCCAAAGCCAAAACTCAAGGAAGGGGTGGGTTGTACCAAGTGTCCAATGAGGATGACATGGGTGCGAGGTTATTCCAATTGTTTAAGAAAGTAGAGGCAATGGAAGCAAGTAAGCTTAAGGAGGTCAACGTAGTATCCTCGAGTCAGTTGTGTGTCATTTGTGAAAATTCGGGACACACTACCGAGGATTGCCCTACCATTCCCGCTTTCCGGGAAGTCCTCAAAAATCCTGCCCAAGTCAATACTTTACACTAGTACAACCAAAACCGAAACCAAAACGATCCCTATTCTCAAAGGTACAATGAGGGATGGAAGAATCACCCCAATTTCAGTTGGGGAGGAAATCAAAGTCAAAACCACAACCAATATCATCAAAACCAAAGGCAACAACAACAACCTCAAAACTCTTTTGTTCCACCTCAAAATCAAAATCCCAACCAAAACTTGGAAGCTTTGTTGAGATCATTTGTTGACAAAATGGATCGTGATGTGGGTGAGTTAAAAACTCAAATGTCTAAACTCACCACCGCCCTGGCTACCTAAGAGAAGGGAAAATTCCCCTCTCAACCTTTAGTTAACCCTAGAGGTCAAGTTCAAGTTATAGAGGGAGGAGAGTCTAGCACCAAGTTAGAAGAACTCAAATCTATCACAATCTTAAGGAGTGGGAAGGAGGTAGACAAAACTATTGTTCCTAAAACCCCCAAGGTGGCGGACATAGTTGAGGCCACGAAAGTTGAGGAGGTTGTGAGTGAAGAAAAGAAGAGAGAGGAAGAGAAACAAGGAAAAGAGGATCTCGAAAAAATAAAAAATAGGATCAAAGTTCCATTTCCGGAGAGATTGAACCAACCGTCCAAATCTAATACCGAGATTTTGGATGTTTTTAGGCAAGTGAAAATCAACATTACGCTAACTTCCTCAAGGATTTATGTACTACCAAACGAATGTTGAATGTCAAGAAAAAGGCCTTTATGGCGGAGCAAGTGAGCTCCATCATGCAAGGCACGAGAGCCCCCAAGTTCAAAGACCCGGGTGTCCCACAATTTCGTGTGTCATAGGAAATTGTAGGATAAAGAACGCATTATTAGATTTGGGAGCAAGTGTTAATGTGCTCCCATATTCGGTTTATCAACAATTGGGGCTGGGTGAGTTAAAACTCACGAGAGTCACGATTCAATTAGCGGACCGATCCGTTAAAATTCCAAGAGGGATAGTCGAGGATGTACTTGTCCAAGTTGACAAGTTTTATTTTTCGGTTGATTTCATCATCCTCGACATGCAACCAGTGTCGAATCCCACTAACGAGATTCCGGTTATCCTCGGACGACCATTTCTTGCCACTTCTAACGCTATAATAAATTGCAAGAACGGAATCATGAAGTTAACTTTTGGAAACATGACTCTCGAGCTAAACGTGTTCTCTTTGAGTAATAAAAAAGATGATGATGATGATGAAGAGGAAAATGAACACGTGAACATGATAGAGTCGTGTATCCAAGACCACTTTGTGGCAAATTTCGAATCGGAGTTAACGGAAGGTTATCTAACCACTTCCGATGAACCCGAGGATTGTATGCAAGTGTTTTCTTTATCTGACAAACAGGTTGGATTCTCGGAGAAAGAGGAAAACACATCATCGTCCACCAAAAAGCTTGAAGGATAAATGGATCTCAAGCTATTGCCTAGAAATTTGAAGTATGCCTTCTTAGGAGCTTCAGACACTTACCCCGTCATCATCTCGTCCGAACTTTCGGATGACCAAGAAGGAAGGTTAGTTCATTTGCTTGGTAAATATAAAAAAGCTTTTGGTTGGACTCTTGCCGACCTCCAAGGAATAAGCCCTTTGATTTGTACACATAAAATTCACTTGGAGGATGGGGCAAAAACATCAAGACAATTTCAACGCCGGTGAATCCTAACATGCAAGAAGTGGTTAGGAACGAGGTGTTGAAATTGTTGGATGCAAAGATCATCTATCCAATCTCGGATAGTAAATGGGTTAGTCCAACTCAAGTGGTACCGAAAAAATCGGGTCTTACGGTAGTCAAGAATGAATCAAACGAGTTGATTCCACAAAGAGTCACCACCGGGTGGCGAATGTGTATTGACTACCGTAAACTTAATGAGGCAACCCGAAAAGATTATTTCCCACTCCCCTTTTTGGATCAAACTCTAGAAAAGGTAGCGGGCCATGAATATTAATCGTTCCTCGATGGTTTTTCCGGGTACAATCAGATTGAGATTGACCTAGATGATCAAGAAAAGACCACCTTTACATGTCCTTTTGGCACCTTCGCCTATCGAAGAATGCCCTTTGGTCTATGTAATGCACCGGCCACTTTCTAACGGTGTATGCTAAGTATTTTTAGCGATATGGTGGAAAGGACTTTGGAAGTTTTTATGGATGACTTTACCGTCTATGGTAAGTCATTCCACAATTGCTTGACTAACTTGGAACAGGTCTTGGGAAGATGCGTGGAAAAACAATTGGTATTGAATTGGGAGAAGTGCCATTTTATGGTTACCAAGAGAATTGTTTTGGGGCACATCATTTCTTCAAAAGGAATCGAAGTGGATAAAGCAAAAATCGAATTGATTGCCAAACTTCCTACACCCAAAAATGTCAAAGATGTCCGATCCTTTCTAGGACATGCTGGGTTTTATAGGAGGTTTATCAAGAACTTCAGTTCCATTTCCAAGCCGATGTGTAATCTACTTCTCAAGGATGCACCCTTTGAGTGGGATGCCAAGTGCGAGGAAGCCTTCGTCTCTCTGAAGCATATGCTCACTACTGCGCCGATTATGCAGACACCGGACTGGAGCTTGCCATTCGAGCTCATGTGCGACGCAAGTGACTACGCGGGTGGGAGCGGTTCTTGATCAACGGAAAGACAAGAAACCGGGTGTGATATACTATGCAAGTAGGACTTTGAATGATGCGCAAATGAATTACACCACGACAGAGAAAGAGCTTCTAGCAATTGTCTTCGCCCTAGACAAGTTTCGATCCTATTTAATAGGATCGCCAATTGTGATTTTCACGGATCACGCGGCGTTGAAGTACCTATTCACAAAGAAAGATGCCAAGCCGCGGCTTCTGAGGTGGATACTCTTATTGCAAGAATTCCATTTAAGCATCAAGGACAAAAAGGGAGTCGAGAATGTGGTGGCCGATCATCTGTCTCGACTCACTTTTACGAACAACATTGAAGAAAGTCCGATCCAAGATTCGTTTCCAGATGAGCAATTATTGGCAATCTCGACGCTCCAATGGTATGCAGACATTGTAAATTATCTTGTAACTGACAAGATACCAAAGTCATGGGGCGCACAAGACAGAAAAAGGTTTTTGAACGAAGTGGGTCGATTCTATTGGGATGAACCGTACCTGTTTAAGTATTGTGCGGATCAGATTATCCGGCAGTGCATCCCAGAGGAAGAAGTGGAGAGAGCTCTATCCTTCTGTCATTCTGAGGCTTGCGGAGGACACTTCTCGGCAAAGAAAACTACCGCGAAGATTTTACAAAGTGGATTGTATTGGCCGTCGCTCTTTAAGGACGCACAACGTTTTTGCAAGGCATGTCCAAGATGCCAGATGCTTGGAGGGATCTCTAAGAGGAACATGATGCCACTCAATCCCATCCTGATGATTGAAATCTTCGATTGTTGGGGCATCGACTTCATGGGACCGTTCCCATCCTCCTACGGTAACCTTTACATTTTAGTTGCCGTAGATTATGTTTCAAAGTGGGTGGAAGCCCAAGCGTGCAAGAAAAATGATCACAAAGTGGTGATCCGATTTCTGAAAGAACACATTCTTGCACGTTTTGGCACTCCCAAGGCAATAATAAGCGATGGCGGTACTCACTTTTGCAATAGACCATTTCAATTATTAATGCAAAAGTATGGTGTAAACCACAAAGTATCGCTCGCTTATCATCCTCAAACTAATGGTCAAGCCGAGTTGGCAAATAGGGAGATCAAACAGATTCTAGAGAAAACGGTAAACCCGAACCGCAAGGATTGGTCGTTAAGACTGACCGATGCACTTTGGGCTTACCGTACTGCGTATAAAACAACTCTAGATATGTCTCCTTATCGCATTGTGTACGGAAAACCATGTCATTTGCCAGTAGAGTTGGAACACAAATCATACTGGGCAACTAAGATGGTTAACTGTGATTTGAAAAAAGCCGGGCTTGATCGTAAGTTGCAAGTGGATGAAATTGAGGAATTAAGAAGAGATGCTTATGACAATGCAAATATAAGCAAGGAACGTGCCAAAATTTTTCATGATAAATCCATTTTGAGAAAAGAATTCAAACTTGGGCACAAAGTTCTTGTTTATGATACTCGTCTGCATCTCTTTCCGGGAAAGTTAAAGTCTCGTTGGACCGGTCCCTACATTGTCCGTCACGTATTTCCTTTTGGGGCTGTGAATGTTGAGGATCCCAAAACCGGCTACATTTTCAAAGTGAATGGACAACGCCTTAAGCCGTTTTTGGAATTCCCACCTCGAGAGGAGTCCACCCCTCTCGAAGACCCGACTTATGCCTGAAAGGTATGGGTCAATTTTGTAAATAATGTTTTTTGTTAGTATTTTTGAGTTTCAGGAATTGTCATCGGAGATTCGGGTGTCATTGAGTCTGAACGGATCAAGTTGAGGGGAGCTATAAGGTGTTTTGGTGCAAAGAGGGCAAAGAAAAAATTTTCTGGCAGATTGGTCCATGATCGATCATGGTGAAAAATTTTTCTTAGCCAGTCAGAGACATGATCGATCATGGGATTCCATGATCGATCATGGAAGAAGAGCATTTGGGCAGAAGGCAGCATGATCGATCATGGGTATCCCATGATTGATCATTGTAAAAAAAATCAATTTGGGCAGAATGACCCATGATCGATCATGGGTATACCATGATCGATCATGGTCCCATAATAAAACAAGGGAGCCGTTTCTAAACCCCCATTTCTAACTTCTCCTTCTCTCAAATCCTCTCCAAACCCTAGCCCCTCTTCCCCCATTGATCCCAAACCTTCCCCAAACACCATTTCCAACCTTCCCCACCTAGAATCAACCATCAAATCTTCCAATTTTCGAACCCTAATCATCAAACCCATCCCAAAAATCCCACTTTCTCTCTCTCCTCACCAATTTCGAGCCCTACCAAATCAAATCTCGAAATTTCTCATCTCTCCCTCCTCTTAAGCGTCACATTATTCTTTTATGGCTTCCTCTAACCTTCCTACTAAGCCGCTTGTCATTAAAGCCGCAAGGGGTGGCTATCGCGGATTTGGAAGCCGCCAAGAATTTGAATGGTGGAACTACGCCTTCAAGACGAGGACGGTGGTGATAGAGAGGCCGGTCTACATTTGTACGCTGGACGATTTCCCCCAAAGAACAACGTTTGAGCGATATCTAGAATGGATTACTTACTTGCGTGAACAAGGTACTCAATGTAATCTCTCCATTTGTCGTGAATTTGTTGCAAGTTTAATCCCAGTTCCAAATACCCCGTATGCATATGTTGCTCATGTTCGAGGGAAAATGGTCCATTTTAACCTCGAGGTTTTGAATGAGATTACGGGAATCCCGGCTTTGCCACCCAATGCTCATGACCTCCTCTACTCGGATGGTACCCCTTATGTAGAGCCAACAGCTAATGATTTAGCCACATTTCTAACCAGTGAACCGAGGGAATGGATTGGGAACCAATTGGATAGGAATAACATACTTGAGGCCTTTAGGACTCTTTGGCTAGTAGTTGCCAACGCTTTGGACCCGACTTCACACACCCAACACCTGTACCCTTCTCAAGCGTATGTGCTATATGCTATTGCAACAAACAAGCGCATTTGTTTGCTTTGTCACATCATTGGGCGAATTGCTAGAATCATAGACTTGGTCGCCCACAACGAAACAATCAAATTTGGGTCTTTGATCACTAAGGTATGTTTGCGAGCGGGGGTAACTGAGAGAGATGAGGATGTGAAGAAAATGCCTCGAGCACCACTTAACCGATCTACCTAAACTCGAGCCGCTGGTCAATTGAGGAACCGGCCAAGTTCTTCAACCGCACCTCCTCAAGTTGAGTCTGAAGAAGAGGGGGCAGAAGAAGCAGGAGCAGATCTCCCAGGGCCCTCAAGGCGGAGAAGACGGGCAAGCTCTGGGCCGGTAGATGACACGAGGGAATTCATGAGAGAGCAGTTTGAGCAGATGACTGCTTTGATGCAGACTGGGTTTGCTAGCATCAATGAGAGGGTTGAGATTATGGTATTGTGTCAGGACCGTTTGGAGGCAGATATTGCAGCTCAGGTCGAGGCACGAGTTGCAGCTCAGATGGCGACCCAGTAGGAGTTCATACGCCAGCAGTTCGAGGCGTTGTATGGTCGTTTTCCCCCACCCCCACCTCCCGACATGTGATGATACTTGCTAATCCTGGAAACTCTTATATTTATGCTTAGTTTTATATTATTTCTTTTGGGTTGTATTAGATTTCAGACATGATGTTAACTTTAGAACTTGGTTTTAATAGTTGAATATTATGGTTTTTGCTACTAGATTCTAATTCTAACCCGTTTTGTGTATAGTTGTTGTTTATCTCTTATTCTTGTCTCATGGAAAGCAAAGCCAAAGTAGCCTTCCGTGCATTTTTATTGTTCTCTTTCCATTGAGGACAATGTTTCTTTCAAGTTGAGGGGGGTACGTTATTTTGTGTTTATTTTGTTTTGGCTTGCTATTGTTTATTTCCATGAGTAGAAGAGATGTGTTCAAATTTTTTTTTTGAGAAGTTTGAAAATTGATGAATGATTGATTGATATTTTGTTCGATGAAAACTATTGTTTCATTAACTTTTGGCTTGAATTCTTTGCTTTAGATAGGAATTTGAATGATAATCTAAATTGCCTTGCCTCAATTAGTCTCATATCCCGTCATATTTGCCTGTTCCGCATGCTAGATTGATTTGGTTATTTGCAATTCGGTTGTAACACTTCGATTTATTTTCATTGAGAGAAGAGAAATTTTTGTCCAAAAATGATGGAAGCTCTTTCGAAAAGATCCTCCAATGAGAGGACAAAAGCATAGCACTTTGATAACTTGGATGACTTTTATCCTAATATTGACTTAAAGCTTCACTTGACTAAATCTTAAGTTTCTTTGTCTAATATTACGGATGGGTAAAGGTTACCATATGGGAAAGGGTGAATAGCTTCCTTCGAGCTCCAATGAATGAGTAGAATTTTGAGAAAATTTCATAAGTGAAACCGCTGCCCCCCATAGAGATGAAAACCGCCCTGATCTAATTTAGCAAAAATTTCCAAGAAAAAGATAGAGAAAGTGCTTAGAATTGACAAATCTTTGAGCTTTTGTTTTTGAAAAAGTTCTCTCTTCCTTCTCGAATGATTATGACTCTTTGTGTTTATATTGAATTGCTTGAATCGAAATCTAGGATGTGAGTATTGGAGAATATGGGATTGGATTCTAAAGGAGATAGGCGAATTAGATGATCATTCAAAAGTTCGTCGTTCTGAAAAATTGATAATAATGCCTCTTGCTTTGCAAATTGAAACTTGAAACTTCATTCTCATCGTTCATCATGATCAAACTTCTAATGTTTGTAGGTACCATTTCTGAAAACCTTCACGAGATGCAACTCGTCTTCTTTGGGAACTTAGAAGTTAACATATTTTTGTATAGTATATTAATTTTTGTAATTATATACTTTTTGTCTTGCTAAGGGACTAGCAAGAGATAAGTTGAGGGGAGTTGATAAACGCATAATATTGTCATGCATAAGCTTTTTCCCGGAGTCGCTTGACGCGTTTGTTGCTTTAATTCTGCCTAATTATCCTCTTATCTCAAGATTAGTGTCTTAGCGAGTTTTGTATCTAACATCGTCCCGCTAGGTGTGCTTGTGTTGTGTTTCTATGTGTTTATAGGCATAGGATGCAATGGCGTTCGAATAATTGAGCAAGCGCTCGTCAAAAGCTCGCAAAATGCTGATCTGAGGAATTTCCCAGAAGCATGATCGATCATGGGTATACCATGATCGATCATGGTGCAAATTGGCCTTCAGAGCAGAGGACCCCATGATCAATCATGGTAGACCCATGATCGATCATGGCCTGGCGGGGACATTCACCAACTCCTGCTTTTAGCCTTATTTCGGGGGTTTTGGTTCCTAGATATTTCTTTTTGTTTATTTTATTAGTTTTTGTACTCCTTTAGCTATTGTTTTAGTCTAAGGGAGTGGATATAGATCATTATCTAGGAGACACACTTGGAAGTTCTAGAGAGAAGGAAGAGCTAAGTTGTATTGTTCTTCATTTTTCCTTGTAAGTGTTTTGATTTGTAAGAATGATTTCTTCTTCTATAATATTTGTTTTTGCATCTATTATGGAGTAGTCTTTTACTAAGGTTACGGAGGTTGATTGCGATATGATTTTTGGTGATTAATGGCTCAATCCATATTTAAAGTTTGATAAATATTTGTGAATCTTCCTCTTCTTCATCATATCATCCATTCTTTCAAGCTTTCTAGGTATTTTCATGATAAGTTAAGACTTTATATGCCTTGTATATTTAGTTCTTGGCTGCTAATGATCATACAACATATTTATAAGGTTCTAGAAAGCTTGTAGTCTTTTTCCCCCATTCATGGAGTTTTTGACCTTATTGTAGGAATTATAAATAGTTCATAAAACTCCATAGTGATAAACGCATAATTTTGTAGTCGATAACGAGTGATAAATGATGAGATGACCATTTTGATTGTTATTATCTAATTTTCATTCTTTAAATCATGCGTTTATCTTAGATGAGTTTGTCCTAGTTTAATTTGCCTTGCTTCAAATTAATCCGTCTTTGGTGGACTTTTGCACACACACTCAAAATATCAAGAATTGCTTTAACATGGCTCAAAGTAACTAACCTCCACCTACCTTAGCCTTTTCTAGTGTCTTCCAACTCACACAAAATCTAAAAACCGATTAATCCATTCCATTCCTTTTCACTTATCCCTGTGCCCATAGACTATATTACAACTTGTTTTGGAAGCATTTTGGCGGCGTCAGTTGGGGAGTGGTGGAAAAGTTCTTTGGGAAGTGTACAAGAGAGCTTTGGGAAGTAAGTTTGTTTCTTTTAGTTAAATAGAAGTTGTGAATAGGCATTCCATTGTTAGTATTGTTAAATACTTTTCTCTCACATTCCTAGTTTTTTATACTCTCTCTATCCCTAATTGAATCCTTTATAAATATGTGTTTGTTGATTTAATGTAGTATTGATATTTATAACATCTTCTCCTTTCCTTGGCCTCTTGCCTATTCAATCAAGTAGATGATAAATGCCATTCATAAACCCTCTAAAATCATTCGCTAGTAAGATAATCCTCATAAGGTGATTAGACTTTGTATGCCTTGTATACATAGATCTCAAGCATTAATGAGGCTTGCTTTGTCTTTTAGATGATACATTTGTGTATTTCTTATTAGCCTATGTCCATTTTAGTAGAGAGAGGAGAAGGAGACCTTCTATGATTGAGATACTTTAATTATTAATAGTTTTATTTACATTCACCCTCTCTCTAGAATTTGTAATTTATTATCCAAGAGAAATGGAATACATTCTATAATTCTTGTTTAGTTTTTGAATATTCATAGAAATACTAGTATTGTTAAATACATAAATTTGAGATTCCAATCCTTGAATGCTTTAATGATATGTTGAGTGCTTTCTACACTTTATGTGATTTTGAGACTCAATATTTTCTTAGTTAGAGTGTTGCCAAGGAGGATCTCTTAAGTTTATGCCATAATCAACTACACTAATCACCTTAAGGATTCAATTTGTATTTATCAAATGTGTCTAAACCGGATGATTCAATCTCCACCTAGACCTCCCAATCTTAGACAAATGAAATGTTATGATTTATTGAGCTAAACTTTTTAGTTGGCCATTTTCATAATCAAGTCAATTGCCTAGGGGAAACTAACAATGAATTCTCAATGCCTAGTTTGATTTTAGGCCTTTTCTTTTGGTGTATCTCAAGTTTGCATCTTGGTTGGACATTATATGGGAATGGGTTGCACTTGCTTCACACCCTTTGTTACAAGATAAAAATGAGGGATATATTTGTGTTGAATTTTACTTACACCCTTTATTTATATGGCATTTATATGGGAATGGGTTGCTCATGCTTCATACCCTTTTGCTTAGAAAAGTGTAAGGTACTCAACACTTAGGAATTGCATTGAGAATTTTGAATGAGATTAATTTTACATAACATTGCAAAGCAAATGAATTCTATAATGCCTTAGCCTTTTCTTATCAATTGATACATCACTTTAATTTTTATTGCAAAACTTTTAAAATCAACAACTAAAATCAACCAATCAAATTCTCTTGAACAAAGCCTTGGACTCGTAATCACCACATCGTCTTTCCGACTATCCTTGTGGTTCGACACTTGGACTTACAAAGTATTATAACTTGACGACCTACACTTGGGTTCCTAAGCGCGGAATTATTTTCGGGCGCGTCAAGTTTTTGGCACCGTTGCCGGGGATACGGCGAAAGACGAATTACGGGTTTTGTACAAAAATTCGCTTTGTAAGTATTTCTTCTCCCTTTGTGAATAAGTTTTTCTTGCTTATTATTTTGTTCTTTTATAGGTGGCAATTTTCTTTAACATCACCTTCCCGAGCTTATGCTCGGGGACTTGTACATTGATCTTCACATAAGTCCACCAAGAGGTGAACCACTACCAAGGCATCCTTCTTCTTCACCCACTCTATCCAAGATGGATAACGAGGACAATGAGTCAAATGCCGGAGAGAACAATGATCACAATCGTCCGGTCCGCACAATGCGAGATTACCTTCAACCTCCTCGAGGCACTTCAAACTCTTGCATTGTCATTCCCACGGGTCAAGCCGGAACATTCACTCTCAAACCGGGCATGTTACAACATATACCATCATTTCATGGTATGGATTCCGAAAACCCTTACTTGTATTTAAAAGATTTTGAGGAAGTTTGCTCTACTTTTAGAGAAGCTAACACAAATGAGGAAGTAATGAGGTTAAAACTTTTTCCATTCTCTTTAAAGGACAAAGGCAAAATATGGCTCAATTCTCTACGTCCCAATTCCATTCGAACTTCGCAAGAATTACAAACCGAATTTTTAAAGAAATTCTTTCCCGTTCATCGAACCAATGCTTTGAGAAGGCAAATTTCAAATTTTTCTCCTAAAGAAAATGAAAGTTTTTACAAGTGTTGGGAAAGATACAAAGAACTTTTGAATTCTTGCCCCCGTCATGGACATGAGACATGGAGTATTGTGAGCTATTTTTACGAATCACTCACTCCCGCCATGCGCACGTTTGTGGAAACGATGTGTAATGGAAATTTTTTGAGCAAAAGTTCGGAGGAAGCTTTGTTGTATTTTGATGAAATAGCCGAAGGTGCCCAAAATTGGAACACCTACACGGATGAGGGTAAGGGTAAAGTTTCCGAGAGAGGGGGTTTGTACCAATTGTCAAAAGGTGATGACATTGAGTTAAAATTTATTCAATTGTCAAAGAAAGTCGAAGCCATGGAGTCTAGTAAAATGAAAAAAAGTAGTGTAGATACTAGCACCGTTTGTGTCATTTGTGAGAAGGTGGGACATTCCACGGAGGAGTGTCACACAATTCCGGCCTTCAAAGAGGTCCTTCAAAGTCCCTCACAAGTCAATGCTATGAACTCATATTCTAGGCCACACAATGACCCATTTGCTCAAAGGTACAATGAAGGGTGGATAAATCATTCTAACTTTAGTTGGGTGGGAAACCAAAATGCTTATCAAAATTCGAATGCAAATTCAAATTCCTACCAACAAAGACCACCTCCACCCCAAAACAACTCTTTTGGTCAAACTAACCCAAACCCAAATGCAAATTTGGAGTCTCTCTTACGGTAATTTATAGATAAGACCAATAGAGAGGTTGGTGATTTGAAAACCCAAATGTCCAAACTCACCACCGCATTGTCCATTCAAGAAAAAGGGAAATTTCCATCTCAACCCTTAGCTAACCCTCGAGGCCAAGCTTTATTGATCAATGAGGGTGAGTCAAGTGAAAATGTGGAGGAGTTGAAATCCATCACCGTCCTTAGGAGTGGGAAAGAGATTGACAAAACTATAGTTCCTAAGGCCAAAAAACCGGCGGACATAGCCAAGTCAAGTCAAGTCGAGGATATCACCCTAGAAGAGAGAATGAGGGAAGAAGAGAGAGTTGGAAAAGAGGATTTAGAGAAAATCCGAAATAACATCAAAGCCCCTTTTCCCGAAAGGTTAAATCAACCTTCTAAGGAAAATCACAACACCGGAATTCTTGATGTGTTTAGACAAGTCAAGATCAACATTCCTTTGCTTGATGCGGTCAAGCAAATACCTTCATATGCTAAATTTCTCAAGGATTTGTGTACCACCAAAAGAAGGTTAAATGTTAAGAAAAAGGCGTTTATGACGGAGCAAGTGAGCTCGATCATGCAAGGCACTCGCATTCCAAAATTTAAAGATCCCGGTTGCCCAACAATTTCATGTTTAATTGGCAATTGTCGTATAAAAAATGCCTTGCTTGATTTGGGAGCTAGTGTCAATGTACTTCCTTTTTCGGTGTACAAACAATTGGGGTTACGAGAGTTGAAACCCACCAAAGTGACGATTCAATTAGCGGATCGATCCGTTAAGATACCAAGAGGAATAGTAGAGGATGTTTTAGTGCAAATTGATAAATTTTACTTTCCCGTTGATTTCATTGTTCTTGATATGCAACCGGTAGCAAATCCCGCTAATGAAATTCATGTCATTTTAGGAAGACCATTTCTTGCCACATCTAATGCCATCATTAATTGCAAGAATGGAATTGTTAAATTGACTTTTGGAAACATGACTCTTGAGCTAAATGTGTTCACTTTAAGCAAACAACAAAATAATTTTGACGAAGAAAGTGAACATGTGAACATGATATAGTCATTAGTCCAAGATCATTACATTGATACTTACGATTCGAACTCAATGGAAGACAATCTAACAACTTCCAATGAATTCGATGAGTGTTTGAACGTATTTTCTTTGCTTGATGACAAAGTTCAAGATCCAAAGAAGCAAAAAGAGAGCACATCCGATCCAACACCAAAGCTTGAGGGACAAATGGAGCTCAAGCCATTGCCAAGCAACGGAAGTTGCAAATAGAGGAATTGGAGGAATTGAGGAGGGACGCATATCAAAATTCAAAATTAAGCAAGGAAAGAGCGAAAAAATTTCATGATAAATCGATTTTGAGAAAAGATTTCAAACTTGGTCAAAAAGTCCTTGTTTATGATACGCGTCTCCACCTTTTTTCCAGAAAATTAACGTCTCGTTGGACCGGCCCCTACATTGTCAAGCATGTATTTCCATTTGGGGCCGTGACGGTGGTTGATCCGAAAACGAATTTCGAATTTAAAGTTAACGGGCAAAGATTGAAATTGTTTTTGGAAATTCCAACGCTAGAGGAGTCCACCCCTCTAAGCGACCCGACCTACGCCTAACAAGCGTAGGTCATGTTTGTATATAATTTTTTTTTATTTTCTGGAGTTTTAGGACGATCATCACACGTTGGAAAAAGTTCATGGACTAAAACGCAAAAACAGCAAACTTGGAGGTACTAGAGTGAATGGACCAAAAGCCAAAAAATCAAAGTTTCAAAAAAATTTGGAGTCCACTGCCAGAGCTCTGATCGATCAGCCACACCCTCTAATCGATCAGAGGGTAATTTTTCCGCAAAAAAAAAAAATTTTTTTTTTTTTTTGGCCCCAAAAAGCCCATTTCTTCCCCATTTCGAGCTCCTCTCTCTCCCATCCTCCATTAACCCTCTCTTCATCACCCCAAACACTAAAATACCTCCACTAAACACTCCATTAAAAATCATTCATCCATTAAATCCTTCTAATCCTTCACCACTCTCTCCATTTTCACCCAAAAAATCATCAAACCTATCACTTTATCTCACTAAAAATTCAAACCCTTCACCCCACCTCCATTTTCGAAATCCTCACCAAAAATTCAGATTTGTGCCTTCTATTCTACCCATTTATCATCTCAAGCACATAACCTTCACTCTCATCCATTAATTTCCACCCAAATCTTGAATTTTGACCCCATAGATCCCCAATTTCGAAACCCACTTGTCC
This sequence comes from Lonicera japonica, assembly GCA_021464415.1. Taxonomy (NCBI): domain Eukaryota; kingdom Viridiplantae; phylum Streptophyta; class Magnoliopsida; order Dipsacales; family Caprifoliaceae; genus Lonicera; species Lonicera japonica. The sequence continues at coordinate 38,543,768 of CM038467.1, forward strand.
CAAGCTCCAATGGCATCATCCTCTACCAACCCAAGTCCAAGAAGAAGCATGGTCACTCCTCCTAACTTTGAAAACTCCATTTTTTTATTTTATTTATTATTTTATTTTTATTTTTTGCTTTATTTTCTTTTTGGGTTATTGGATTATCTAAACATAACTACTTGTGATGGCTTGAGCTTTAATTTTGCATGTTATGTTTGACTAATGCTAACCCACTTTGTTTAGATTTTTGTATATATTTTAGCTTTGAAATTGATCCTAGCTTATTTTTGGAGAAATTGGAAAGCAATTTTCCAAGCATTCGCCCATTGTTTCGTCGACCTCAAGAGCATTGAGGACAATGCCAACTTTAAGTTGGGGGGTGAGCACTTTCAAATCTCAAATGCTCAAGCATGCTTTATTTCATGTTAATTTTCTCCATGCTAGGATCGATTTCACCATGTTATCGAAGTTTGAAAAATGATGATCAATTTTTTTTAGAATTGTCCTTGAATTGATGGTTTTTGGCATGAAATTCTTGATTCGGATAAGTAGTTGAGTAATAATCTCTATGGCATTGCTTCATTTAGATTCTTGAGCCTTGTAGTTTCCTATGAATATGCATAATGTTGTGGCTTGATTTAGTCTTTGGTTTCACATAGAGTGATTTTCATCTTGTGTAGAGAGAAGTAATTTTCAAATGCAATAAAAGCTCTTTCGAAAAGATCCTCCTTAGAGGGGACACATGCATGGCACTTACAAAAAAAAAAAAAAAAATTTGAAAACTTGGATGACTTTTGAACTTAATATTGACTTTAAGCTTCACTTGACTAAATTCATAAGTCATTTTGTCTAATATTAAGGATAGGCAAAGGTTACCATATGGAAAAAGGGTGAATAGCTTCCTTTGTGCATTCAAAAAAAAAAAATATGAATGCAAAATCACAAAGTGAGACCGCTGCCTTCCACAGAGATGCAAACCACCTTGAACTAATTTAGCAAAAAGTCCAAGTAAAAGATAAAGAAAAGTGCTTAAAATTGACAAAGTTCTTGAGCTTTTGTTTTTGAAAGATTTCTCTCTTCCACTATTGATGAATAGAACTATTTGTGATTAAGAATGATTGTGTCCAAGATCCATATGCATAGTGTGTTCAAATGGGAATGTGGAGCTAGTTTCTAAAGGAGATTGTAAGCAATGGAGATCGTCATTCAAATGCCAACATTCCGAAAATTGTAATAGTAATGCCAAACACTTGAATCAATTCATGGAAATGCTTCAATTCTGCTACTTAGAGTTCAAACTTCGGATGTTTGTGGGTATCATCGCTGTAAACCCTCACGAGACACAACTCGTCTTCTAGGGGAACTTAGGAGTTCAAAGGCTTAATGAATGTGCTAAATGCATTTTCGGATATTATACATAGCTATTTTTATTTTGCTTGCTAAGGGACTAGCAAGAGTTTAGTTGGGGGTGTTGATAAACGCATAATTTTGTAGTCGATAACGCCATTTTGATTGTTATTATCGCGTTTATCTTAGCCTAGTTTAATTAAATTAACCCACTTTTGCACACACACTCAAAATATCAAGAATTGCTTTAACATGGCTCAAAGTAGCCTTTTCTAGTGTCTTGATTGTGCCCATAGGTTTTGGAAGCAAGTTGGGGAGCTTTGGGAAGTGTACAAGAAAAATAGAAGCCAAAAAAGAAGAAAAAAAAGTCTCCCGAAATGTCCTCTGATCGATCAGAGGAGCCTCTGATTGATCAGAGGCCACCTTTTAATGCAAAACATGCCCTCTGATCGATCAGAGGGTGCTCTGATCGATCAGAGCCCACCTTACAAGCCAAAATCTCCCTTCTGATCGATCATAGGAGCCTCTGATCGATCAGAGACCTCCCAGAATGCACAGCACAGCCCCCAAAAGTAGCTTTTCTCCCCTTTTGATGCATGGAAACTCACCAATAAAGGCTGGACTTTCTATTTCTAGATAGGATCAGGTGTCTTTCCTTTGGATCTTTAGAAAAGTGTACTAGAATACCCATTTTTGGGCATTGCTCTCCCATTATTTAATTGCTCTTTGTCCCTCATGTAATGTATGTAATTTTCTAGATCTAGATTCAAGTAGCATAAGTATTATTTTCCTGCACTTTGTTTATTATCTATCACTTGTAAGAAATCTAGTTAGAGAAACTCTTGAGATAAATGGAAATCCCTTTAATGGTTTTTGTTCATACAACTATCATGGAGTAGTTTCATTGCTAAGGCTAGAAGATGAAGTTTGCATTGCATTAATTATGTAAGTTTGTTTCTCATTCCATTGTTAGTATTGTTAAATACTTGTTGAATCCTTCATCTTCTCCATTCAATCAACCATTCATAAGCTAGTAAGATAATCCTCATAAGGTGATTAGACTTTGTATGCCTTGTATACATAGATCTCAAGCATTAATGAGGAGATGATACATTTGTGTATTTCTTATTAGCCTATGTCCATTCCTTCTATGATTGAGATACTTTACATTGCCAAGCATGTTTAGTTTTTGAATATTCATAGAAATACCATAAATTTGAGATTCCAATCCTTGAATGCTTTAATGATATGTTGAGTGCTTTCTACACTTTATGTGATTTTGAGACTCAATATTTTCTTAGTTAGAGTGTTGCCAAGGAGGATCTCTTAAGTTTATGCCATAATCAACTACACTAATCACCTTAAGGATTCAATTTGTATTTATCAAATGTGTCTAAACCGGATGATTCAATCTCCACCTAGACCTCCCAATCTTAGACAAATGAAATGTTATGATTTATTGAGCTAAACTTTTTAGTTGGCCATTTTCATAATCAAGTCAATTGCCTAGGGGAAACTAACAATGAATTCTCAATGCCTAGTTTGATTTTAGGCCTTTTCTTTTGGTGTATCTCAAGTTTGCATCTTGGTTGGACATTATATGGGAATGGGTTGCACTTGCTTCACACCCTTTGTTACAAGATAAAAATGAGGGATATATTTGTGTTGAGTTTTACTTACACCCTTTCTTTATATGGCATTTATATGGGAATGGGTTGCTCATGCTTCATACCCTTTTGCTTAGAAAAGTGTAAGGTACTCAACACTTAGGAATTGCATTGAGAATTTTGAATGAGATTAATTTTACATAACATTGCAAAGCAAATGAATTCTATAATGCCTTAGCCTTTTCTTATCAATTGATACATCACTTTAATTTTTATTGCAAAACTTTTAAAATCAACAACTAAAATCAACCAATCAAATTCTCTTGAACAAAGCCTTGGACTCGTAATCACCACATCGTCTTTCCGACTATCCTTGTGGTTCGACACTTGGACTTACCAAGTATTATAACTTGACGACCTACACTTGGGTTCCTAAGCGCGGAAGTATTTTCGGGCGCGTCACATAGATGGATTATAAATTTGTTAGCTTATCTTTGATTCATTTATTGATATATTGAGTGCTTCTTACATTTTATGTGATACTTAGACTCTTTATTTTCTACCATGAGTGATAAATGATGAGATGACAAATTTATCCCATAAACCTCATTCCGTTTCATTGTTAGGATTCACTTTCTAATTTTCATTCTTTAAATCATGAGATATCATACACTCGCGTTATGTTAAATCTTTTTATGATGAGTTTGTCATATCTATCTCGGATTAGCTTCATCGGGACTGGGTTGCCTTGCTTCACACCCGTAGCTAAGAGGTAGGAATGATAACATCGTCTTTGGTGGAATGTCGTTTGTCTCTTTCTTGATATAGATTCAATCCGGGAATGAGTCGCCTAGCGTCGCACCCTTTGCTATTGAGAGATACACCAACATTCCCCATATCTCGAGAAACCTTGTGTTGAAACCTTTGTATGAGCTAGTGATCACCGTCTCTTAAATCGTAACTAACCTCCACCTACCTTAGTGCTTTCTTATTAATTTTCACAACTGTCTTACATTTACGTTGTTCTACAACAAATCCAACTCACACAAAATCTAAAAACCGTAAAATCCGTAATCCATTCCATTCCTTTTCACTTATCCATGTGGTTCGACACTCGGACTTCCGAGACTATATTACAACTTACGTGCCTGCACTTGGGCTATAACACAACGCGCTATTTTGGCGGCGTCACATGGATATGATTATAAGTGGGTGACACGTGGTGGAAAAGTTCATTTTCTCTATTGAGCTTGTTTAATCAGTTCTAATATTTGGATTATTCCTTTGTAATAAGGTGTGGCCTCTAGAAAATACATATCTCTTAATAGCAAAGGCCTTGCTATGCAATCTGCTTTGTGGATGCCATGTGATGGAGGTTATGTTATTTTCCTTTTAGTTAAATAGAAGTTGTGAATAGGCTTACGACAACAGTCTAACTTCTTGCAGAATTCTTAGATTTGCATGTACATAACAAATTTTATGTCCTTTAAGAGTAGCAAGGTCTTTCTCTCACATTCCTAGCTACCCGCATTTTTATACTCTCTCTATCCCTAACTGCTCTTTAAATTTTCACTATTATAAATATGTGTTTGTTGATTTAATGTAGTATTGATATTTGTAACATAGAGACGACTCTCTCTACTTTCCTTGGCCTCTTGCCTAAGCACTCCCGTCTCCCACAATCTTCTCTCTCAAGTAGATGATAAACGCATAATATTGTCATTAATATGTTCTTTTTCGGAGTCGTTTGACGCGTTTAACCCTCTAAAATCATTCGGTTTGCTAATTTATCTCGCGATTAGTCTCGTAGCATATTTTTTATTTAACATTGCTTGGAAAGGCATTTTTGTGTTTATGTTGTTGCCTTTAGATCTTGAGGAATTTATTGAGTAAAAGAAGAATGATCAACAGAGCAATTTTTGGCCTTTAAAACAAAAAGTCAAGGAAAAGTCAAAGAGTTGGATCTATCTAGCTTTTTGCTAGATCAATCAAAGAATTTTTCCTATCACTTGGATCCATCTAGCTCAAGCCAAAATTAATCTAGATGGCTTGCTTTGTCTTTTATGTCACCTCCCTTATTTTGCTCATCTATCTCATAGCTAGTTTGGAGACTAAATAGTGGCTCAAATCACTATCTCTTAGAATATTGTTTTTTATACAAGAGTGGCTATTTTCCAATGGATAAAAGAGATAGTTTCTCTTGGATCTTTAGTAGAGAGAGGAGAAGGAGAGAACACGCTCATCTATATATATAGTCTCCATTATTGTATTGAAAAACACTTAGACTCTTGAATTATTAATAGTTTTATTTACTTGTCTTGAATATCACCCTCTCTCTAGAATTTGTAATTTATTATCTTCATTGAAGAGAAATGGAATACACTTCTATAATTCTTGTCTCTACATTTATTATGGAGTAAATTTCTTTGCTAAGGCTAAAAGATGAAGTTTGCAATGCATTAATTATGTAAGTTCTTTTCTCATTCCATTGCTAGTATTGTTAAATACTTGTTGAATCTTTCATGTTCTCCATTTAATCAACCATTCATAATCTAGTAAGATAATCTTCATAAGATGATTTGACTTTGTATGCCTTATATATCTAGTTCTTAAGCATTAATGAAGAGATGATACACTTGTGTATTTCTTACTAACCTATGTCCATTCCTTCTATGAATGTGATACTTTTCATTGTCAAGCATGATTAGTCTTTGATATTCATGGAAACACCATAAATTTGAGATTCCAATCCTTGAATGCTTTAATGATTTGTTGAGTACTTTCTACACTTTATGTGATTTTGAGACTCAATATTTTCTTAGTTAAGGTGTTGCCAAAGAGGATATCTTAAGTTTATGTCATAAACAACTCCACTAATCACCTTAAGGATTCAATTTGTATTTATCAAATATGTCTATACCGGATGGTTTATCCTCCACCTAGACCTCCCAATCTTAGGCAAATGAAATGTTATGATTTATTGAGCTTAACTCTTTAAGTGGCCATTTCCATAATCAAGTCAATTGCCTAGAAAAAACTAACAATGAGTTCTTAAATGCCTAGTTTAAATTTATGCCTTTTATTTTGGTGTATCTTAAATTTGTATCTTGGTTGAGTATTATATGGGAATAGGTTGCCTTGCTTCACACCCTTTGATTACACGATACAAAGGAGAGATACACTTGTGTTAAGTTTTGCTTACACCCTTTTTTCTTATGGTATTTATATGGGAATGGGTTGCTTTTGCTTCACAACCTTTTGCTTAGAAAAGTGTAAGGTACTCAACACTTAGGAATTGCATTGAGAATTTTGAATGAGATTAATTTTACATAATATTTCAAAGCAAATGAATTTTATAATGCTTTAGCCCTTTCTTATCAATTGATACATCACTTTAATTTTTATTGCAAGACTTTAAAATCAATAACTAAAATCAACCAATCAAATTCTCTTAAACAAAACCTTGGACTCGTAATCACCACATCGTCTTTCCGACTATCCGTGTGGTTCGACACTTGGACTTACCAAGTATTATAACTTGACAACCTACACTTGGGTTCCTAAGCGCAGAAGTATTTCGGCCACGTCAGTAGACCAGCCTCTTCAGGTATACATACATTTCTACATATACATTTGGGCACTTCCATGTTCTTTTGTTTAAATATATGATTTTGTTTAAATACATACTTTAATTCTTTAAACTTTAATTTTTCTCATTGGTAATTGATTTACTATATATATGCTCTTTATGTTATATTTTTCTTGTTACTATGGTTGCTTTTCTACCCAGACGATTGTGAAAGATCAAGAGATGGAGAGGTTATATGAAATGATTTCTTGATGGCAGGTCACCTGCTTTATCTTGTATTTGCCTTAACTAGCCTTGTTTTTTGATTATTTAAGTAAATCAATTATGGATTTCATTTCTATAAAGCAGGGTTGAAATGAGATACAATTTAAAGAATTAATTCCAAGAAGAAAATTGAAGGGAAACCAGGGCAAGATGATTATGGTGGATTGATGACATTATACTGATTGCATGTAAGGTAGTTTAGACTTTAAAATGATGTAATTTTAGCATCTACTCTTGTAATATCAACTGGTTATTTGTGTCGGATGCATTAAGAAGTTGTACTTTTTTAACATACAATTATTTAATACACCGTGTATAAATAATCGGAACAATTGTCTATTTGCCTATTGGTTGAAAACATTGACATTATTCAAATGTATTTGTAAAAAGGTGTTGTTGATTTATAAGTGTTTTCGACCATTGCAAAACTTTAATCAATAAATGTTGAAAACACTTATAATTTTGGAGAATGTAAGTGTCTTAAACACTTACAAAATGTGTTACAAATACAAATTTTGTAAGGGTTCCTTACACTTATAAATTTTTGTAAGTGGTCAATATATAAGTGTTTTAAACACTTACAGTTAGCCTTCCCACGTGTCTAAAACACTTGCATATTAGCTTTTTTGGTGTAGTGTCTTGTTCAAGTTATATCGGTTGTTGAATATTTATTTAGTTAAATTACACATAAAGTTTGAATATCTATAGAGGCTAAACTTTTTTTCAAGTGACGATTAAGTTAATAGACGATCGTGGACTTGCAAGTTATGTAACAAATTTTATATAAATGTGACAGTTAACTTTCGTATATATCTGGGCTACAAATGAGCATAAAACATCAACTATCAATAATTTTGTAGAAAAATGAAAAGAAATTCCTAAAGTATTATATATAAATGCAAATAATAGTCTACCACTTGCCGACCACATGGGGATTTTAGGGGCAGAAGATATTGTTAATCATAGTTGGAAGAGAGATGTAATAGTGGGTTGTATATTTTTGGAATGTACAATTCCTTAATGCACCCGAAATTATCACGTAAATAAAATGAATAAGAATATCATTTTCAATGTTATAATTAGTGTATTAATAATTTGAAACAACGCCCGAGAAATAGTTAGCATGTGTACATATGGAGAAAAGAAAATTTCTGCGTTTGAAGGTTAATCTTTTCAAAAATATACAATGCTTGCGTAATTCGCCTAGGCTTCTTTTTTTAATACTTAGTTACATGTGGTTTAGTAGCAAACATGTCATTCGAATGTATGTATAGTAACATAACGTTATAATGAAGGTAACTTATAAAGTAACAAACATAGTGTTAAAACAAAGTACCGGCCGGGTAGAATGATATTTTTTAAGATTAATTTATTAAATTACATCACTAATATTCAAATATTGGAGGAAATTAATATTGAATTTATAACTTTCCTTTCACAGTTTTCTATCGAAACTCTATTTTATATTTCATGCAAAGTATTTATTCTTTGTTTTTTTCTTTTCTGCTTTAAATCATTCTCTCCTTTTAATATGTTAGAATAAGATTATCACTTTGAGTCGAATTCTAATACCGAAACTTGTAAGACTTTACCAATGCCGAAACTACTTTACCAGCAAGCCAGAACATGTAAGATTTTACCAGGTAAAGATATCATTTCATAACAAATTGATATAGTTAATGCTATCATTTCGTATGAATAATTGACATACTCAATGCTAACAAAATGAATCATGCTATTTGACTTTGTATTATTAGGATGAATTGAAGCTTCAACTAACAAAATTTTCAAAATGAGAATAATTAGGATGAATTGAACCTTCCAACAGACAAAATCATTTGCAGATGAAGATTTTGGTATTTTTTTTGTTTTTAATTTTTCCATTTAAATTTGTGGACAATTTCAGATGAAATTAACAAATGTGATTTTATTAAAAAAAATCTTTAACCAGTCTAATTCGGGAAACGATAGAAAAGATTGACTTATTAACCATATTAGCTAGAGGAAAATTACATTTTTTTGTTAAAATTTGGTAGAGATGATTTACTCATTATAACAATCATCTCTACTAAGTTTAATGAAAAAAATTCATTTGTTTAACTCTTAAAATGGATGGTACTATATTAGAAAATTTTGAGCAAAATTACATTAACATTTACGATGAATTAATAGTCTACCATCATTATAGTCGTGATTATATATAATGCAAAATTTGGGAATGGAATATTACTAAAATGGGAGTATCTCGTAATTTATATCTAATATTTATAATAAAAAATTGTAATCATGTTTAATACAAGAAAATAATTTAATCTCCTTTCAAAAATTAGTCGTCCTTCTGTCAGATAGTTTTTTATTACATGACAAAATGCTTAATAATAATAATACGTGTGTTAGTACCAATCATTAATAATTAGTGCATATCATAAATTTATAATGAAGCTAATTTATAAAATAACTAATGTAAGGTTGTAATAATCACCCCTGTTTGTTTTAGAAAAACTAGATTTAGCTTAGAGGATCCCAACAATAGTTTATATTTAGGTTTTGTGTACACTATGTAAAACTTGTAAAAATATTGGGCTCCAGCAGTCTTTTACATTTAGTTTTTGTGTAAAATGAATGTGTAAAATACACCCCATGCAAGTTTGCATTGCCACATGAGCTTTTTCTTTCCTCAATTATTTTATAAAATTTTAAAATGTAATAACTTTTAATATAAATCATATATTTTAGTAAAAAATATATATCTAAAATCTACTCACCAACAAATCAAGATCCATTGTTATTATAATATTATGTATACCAAAATTTAAGAAAAAATAATAAAAAAATTGCATAAAATGATATATAATATGCATAATTATCTTATTATTAGTTCATTCAAAATTTACACAAAAGTTAAAAAATGTACCATTGGAGCATATTTTTTTTACACTTCAAGTTTTATGTAAAAGTATATTAACACATAGGATTTACACAAAAAAAAAATACACAACAGTTAGAGATGCTCTTAGAATTATCCATTTTTATTAATTTTAGAATTTTTTTGAATTTAAAAAATGTCAGTTATTAAAGTTTTATCACATTGTGGGTTTGTCGTAAAATATTAGAAGAAACTAATAATATTAAATATTATTAAATTTTATCCGAAAGAAAATATCTCAATTAATTTTGAATACTAAAATATTTTTATCGCTTCAGTATACATACACTACTTTTAATAGTTGACACAGTTTATTGTTATTAGGATTCTAACCGTAACCTGAGTTTACATAGTTATTAGGATTCTAACTATTAACTATTTATTATTGGTATATTAAATTATAAGTTAAACTTTTGTAATTTAATATTTTTTTTTAGTAATTCAATATTTATCAACTAGAAACTCCGATCCCTTTGTAATGATTGATGATACTAACATTTGTAAATAGTTAAATTAATCTGATCCTTTGTTTTTAAGATTTTTTAATGCCACCTTTGTAATTTTAATATTTTACAAAATTAAAATTTTTAATTTAAAATTAGTTCATTCTAAATTGATAAATAGTAAAGTTTTTATGAGCGTGATTGCTTATTTTCTCACGAGCTTGTATAATAGTTATAAATTTTATAATTTAACTCTTTACATTGTCTTATTTAATAAGAATTATCTTAAGCTTATAAAATTATACTGTATGTTAATTTATTTTTTCAAAGAACTTAAATAATTTATAATTAAAAAATATTGAATGGCCAAATTCATAAATTAAAGACTAACCAAAGGGGTTCTTACTTTCACTATGCTACAAAATTTGAGAGGTATATGAGTTACACCGAAGTTTGGGGGATAGGCTTCTACCTAGTTTCATCCCGGTTAGAACCTAAATTATTTTGCTTCTAATTTCTAAACAAACTATATATCTTATCACTAGCTAATAAAATTTCAGACAAAAATATTTGTATACAAGCTACTTATGAATTGAAGGCATAACAATATGAAAAATGATATAAAAAAAAATTAATTAAATTATGCGAGAAGTTAAAAAATGAGTAATAGCATTTTCTCTCTCCTAAAAAAGAAAAATAAATATCACAAAATCTAGCTATATATCTAATATCCGAAACAATAGCATTCAAATCCCATGGAGGAACACCTTCTGAACTACTCAAGAGGATGGTAGACAAATGTTCGGAGAGACCTTCAGGCAAAACAAAAAACGCAGGTCTCTCTTACTGCTAGAGCTTCGCACAAAGTAGTGGAAATTAAAAACATGAACTTTTTTGCCAAAACCGTGAACAACACAACCATCGGCAGAATTCTATTTCCTTGTGGATTATATGTGCGTACTTGTCAAATCCATATAAATTGGCAACCGTCGAGTTGCAAGTCAATAAATTTTCTATATATATATATATATATCTTAGGGCCACGAATGAGCATATATAAACATCCAAATATCGACCACCAATTAATTTTCATAGAAAAAGAGAAAAGAAAAATGATGTATTACATGCACATATATACGTCTTGAAAACAAAATTATGTAAATACGAAGAATAGCTAGACCACTGTGATGGTGACTACAGGGAGGTTTTAGGGGTAGAAGATATTGTTATAGTAAGAAAAGATATGCTCATACCAGATACATTAATTGGTGGGTTGTACATTCTCGAAATGCACTACTCATTAATCCATTCGGTACCATTATTTTTTAAATGAGATGAGTAAGCATCATTTTCGATTTTATAATTAGTGTATATTAATAGTTTGACGCAGCACCGAGAAATAGTTAACATGTGTGCATAAGGAAACAACATGATTTTTACCTTGAAGGTTAATATTTTCAAAAATTAGTCAACTTATAATGTGTGCGTATATAATGCCACTAATCTATTTTGGTAGTTACATGTGTGCTTTTAGTAACAAGCATGTCATTTGCATGAATGTGTAAAGCATAATTTTATAATGAAGGTAACTTATAAAGTAACAAACATAATACTATAACAAAGAAACGGGTGAATTGATATATTTTACTATGGATATATTAAATATTTCATTAATCATGTTGAAATATTGGAGGAAACTAATATAAATTTCTAATTTTCTTTTGATTTAAGTACTTCATCTTTTTTCTAAAGATTTTGTTCTATATTTCGTGCACTGTATATGTTCATTGTTTTTCTCTTTTAATCTTCTAATACTTCCACTCGTAGAGATGTCGAATACTTTGTCCCACCCACTGATATTATTTGCAAAAATGGTTATATATATCGTAATGAAGTGATGTCTCAAAACCGGTGAGCATAACGACGTTAAATGTCATTTTGTGGGAATTAACAAATATATATTACTAAACATGATATATCTGAGATGGCTACAGAAAATGTTATTATTAACAGCTGATGTTTCGAATCCATGAAAATTTGTGCTCACAAATCAAGGATGGATTTGCAAAGGAAAAGAACTCATTGTTGCTTAAAATTTTATTGCACATACAATATAGAAGTTACAGATTTTGTAAATTTTTTTTTTTTTTTATTTTTTTATTTTTGTCAATGAGCATGAGGGGATAGTAATAATGAGAGTACTCTGCTTATAAGATTTCCTCAACAATGTTTTTAAGTTGGTTCATTTTAGTTATGTTTGAACCGTGTCCTCATTACTGGTTTGTGGAGGAGTTAACCTTTCGGGTAAGACTTATTTTTTTTTTCTTTTTAATTTATAAATTTGTGGGCAATTATAATTTATATTTTCTGTTAAAAAACAAAATTCTTTTTGATTTAAATAAACAGTCGAATTCAGGAAACCATAAAGGGGTTTAACTTAAGTAATTAGTGGAAAATATATAAAAAAAAACAATTATATTGAAAAACATTAGAGGAAAATAAAATAAAATTTCTAATTTTCTTTTGATTTAAGAAAAGAGTCTAATTTAGGGAAAAAATAAAAAATATTAATTTAATAATTATATTAAGAGATGATATATAATTGATATGGTCTGATAACAAATCTGGATGTGTATTACTATATTATTATATATTGGATTAACATATAAGATATTCTATAAATTGTTGATTTGTATTAAGTTTGAAGAGAGATGAGTTTACTTAATAAGATTGCTGACTCCGTCCTGGCCACGTTTGAAATTAATTACCCTTGTTGTCTCAAAAAAGAAAAAGGAAATTGTACTTACTTTGTGAGCCACTGTAAATATGCATATTGGCAGGCAGATTCTAAAGAGAACAAAAGAACGTTCATTTTAATGGTTAAACTGGCAATTTTTTTCATGAACATTATAATGGATCATAACCACAAAAGCTCACCATAAAATTCTATTCGAAAGTGGATGTAATGGAAAATTGATATATATCTTCGATTTCAATATTGAAATTTTAAATGATCATCTCACTAACTTAAAAACTAAATTTTTTGAGAAAATTTGGTAGAAATGATCTACTAAATTTAAAGATATCTCAACTACGTTTATTGAAATAATTCATTAGTTTAACCTTTAAAATTAAGTTATGGTATATATTAAAACAGAATTTTCTGCAAAATTACAATAACATGAGAAATAGTTCACCATCATTATGCCCATGACTAAATATAATGCAACATTTGGGAATAGAATATTGCTACAGTAGGAGTATTTCGTAATTTATATCTAATATTTTAATAAAAAAAATTGTGATCATGTTTAATACAACAAAATGATTTAATCTCCTTTTTGAAAATTAATGGTTCTTGTATCATGATGATAATTTTTTTTATTATGACAAAATGCGTAATAAGAATGAGAATTGTGTTAGTACCAATCATGTTATAATGAAGCTAACTTATAAAATAACTAATGTAACGCAGTAATAATGACCTTTATTTGTTTTCAGAATACTGGATTTATGCTTAGGATCACGCATTTTTATTAATTCCAGGGTTTCTCTGAATTTAAAAGTTCTCACTTAGTAAGTTTAAAGTTAAGAAATTAAAATGAGATTTCATTTACATAATATTAGATTTTACCCATTGTGGTAAAATATTGGGAGAAATTAATATTAGATGTTACTAGGTTGTATGCTTAAATTTTACCCATTTTTTTACCCTTAAATTTTACCCATTTTTTCACGTTCGTCTTGGAAGTTTTTTTTTACTCAAAAGCACACTTAAAAGTTTGAACCGCATCACATGCTCATTCAAAAGTGGATGCCCCGTTAAAAAGGTGGACGGAATGGTCATGTACCGCCCACGTGTTTGTCTTTTTAGGGGTATTTTTGATAGTCTTATTTTATTAATCTTCTTCCCCAAACCAACATCAAAATGAATCATAATTTATAATTACTCAAAACCCTAATCTAAAAAGAAATACAAGACTAATCAAAAGCAAAAATGAGATGGGTGGAGCTCTCAATTGGGAGGATTTATAAATCTCAAAACTCCGAATTCGAAGAAGAAGAAGAACAATGATGATGATGATGATGACGTGTTGGTGGAAATACACCCCAATTTGAAGAATCAAAACCCTAATTTGAAGAATGCTTTGAAGCTCTATCTTCAAGTTGGTGGAAATACACCCAAAATTAAATGGGTTGTTGCAGATAAGCTTACTTCATATTCCTTTCTTAAACCAACAAAGTTGATGCCTCAAATGAGCAAGAAGATGAACATGAGGAAGAGGTAGGAGAGGGAGAATCATATTGGGTTTTGAAGGTTGGAGCTAAGGCGAGGATGACAAAAAAAAATACAATTCCATTTCAAAAAAACCTGGATCTGAAAAATGTGTTGGTTTTTTCCATTGTTTATTTCTCTTTCTCTCTCTATGTATATGGATAAACCGAGTAATTAAAAATTTACCCCCCTTGAAGTTTACCCGTTTTTGCACTTCAATCAATAAAGTTTAATTTGCATAACTTCCATCCTTAAAGTTTGAATCCGATTTTACTTTATTCCAAAACCCCAGCAAACCGTTAGACTTTTGCCCCTGTTTCCGTCCAAAAGTCTAACGGTTTACTGGGTTTTGGACTAAAGTGAAATAAGATTCAAACTTTAAGGATGAGAGTTATGCAAATTAAACTTCATGGATTGAAGTGCAAAAGCGGGTAAACTTCAAGTATGAAATCAAATCATATAGAGAGAAATATGAAATCCCTCAACCGAAAAGAAATATAGAGAGAAATATAGAGTAAAGAGAAAAAGTGAGTGATCATTTTTTTAAGATTTGGAAATTAATGGGTGTTGTGGAGTAATTGGAAGTTAAGGTTTATTTTGATGTTGGTATGGAGAAGAAGATGAATATAATAAGAATACCGATAATACCCCTAAAAAGACAAACACATGGGCGCCATGACGATTTTGTCCACCTTTTTAACTGGGCGTCAACTTAATTTTGGATAAGCATGGGATGCAGTTCAAACGTTGCGTGTGCTTCTTAGTAAAAAAAACTTTCGGAATGACCTTAGAAAAAGACGTAAATTTTAAGGGTCAAAAGTGCTAATTATCTACAATATTGAAAATTTTAAGGCGAAATTGGTGGCTAAAGGTTTTACACAGAAATGACTATAAACAAACCTTATCCCTATGAACAATAATTATACACATAGGAAGCACAATGGTGAGAATATTGATATAAATGTTGTTGATCGTGAATGTAAGCTAGCTAAAATGTAAATTGAAAACGGTCTAAGTTGAAAAGCAAAAAGGGAACAAGTTTTATTGAATATAACAAGACACTGAATAAAAACTTCGATGAAAAGAATTAAAGCAAAAAAAATTAAATAAATAATCATGGCCAACTGGTCAACAATTAAAAAAATATGTAAATTCTAACTTTATTTATCTCATCTATTTATTTAAAAGAAATATATAAATAAATAATTGTTTTCCCAAAAATACGGGGCTTTACATTGTTGGAGTACCGAAACATTACTAGAGCTCCAGGAAACTCCCCAGTGCTCTGGCGACCACCGTCGGAGATCTCACCAAAGCCCTAACATGAGTTCATTCTTATGTTTTGGTAATTAAAGTTTCATAAGTAACACTTTCATTCAAAATTGGATGACCTCTCAATTTTTTGGATGGAAAATCCTTGTGCTTTTGTCCACAAAATGGATTTTCCTTTTAAAAGATGGAAGAGGTGTCTAATTTTAGATGAAACTGCTAGATGATCAAACTTTGAGAACCAAAGTATAAAACTATACATAATGAAATATTAGTGACCAAAATGAGACAATAAGTAAAATTTAAGAATGCGAAAAGGTCAATTACCCAAAATTAATATTCCTTTAACATTGTTATAGTTTTTATAATTCATATAAAATGCTTCTAAGTTATATTGGTAGTCATCTCACATGTTTTGGTAACAAACATGTCATTTGGATGCACGTATAAGGCATAAAGTTACAATGAAAATAACTTACATAATGTTATAAAAATGTAAGAAGTGAAGCTAATTCAGTTATGATGAAGTTATTAGATTACTTCATTAAGTACGATTGAATATTGGAGGAAACTATTATTAAATATATAATCTTTTTTTAATTTACGGAAATAGTTTAATTTAGAGAAAGCGGTAGTAAAAAATAAGAAGTTAATCATAAAACATTCCCATAGAACATCCTCAATTGATCCTTCAATTCGATAAAAATACACAAAAAATAAGATTTAGAATCAAAAAGATTTCTTATTTTATTAGGAGAGGAATTTAATTAAAAAAATAAATAATTGATATTGTTTGGAAAAAAAATTAAATAATTTTTGTATATGATATAGATATTTATAAATGAACCTACTAAAACATTCTTCTTATCTCACTTCCAACTTTCCCTACCAAAAATTTTGAATTTCTTTCAAACTCTTCCAATATTATTTTCAAAGCCCAAACAAATGAAGTTAACACTTTTCCTACATATACATATGGAATCCCGGGCCCATTATCCAAAGGTCGATGACCAGATGTATCTATGTATCACTTGTAAAATTGAGTTAGCCTAAAAGTAAAGGTGCCCAGCCGGATCCAAAAAATACAGAGTTTAAGTCTCATCCCACAGGGGGAAAGATTTATTTGTTATTTTTAGTAAAAATGAGAGAATGGGGCCTCTATTTTTTCTAAATAGGAAAAAAAGAAGGCCATTGTAAGGAATTTTTATTAAAATTATTGTTGATAACAAATTTTTAACAAATGTCTCTCTCCGAAATGAAATTGAGCATTAGTCCTGAACCCTCAAATATCAAAATTAAAGTATACAGTGAAAACCTCTTTCAATTGCAACCACGTATCTGTGCGAATCCACAAATGCGGCCTCCGGGTCTCAACCTCTGGTTTGGGGGCCTGAAACATTGAAAGAAGTTTCGTTGATTCATTTGGTTCTACATGGTGATAATTAATATTGTGTGTCCTTCTATCCTATTCTAGATACAAGAGGGTTCATTCAGAGTCTCCAATATATTTTATGAGAAAATGGACAAAAGAGTTGTGTAAGGGGAAAGGCTAGAGATAAGCCTTTTCCTTGCATGCTTATCTATGAAACTAGGCTTTTATAGGGTTTAGAAACTATATTACGGACTGGGAATGAGTTAAACACCTGTTCCATCCTTTCAGTATCTAGTGGCATTTATATGTTTATTCTATGTTGAAGAACTTGGATGCTTTTACAGATATTCTATTACTTTCCAAAAATATCTTATGAAGACCTGATTTTGGGAAAAACAGGAAAAGGGATGAAAACCTTTGTATTCCGTGATCCGATAATTGGTTTTGTCAATTCTGCTTTACTAATGTCAAAGTTTATCTTTAGTATGAAAACTTGAGATTTGATTAGGTACGTATTGTTCCCTTAGATAACAATATCAATTATTTAGTTCGTTTAATTTAGCAAAAATTGTATCTTATTGGAATTGATTTGAAATGAAATTAAACTCTTGAGGAGAGTGTATCAAATACAATACAGTCTATATGGAAGAAAGCATGTATATGAGTTTAATTTCTACGTAAGTTTTATCAGTTTGAGTTTTAAAAACTTAGTTTTATCTGGATAACAAATAGCCTTACTTCTTCAAGTTTTTCAAATGATTTTATCAGGATTTCATTAAGTTGTTTTATTTGAAAATGATAGAATATCGAAAATATCACAATAAGTTTATTCAACTACAAAGTGGGCAGAACAACATGTGTAAAGAGGTTTACATTATGAATACTTCAATTAAAACAATTGCGGTAAAACAAGGACACAATTATATAATTAAATACTAGAAAAAACTTTTATTACCTGGTGATATATAAGAATAGAAGAGAGAAAATATAATACGATTGATAAAACTTCTAGCGGATATCAACTTTTTTTCTCTAGATATTTCTGAGAATTCGATTCCAAAATATAACACTTTGAGTGTCCAGAATGGACTCAGGAATTCCTCAGTATGTCATAATTTGTATCTAGTACTTTTTTAAAAAATAAATTGTTACCACATTTAAGAAAATTATTTTTTGCTCCTTTTAAAAAATTAATGATCCTTATATCATTAAATATTTCTTATTGTATGACATAATGCAACTATATAGGAATAGTTATAAGAATTATGCTAGTATTTTGTAGCAGTCATGACACTTTCACCATACATATCACAATATTATAATGAAGCTATTTTATAAAATAAGAAGGTGAGATAGAAAACTAGAATATTAAAAGATAATTATACTTTATAAAAATTTAGTTTGGTCAAGTATTAAAGTTTTATTAGGTTTCTTGAGTTACCTTAAAAAATTGGAGGAAATTAATGTAAAATTATACCAAGTTTTATGTGTAGTAATTACGGGTGTAAATCGATCTCCAAAAATCTCAATTGGTTATGTATTTTAATTCATATTTTTTACATATTTATCGGAGTCGATATTCAATAGTGTTGATCCTAATAATCCATATCTGATATGGATTATCTTTATATGTGAATATCCCTTTACCGGATAAAAAATTGGATATATTTAATTATAACCCAATTTACTAAAATCTTTAATTATAAACAAATAAAAATTGGAGATATTTAATTATAAACAAATAAAAAATGTGCCGTAGAAAAGAATAAAAAGAAAAAAAAAAGAAAGAAAGAAGTAAGTTGTATTTACAACTTATGTGATTTACTAGCATCAAGTTTCGAGACCGTATCAAATTTATATGGTAATGATATTTATCATTTGCATATATATATATATATGGTGGATATCTCATAATCTGATATGAATGGTATTGGGGTTATACATTGATAATAAATCAACAAATTCTTTATTAGAATTCAAAGTTTGGTATAAAAAGTTAGTGCCTGTTTCTATGTTTGGTTGGTTGCTGCGTTTTGAAAGACAAACGTACAACTTTTTTTTTCTCTCTCTATCTAGTAAATGTAAGTAGGTGTCACTCGAGTGTTGGGAGGACTTTTCTTTAGTTTACAATTATTTTTTTAATTGAACAATTCGATACTCGTACAAGATGATTTTTTGGCTGAGTTTCATATTATTTAAATTCCATCCGATTGTTCACTATCTTCTTATAAATAAGTTTTTTTCAATTTGCTAATTTTATTTTTAGTTAAAATACATGTCATTTTATTGTTTTAATATATGAGAATTTGTTTTTCTTATTTTTGTATTATTAGAAAGTAAAAAATGCAAAAGAGATAAATCACTTCATTCAAATAAATATTTACTTAATACGGAATTCCTCAAGTTATATATATTTTACACATTATTAAAATGAAGTACGAGCATAGCAATAAGTATTACAATTATTAAAGTTAAGATAATATTGCATCTACAACATGCACATATTGTCCAACCTCGACGGTCTCGAATTTCAATTGTACCATCGTATTAGTCCATCCATATGAACGAATGTCTGTGGTTCCTCCATAATGGACAGTGATAAAAGTAACGACCGTAATTCTTATCAGTGCGCGCTTGATACACTCGCATTTCACCGGCTCCACATGCACATAGTGGTCCACGGATGACATCCATGCTTCTTGAAAAGAAATGTATATACATTAAATATTAAAAATATGTTTACCATAATTTATAAAGAATTAAATATATGAAATGAAATATATTTATGCAAAAATAAAAATAACTTATTTTACATTGCACAAATCTAAGATGCCGTGTACTCATTCCACATTGCCATAGCAATTTGATCTCTATATTCAGACATTAAATTGAGCTGATTTTGTGACATATCCAAATCTTCGAGAGTTTCTGGATTCACGACCACTACTATAAAACTCTCAGCAGTATATTCAGCAAATAATTGATCGTCTGCACTATGCATTCAAATGAAGTTATGCACAACACAACAAGCAGTAACCATCATAGCCTGCATTGTTTGTTTGAAATTAGTCATTTGCTTCAATATTGGAAATCTTGCCTTCAGCACGCCAAAAGTCATTTCAATAACATTTCGTAGATAATGCATTCTATTAAACAACTCCTTCAGACCTGTTGGCCCATTGTGTGCGCCCCGAAATTCCTGTAAGTGATATATTTTTCCTCGATATGGTGCCAAGAAGCCGGGCATGTTTGAATATCTGCAATCCACTAAATAATATTTATCTAATAGTCAACGAAATTGTCTTCAGGTATAAAATTATATCATATTTACATTATAATTGACAAAATTTTAAAAATGTTCACTTCCTCAAATACCTTGAGGTGGCATTGGAAGTACTCCCGTTTGTAATGCTTGTAGCAAAATACAGGAATCATTAGCATTTCCTTCCCAACCAGAATATATAAACGTAAACATCATGTCAAATGAACATGATGCCATGACATTTTGTGCAATATTTCCTTTTTGTGAACGACATGCGTTGTGCCTTTCTCTAAGTGCCCATGCATCAACAAGCGTGCCGTTAATTGCCCCACTAGCATTCTACAAATATGTAATTTTTTTTATTAAAAGATATTATTATATGGTATATAATTTTGTATTAAATGTGTTTTAACGGTTTACCTTAAACCAAGGATAAAACTATGGATTACATGTGATTTCCTCAGCCGTATCATTTCCATTGGGGAGGCCTATCAAAGTTGGGTCCAAATTCGCCAACGCTTTCAAAATTATTTTGAAGTAGGTATTGTGAGAATCCGCAAATGCGACCCCCGGGTCTCGTCCCCGTTCGTTGGGCGTCTGAAGTGTCAGAAGGGATTCCGTCGCTCCATTTGCTTGGAGTTGTTTGATGATTCATATCGGGTGTCCCTACGTCTATTCTAGATGCAAAGGGGTTTGTTCAGAGTCGCCAGTACGTTTTACGAGAAAACGGACAAAAAGGGGGTGTGTAAGGGGAAAGGCTACAGATAAGCCTTTCTTTACACGTTTGTCTGCGAAACCAGGATTCTATAAGGTTCGGGAACTATATTACGGTTTGGGAAGGTGTTAAGCACCCATTCCGCCCTTTCGGTCTCTAGTGGACTTATATGTTTATTTTATGTTGAAAAACTTGGATGCTTTTACTGATAGTCTACTACTTTTCCAATGAAAGCCCTAATTTCGGAGGAAAAACGGGAAAGGGGTATGAAAAGCCTTTGTGTTCCGAGATCCGATGTCTTTGTTTATTTGAAAGATGTAAATACACATGACAAAACCTTTTATTTTGAAAGAGTATCCCGTATTATTTCCTCAGATAATGACGGTTTTCTCGTGTTGTGTTTACTTTTGTGAAAGTTCGGATCTAATATCGGGACTAATTTAATATGGAATCATGACTCTTGAGAGGAGAATTATCAGACACATCGCAGTCTATAGAGAAGACATGATATGTTGATTTTTAATTCCTAGATAAGTCTTATCAGTCCGGGTTTTGAAAACAGAATTTTATCCGGACGATAACATACTTATTCTTCTGGTTTTGAAAATAGTTTTATCAGGGTCTTTTGTTTTGAAAATGGTAGACTATTTATAACTTGGCAATAAGTTTATTCAAATAAAATGTGGACAAAACAACATAAATAAAACGAGTACACAGATAGACCCGTTTTATCGAGCGTGTTAGGAATCTAGCCCAACCATGTTGCCACTTCGCTTACCCGGACGGGGATCGACCTGCCCGGTCAGGTCGCGGGGTGCGGGGCAGCGCCCTGTTAGAAAAAAACTAATCCTAAAAGTTTAATAAAACTAATATGCAAATATCTTATTTAATTACTAGAAGAAACTTTATTTACCTTCCCGACGAGAATAATAATAAGAAAGAGAATATAATACGGCAGAGAGATCTCCGGCGATAACAATCTTCTCCTTCTTCAGATATTTCCGAGAATTCGATTCTAGAGACAGGACACGTCGAGTGTCGGGAATAGATCCGATAATTCTTCAGAGATAAGATGATAATATAAAATGCTTGATAACAAAATCAGACTAAAGCTCCGGATTTTCCAGATCCAAGTTGCTGCCCCTGAACCCTTGGGGGTGTTGGCCTATTTATACTGCTCGGGGAAGATTGTCGCGCGACATTTCCCCAAAAAAGGCAAGTGTCGCGCGACATCTCTGTTTGTCGCGCGACATTCCTGTATGTCGTGCGACAAACGGCTGAAGTGATGGGTCCTGACACTGTGATGTGTCAGAAAGTGGTTGGTCGGGTGCAGAGAGGGATTGTCGCGCGTCATAGTGGTATTGTCGTGCGACATTCCAATGATTGTCGCGCGACAATGTGATATGTCGTGCGACAATCCTTCATAAAAATAGGTTTGTCGCGCAACAAACCCCCCCGGGGTAGTTTCGGGTGCTCGGGTGTGCCCTGGACTCCAAAAATAGTAGTCTCGAAGGTCGTTAGGGTTCTTGCGGGGGTCACGGATCGGGGTGTCTACAGGTATTAATTGTTTCAATCGAGTGTGGAAATCTATTCGCTGCTCCTCGATTTGTATTTCTATGTGCCACTACATATAAAAATATAGCCTCCGACTCTTCTAGTGACACAAATCTATTTTTTTTCTCGTCAATGTATCCTCTCGTCCTAAGCAACCCACACAAAGCTGTAAAGGTACGTGGGTACATGCGGAACAAATTATAACACAACAGAGGAGAACCTTCTAATATATGGCGCATAAACTCCGTTCCTGGTAAAGCCAGTATTTGATGAGGCATCCTTTGTTTTTGTTGAAGTATGTTAGCGAGTATGATCGAAAAATGTTCTAAATCGTCGTCCGATTAACTAGAATTATCGTCTTGGTGTGATGGACTAGAGGCAGACATTATCTCTAATAATATATATATATATATATATGCATTTGAAAACGTTAAATTGTAAAAGGATAATAATGTATTACTGTACGCATTTAGTAACAGGATTAACAGAAAACATACCTGAAGTGCTAATGTACACTGTCAAATGCAAATCTTTCAAATTCAACTTTGTTCAAAGGTCGTAACGTAAAACAACTTTTTCCTTCAAAATAAGAAATATAATTATTCTACGCTAGTAACTATATATGTTTGTACCCGACTATTTCATTTATATATGTTAGTAACATTTGTTTTTAATATATAGATTTATGTTAATATATATTAATTTAATTTAATTTAATTTAACAGACTTGGTTAGGAATTCCCTGATGTCCCTAAATTAGTAATATAGTTTAGTACTACTAAGTAAAGCTCAAAAAAATTACTTATGGCCATGCACGAAAATAAATTTAATAGAATTACTTAAGAAATGTTCAATTTACTAGACTTGCTTAATAAATAAAATGGACTTACTTAATTTTTGTTTGCTTCAATAAAGGATTTAAATTTTTTAAAATACTTAAACAAGATAGTTTATACCTTAGGCTACATTTAAAATGGTTCCTCTGACCATGGGATTCTTGCTCACTCAACTCTGCATTATAGGAAAGGCACCCAAAATATCAAAGGAATTATGTTTACCTTCAACCAAATTTGTACTACACATGGAATTTAATACATAGTAAATATATATGAACATAAAATAATTAGCAGTCATTAGATAGAAAAAATAGAAACAACCTACAGCCAACAATTCAAATTCAACTTTGTTCACAAGGAAACCATCAAAAAGTCCAGTGGGAAAGAAAAAAAAATAGAACTGCAGTCCAATAAACCCAACAAAGGAGACTTAAAGCACATATTTTTTTCAAATCCAAATAACACCCATAATGCCATAAGAGGCTATTAACCCATTCAAGTTGCCTGTCCGGATTTGAGAGAAGGAAGAAACTGCCCCAATCCTTGCCGCCACTTATCAACTTGTCGATAGCGCGTGCATACTTCTCTCCGAAAACTGGCATTTCTTTTAACACACCCATGCATTCGATCATGCTGTGCTCCTCTGCGGACGTCGCCTGCCTATTGTAATGCACTCTCTTTGCACGTGATGTCTCTGACATCATTTCCGAAAGTGCGTCCAATGAGGTCTTGGTTCGTTTTGAAGACCGACTCTTGCCCCCACTGCCATAGACGTAGGCATCGTCCATTCGAAACATGCTTGAACCACCTCCCACGTCCATGTCCTCGTCAGAGTCAAGTGGCCCTTGATTTGAAGCCCGGCCAAAGACATTTGTTGCCGTAGTGTTTTTGAAAATTTTAAAAAGTTTCTCGTAACCATGTAAACCTTTCTTTTTAAACACATAGGCTGTCGGGTTTGCCTATAAAAGAACAGATGGCAAGGAAATTATGTAAACATTAAAAAATGAATAATACCATAAATAATTAACTTGTGTACGATTGGGTATTTTTACCTTCAGGTATGTCGCCCACACGTTCTCTTTAGCAGTTACCGTGTTTGTCTCGGAGCACCAGCCGAAACCCATCGTGTTGATTAGTTTATGGAATGCGTTGGTTTTGGCTTTCATTCGGGCAAATGTAACTCTAATCTATGCTGCGTCGAAGTACCGTCTGGTGCGCTCTTTCAATTTTTGAGAGATTTCGTTCACTTGTTTTGCACTTAAAGTGTTATTCATCCCCATTCGACCAGTGTTGAAATCTTCCTCCATGAATTGTATGAAAATTTTCTCGTGAGATGAGTGCCAATTACATGACGACTCACCGACAACGAGGGTACTCATCTATATTAACGAGATCATGAAAAATATAACTTGTAGGATATATAAAAAGTTGGGAGAAAGTAGTCACAACCAGAATATACAAAGAGCAGTTTGCTTCTTTTTTTTTCCTAATTGCCTAAAAACAATGTTTAACATTTACACTTAGTCACCCCTCGATTACAAACTTACGACGTTACTTTTTCCTTCAGCATAACAAGAAGGACGGCCACTTATGTTACGCAATAAAACCATTGTGGATGGTTCAAACACCTCAAAAATGTATTGTACTCCATTTTAAGATATAGCCCAATAAGTAGCAGTCAACGATATATAAACCATCTCTTTAGTTTCCAACAAAACCAGTGAAGAGCAAACAAATAAACACATATAACACATATGATCAATCCATGTTTACACAATTCAGGGCCCATATCTAAATACAACACAAACATGCCTACTAATTATATATGCTTCCCATCATCATGTATGATCATTTAATACAACATGAACATGCCTACAATTCAGGTCCCATTCAAACACCTAAGAAGGAGCTAAACCATCTAATATATACGACAAAGTAAATTAGCTCGAACTATGTATGATCATTAAAATTATATCAAAAAGTGCACTTCCAAAACTGGGTTCCTGCCACTCAGTTTTCCTAAGAAATTGTTAACAAGAATAAATTATGAAAGTATGAAATTTCCAAGTGCAATCAAATAACCATATCGTTGAACACCTTATATGCATATCATCAAGGTATTGCCTTGTACACATATCATCAAAACACGGGCATGTACCAATCAATTAGACTTGAGACCCTTCTTAAAAGGAAGATCATTGCAGCCAAAATTTATAAACAAATGCACCGGAGAACAAACCTTTGCTCTTTTCGTCGGAGAGAAGTTGTCCGCGGAGATGGTTCCATCGGTGATTTCAAGTGTCGGTGAAGCAGGTTGTACATCAAGAAGCCTTCTCTTACTTCTTGTAAGCACCATTTACTCTCTTGTTTGCTTACGCCTGTGTTTTATTGTGCTTTGAAGAAATGGAGAATGAAATGCCTTGTATTTGATGGAAAGCCAAGATCTGACTCCACAGACTCAAGAGTCGCATCAAAGTAGCGTAAGTTGGTTTTTTTTTCGTACAAATATCATGTGGGTTGCACACAATCCAAGTGTTGAAGGGGAGTAGCTTCAGCTTTAGTTGAAGTAAAGCTCTCTCGGCAAAAATTCAGGCGTAGGGCACGGCATGGATTCTGCCATAGGCTATAGGGAGCTCAATGAAGAGATAGATTGATGGGCCTCATACAGAGAAGAGCAGGGCACGAGAGAAAGAGGAAGCGGAGTAAATTAGAAGGATGAATATGGTTGGAGTCATGAGTCTTGCGAAGAAGAAGAGGAGCGAAGCAATGGGGAAGTCTACAAGAAGGACGGATGGGGGACAGATGGAGTAAAGGCTGTGGACAGCTTTTACTTTAATGCAAGTACTAAAATAAATCTCTCTCACTATGCACGCTTGATTTTTCTTATTAAAGTCTGCCTTACTTTACTAGCTGCACTGTTCACTGTCGGAAAGCAATTTTGAATGCACTTTGAAAATTTCAAACCAAACATAATTTTTTTTAAAACATGTTGTTAAAGAATTTCAAAACATGCACCAAACAGACCCTTAGGGGTTGTTTGGTAGATGTTTTGAGTTGAGTTTTTAAAATATGGTGTTTGGTAGAATTTAGAAGTATGTTGAAAAGTGGATTTAGTTTTTTTTTGAGTTTTTTTCAATCAACTAAAAATTTTATAAAAAAATTTCAAAAAATAGTCAAAATGGATCTTGTTTTATAGATCTCGACGAGTATGTTTTAAATATATATTTTTTATTTAATTTTGATTTTTGAATTTAAAGTTATAGTGTTTTAAAAGTTTTTTTAAGAGAGAAAAAGTAAAAGTTTTTTTGAGAAGTGTAAAAGTAGAGTTGTTTTTGAGTTGAGTTTTTAAAATTTGGAGAGAAAAAAAAAAGAAAGAGAGAGCTACCAAACAGGGGGCTTAGTCTTTACTTTAACAATCTTTGCAAAGTTTTGTTTTACTTCTCGATTATAACTTGTAAAATATATCCTTTTTATTAATAAATCAAATAGATAAATATATTTTTAACATTGAGATAAATCTTTTTCTAAGGTCATATTTACAGGAATATAGTAAATTGGATAAGAATATTATCCAAATTCAATAAATCCGATAGAATAAGAATAAACATAATAGATAGTGTGATATTCGGTCCATATCCCATATATTTACACTTTTGTTTCAGTTTTTTAAGTGATTATTTATTCTCATAAATATTTTATAGATCTGAGTACATTTAATCTATTTCTAATAGTTCATTGAATTAATTATTAGTAGTAGCTGTTCTCGAATTTAATGAGATTTGAGTATAATTGGTTAGAGTTGATATTAGGTTCATATATACTCATTCCAAGGTAATAATTAAAATTTTTAAGAAATGTTCAACAAAAAAAATAAAATTAAAAATTGTCTAGCTAGGATGATTGTATAATGCAGTAACTATAATAATAACAAAAGTGAAATGGGACTATATTAATAAATTAATTGCAATTAATGCTAAACTAACTAAAGCTATTTGTCAGTAAAAATTAAATCACCTTTGCTACTATCGCCTACCATAGCTCCGACGACTTTGTTAGAGCTCCGATGACCATTGCTGTAGTTCCGACTAAATCTCAGAAGCTCTGTTAAGAATTTCAATATAGTACAAAAACAAATTTGCACGCAACTTTACATCTTTAATTTCTTGTTGATTTAGTGCAAAAATAAAATTTATATGTAAATTTAACTATGGATTTATTGAAAAAGATATTTGCACTCGAATCTATAGCAGATTTAGTGCAAAAAAAAACAAATTTCACTAATTAAATTTTATATCAATAATTGCTTGTAGATTTAATGCAAAAGACAAATTGACCTAATTAAATTTTTTATCACTAGTTGATTGCGAAGTTAGTGCAAAAGAGATTTGCACTAAAATATGTATCATTAGTTACTTGCGGATTTAGTACAAAAACAGATTTGTTGCACCTGCGCTTGAGCTCTGATGAGGTCTTGGCATCGGTAGTGGTTGTGGAAGCTTTGGTGAGTATTCGGGTGATCGTTGGAGCTCCGATGGTAGTAGCTAGAGCTCCGATGGTGGCGGTGGCCGGCGGTCATGATTAAAATTTTGCTTTTAGGAAAAAAAGAAAAGAAATGAAATGGAGGAAGGATATTTTGGGTAAAAAAAAAAAAAGAAAAAAAAAGTGTCCTTATTTTTAAATGAAAACGTAACGTGTCCTTCCAGGACAAAATAAAAAAATAAATAGGGAATGTTATTTTAGGTACAGAATAATGAGCGTCTTTAGTTTGAAATAAAAAAAAGAGAGTAAGATATCACTCCTTTAGATTTAATTTTTGAGGGAGCCTTTTTATCTCGATATTACTATTTTCTTTTTTCTTCTCAAACTCTTATCATAGCCATAATTTATATAATCTCAACTTTGTTTAGATTCTTTGATTTAATATTTTAAGAATTAGCTTGAATTTTTTTAATTTTTATATTAGTCCATTTTCCAAACAACCTAACATCAATAATAAGATACTTCATGAATTAGAAAATATTAAATGGCCAAATTCGTAAATTAAAGGCTAACCAAAGGGGTCTTACTTTCTAGATGCTCCTAAACCTTCCTTTTTGGTCCTTAAATCATTTTGCTTTTGAAGTAACTATATATCTTAGCACTAGATATTTTGAGAAAAAAATATTTAGTCCTGGGCTACGTACCTATTAAAAGTTTTTTTTTTTTTGCAATAATGCAAGGATCATACGTCTAAAGAACTCAAAGTTATTACCCCCAACTATAACTTATGTGTGAATGAATTACAAAATTGTTTTAGTGGAGAGCACATTGCAAATAAGGGTGGATGTAAGAATTTACTAATAATGGGCTAACATTAAGATATTTTAAAAAATATATAAAATAAAAATTAAATTTCTTTATCCAATTATAAGAAACTTTAAATTCAAACTTGAAAATATTCGGAAAACTAGAAATTTCGTTTAGAAAAAAATGCACGCCTATTTATCTTTTTTCTTTAAAGAAATAAAGGTCGGAAATATTAAAAAATGAGGTGAGAGATTTTGTGAAATGTTCTCCATCATTTTCTTATTTTTATATTTTCTTAGTTATTAGATTCTATAAAAAATTGAAAAAGTTATAAAACATCTCACAATATGCTTCTCGTAATTCCTCATTTTTCATTGACGTTAGTATTAAAGTTGGCTACACCTATTATCAAAATATTTGAGACTTTATCGGAGCATAGACTTCATTAGAAAATTATATATATCTCAACAAAACTACACCAAATTGCGAATTTGAAATGGCGTACCTCTAAATTTAATTAGAATTTCATATTTTTATACTACTAGGACATATACAGAAGCTTGCTCTCATTAGGTATCTAAATAACTATCAATTGTCCTTTTTAAGTATGCCAAATTGCTACAAGGTGTAGCTTGATTAATTTGCTAGATCTCCTTGTGCATGGCATCGCTCTCTTCACAAATAATTACGTGAAGGGAATAAATATAAAGTTTCACGTCAAAGTTGGTTGATTGGTAAGGGAATTGCCTTTTAATTTGAAGGAGCTATAGTTTTTTAATTAAACTTGTTTTTTTTTTCAAGAATAAAAAATAAAAAAACACACATAATAGTTAAATATGTGCCTTTAATTTTAAAGTAAATATTATTGGATGATGATATAGGTACTCCGATAACACTACAAGTTTTAGCATTATTGATTATGGCTCCATATGAGTACTGCCCAAATTTAAGCGCTGACTCGGCGTCTTGTTGTCGAACTTTATCATTTGATTCAGTCAATCATTGCGAGTTTGTTATCCAATGTCGGCTATATATTGTCATGCAATTTTTATCATTATCTGAGTTGAACTATACCGTGTTTTTGTGTTACTCCTCGGTTGAAAAACATGGCATTTTGTACATCTTTTGGTGACAACTTATTAAGGAACAGCCAAAATTGATATTTTCTAATTTCAATACCGTGAGTTAAAATTTATTTGCCTTTGCTCGTTTTAACAAATGTGAGAAGAATAGGCCACTTTATATGTACAAACCATATTGTTGTAAAAAACTAATATATAACTAAGAAAGTTTAAGAAATCTCTCAATTTTCTAGTTTACTTGCTAAAAGTCTACTATTCTTTTTATTAATGATCATAAATTGAGTTTATTTTCTTTTTTTAAAACATAATCAACATCGCCAAAACTTATGATAAAAACCCTTTTTTTTCCCTTTATCTAAAATACTGATTGTGAAAAATTAGTTTTTTTTTTTTAAAAAAATAAAAATAAAATATGAAAGCCAAATATGAACATTAATTTGATACTAGTATTAATTAGTTCAAAACAACTGACTCATTACCAACTGTATCAACTTGGATTCTCTTCATTTCCCAATTTCCATCAATGAGTTATATTTAAAGAACTAAATATGTGAATTTTTTCATAAAATTTATTGGTCGGATATACTCATCTTCACAAAATTAGTTTTTATCAAATTTGTTATTAATGAAAGTATAATCAAATTTATTGGTCGGAAATGGATCAATCTAAAGAAATGGAGAAACGCAGTAATTGAGAACCCAAATCCAATCATATCAAAACAATAGACTTTTACAATCCTATCAAATAAAACTAAATCCAAAGACTTGGAATGAGTACAATACATTGGGCCGATGCAAAAACAAACCAGTAATTGTCAGTATTCATGATAAGTTGATCCATCTATTAAGTGTTCAGAGGTGGACTAAAGGACAAGAAATCATTTAGTGTGTTGCCACACCACAAATAGATCAATCACTTCATATTGGAGGAGTCCATTGATACACCACAATTTAAATTAATTATGAATTACACAACAAAAAATTGATACATTTATAAATTATTGAATTTAAGTGCTTGGTTATAAATATAAATTAGTATATAAAATTATAAACTTAAGTTACTATTTAAGATATTAAATAAGAAAATGTAGATATATAGTTGAAATTAGAGTAAATACTATTAATGGCCACTGAACTATTGACAAATTCTACCAGTGATTATTATATTTTTATTTTATTACAATCGGACCATTGAACTTTTCAATCATACTACCAATAGCCACTTCGTCAAATCACACCGTTAATTTTTAGTGGGAACCTTACTATGTGACTATCATGTGATATGCTAGGGGCATTTAAGTCTTTTTAGTCATCTTTTCCCTTCAAGCCATGGCTACTTTTGTAGAAATATTTTAGTTTTTACAAGTTAGGGTTTTAGCCAAGGGAAAGTTTGAGAGAGATAGATGGGAGGTAAAGGAAGAAAAAGGAGAGAGAAGAGAGAAGATTTACAGAGCAACAATTGATGCTTTTCCTTCCAATTAAACTTTGTAAACTCCATTGATGCTCCTTCCTCTTCCTCCCGCCCCTTCCTCCATTGACGCTCTTCCTTCCAAACTTCGCAAACTCATTCGATTTCCTTCTTCAATTTTTATATTTTTTTGAGAAATTGCCATTTGGTTTGATTTTGTGGATTTTGTTGTTTTGTTATAGAATTTGGCTTTCAATTGAAGGAATTTAGGTGCTTTGTGGGCTAGGGTTAGGGTTTTTAATTTGTGAAGGAAAATTTTAGAGTTTTATACTTTGATAGTAAATTGGAATTTGACTAAAATACCCTTAAATGGGTCATGTGATAGTCACATGACCTAACTGCCCTTAGACTTGAATAGTGAGATTTGATGGAGTGACCATTGGTAATATGTTTTAAAAGTTTAACGGTCCAATTGTAACAAAATGAAGTATAGTAGCCACTGGTAGAATTTGTCAATAGTTCAGTAGCCATTGATGATAGTTGCTTGTTCAAATTACATAACTTATAACTATCATACAAGTTTATATGAAAAAAAATCACATGACAATTTTTTTTGTGTTGAAATAAAATAATTTATAATAAAACAATTATAAATGAGATAATTTACACAAACAAATCAACCGTTAATATATTATATTATGTATAACACATGTCAAACATGGAACCCCTTTAACAAGAAAATAATTCAAAAAAGTAGGTAATCAAACTACAAGACATAGATAGCTCCCCAGTTTGGGGTTGGTCAATTTTATCATTTTCATTTGGTTCCTTTTCTTTCTTTTCAAATTTCTTAATTTTGGAAGTAAAAAAATTAGGTGTACTTAATAACCAGCCATATTGTATAAATAGATTGTTTCTTCAAAATGTGGAACTCAATTTAGACCAAACTACTTGCATGAATTGTTTCATCGTCATATTATTTGAAAGTTCAGTAACCAACACCCTCTAGTCCTCTACCTATTGAACCAACTTTTTCCACTTGGCTGGATTTAAAAGTGAGAACATTGGATAGAACTTTGAGAATTATAGTTTTCATATATTAATTCTACGAAAATAAGTAACATTAGCGTTATAGTTTTCTTCTATTCAAAGCATCTAAATTAATTAGATTAATTGGTACTTGCAAGCTATCCTAATATATTGAAACCGTTTAAACCTAAAAATTATTAACGAAATTAACTTGTTATTAATATAAAAGAAAATTAAGGCTATTTTTTTTGTATGTGTTATCTTAGCAATAAATTAAGAATCTCATTTGAACTTGAAGGTTTCAAATGTAAATATCACCAATTACAACACTAACAAATATTTTGAGGTTGCAATTGAAAATACAACATATTACTACATAAGTAGTATCTAAAAATATTAATTTAGAATGAGATACAACTTTAATTGGTTCTAGGATGAGTTCGCCCTTACTTTGTTCTATTTGATAAGATAAATTATACCAAATGTATTATTCAATTACTCGTTATGCTTTTAACAATTCCAAATATTTCAGAGTTTTTGTATAAAAAATCTATTGAAAATTTAAAATAATACTAATTTAAAATTATAAAGAATAAAAAGGCTAGAAGACTCCAATTTTTTGACATTGAGAATGTCAAGTCCTATTTTTGGTTTAGACACATGCGTACTTCATTTGTACTACATAAAAGAAATAATAAAGTAAGTTTGATTTGACCATTTGAAAATTTTATTTGTTCCTTTTGACATGTGCCTTTTCAAATTGATGCTAACTTTTCAAAAGCAAAATGCAAATGAAAGCAACTGAACTAACGGTAATATCTATCTTGATCTCAAATTGAATGAGATACAACTTTATCTTGATCTCAAATTGAACTAATAAATAAATTGGGTCAATTTAAATATAGTTTTGCAGAAGACTTTTTGTTTTCATCTCATTTTTATTTTCTCACAAAAAACATTACTTGGATGGCATTTTGAAAACTTTTTATTTTTTATTTTTTTAACCCGTGAGGTTATCAAAAATATTTTTTCTCTCTTATATTTTCGTTGTCACCTCACAATCAATACTTAATGTGTATTATTATTATTGTTGTTATTTTTCAGAAAAATTATCATTAATCCATTTTAATACAATTTTTAAGAGATAGTATTAAATTATTTAGTTCACTACGAAGGCCCACCCTCTAGATTTGATTTTGCGAAAATTAATAAATTACCACTTCACATCTACCATAATATTATTCCAATTTGGTGCCATAATTTTGACATGTGGAGCACTTATAAAACGAAATAATAATGTTTTAACGTGCATTAAATTAAGTACAATTTTTCATGTAAGATTTTATTCTTTCGGTTTATAGTATATTTTTCATGTGCTCCAATAGCACAATTTAACACTTTATTTGTAATATAAAAATAATAAAGAGAAAAATATAATTTTTTTTTTCAAAAAAATTAATGTAACATTATAAATAAAAATGAGAATAAATTGGCTAACAAAGAAAGACTCCATATTCTATCCCTATTGCTCACATATATATTTGAATCCAATGTTTTGCGTGACCAAGTCCACTAGAAAAACAAAACGATCTCCTACTATGAAATCAGGGCCGTCAAACTAAAAAAGTCATGACCATCAACGACAAACACCATAATATGCTTTTCTAGAACAAAGAAATTAATTTATATTAAGGTAAAATAATTTATATTCGTTACATAATACTGACTTTTTTCGTTCTTAATTAATATCATTGATATATATATATATATATTATATCATTATTTTCTTTTCTTTTATTTTTTTGATATATTAGTAGTTTTATATTATATTAAGGTTCTTATTTTAATTTTTATGCGTTAGAAATATGTTGGAGGGCATAAGAATGATTTTTAAATAATATATCATATTGAAAATAATTTTTTGTAAAATTTATATATATGGCCTCCATAATATTTCTTTTCTGTTGTATTTTAGTTCTTATTTAGGTCTTATGTTTCCCGTGTAATACTTTATCCTTGATAATTAAGAGTATATGTTTGACTTTTGTTAAGACTATAATTAAAGTCTACATCAAGAAAACAAAGCCTTGCAATGCAATCTATAATTAATATTTTTGAATATTAAAAATGTCTAAGGGGATAAAAAATTGTAAAACTAAAATTAAACATGCTTTTTGAATGGTTGATAGTGTTTGTGGCATAGGTTACCATCTAGTCTATGTAATAAGGGGTCATAATTTTTGAATATTAAGAATGTGTAAGGGCATAAAGAATTATGTGTTAAATGATTGGTAGTGCATTTGGTATGAGTTATGACCTAGTATATTATATAAAGAGACTACTTCATTCATTGTTAATTAATTTTAGGTTAATTGTTCTGAATTTTAATATTGTATCAGAGGCCTTGTTAAACCCAACGACTGAACCGACTCCATAAGGAGAAACAAATCTTTTACTCATTGTCAATTAATTTTAAGTTTCATACTCAAGAACTCTAATAATTTTTTTATCCTACGTACCGAGAATAAACTAATTTAAGAATCCCCCTCCCTCCTTCCAAATTAAAATTAATTCCGTAGTGAAAAATTTAATTCTTCTTGCTCTCAAATTTAGAGTATACTAATACTTTTTGAGAACAATGTTAAAATTAATTTATCTGAGAAATAGCAAAGTTTGAATTCTTAATATATATGAGATAAAAAAATATTAAAATTACGAGTAGTTACAGATATAAAAAAGTAACAATAAATATGATTTTAGATAGTGTTTTAATTACATATAGGCACAATTGAATTGTGCTGTAAGTACGGACATTAGTTATTATATATATATTCGATTATTATTATTGCGTGAAGATCGAATGTCAAAATGTCAATGGAACTACTGATAAGTAAGACTAAATTATACATACAATCCATCAAACAGCCAACCATTTTCAAGCCTCTCCTTGTCTTTCAATTCTCTACCAACCAATTAGTTAATAACAAAACATCTCTATCTTGTAAGACAAATAGCGAAAGTTCTTCATTTATTTAAGTAACTTAGTTTTTGATTAATATACAATTAATTTCTTAAATGTATATTAAGAATAAAATTAATAAAATCTTGTAAGACCATTGTCATGCTGTCTACATCTTCTTACTTAATTCATTTTTTTTTTATTTTGTTGCTTAATGGTTTCAAATATATTATATATTTGCCTAGGATTCAACTATTTATATATACACCTACAAAATATTCTTAAAGTTGGGTACAAAAATTCGTAAGGAATATAACAGAAGAGACCAGCAAAAAAAATTATATTTATCGACATGGAAATCCTATGTAACAAATATAATTTTCTCTTTAAAAAGAATAAAATTAGATCAATGATTAGAAAAGGAAATGGATAACGTTTTTGGAAAAATATCATAAATATGATCTTTATGATAAGTTGATTATCTCTAAAAAAATTTGTCAAAATATTCAATCTAAAAATTCATGTAATTAAAAATTGATATATATGGTTTATTTTTTATTGTTGAAATCTTTTATGATCATCTCTCTTCTAGATTGAATTTTTTATAAAAATTAGTGAAGTAATTATATAATCAACTGATCATCATGTAAATCATATCAATCAAATTTGCATGACAAAATCATTTATTTATCTTACAAAATAGATGGTCCTTTCTTTTTCTTTCTTTTTTTTCCGTTTTCAAAGCGGTAAACATTTTAATACAACAAAAGATTGCTGGCTAATTAACCGGCCAGTGGCCGATAGATAATTAATGGAGAAACAAAAGCATATGAAGAAGATCTGCAATGTCTCCCTTGATTAAAACACTATAATATAAACGAAAAGTAAGTTAATTAAATATATAAAAGGATAATGGAATTAAGAATTAGGTGAATTTAATATTAATTAAAATTAAAAAAATAAATAAATTAACGGATAATAATTAAAAGATTGTTAAAGGTAGATTGCAAATTAGTGATTGCTCCTTAATTCGATCATTAATGCTAGATAATTCATGTTTTGTCGTCATTTTGTGCTGAGGTGGGATGGATAGTCAAACACATAATGACTAATTTACCCTTTTGAGGTTATTGTTTTGTAACTCATAATTAGCATTGTTCATGGAAATTAATTAATGGGTTAATTGCACTTTGCCCTTTTCAACTATATATGAGGGTACTAGCACTTTGCCATCTAAACTATTAAAGTTAGCAATTAATACTACCAACTATTCAAGTTACTGCACTTCACTTGTTTTGCCTGACCGGATTAAAATTTTAAACGATTTAGAGCCCAAATATAATTTTGAATAGATACTCAAACACATAATGACTAATTTACCCTTTTGAGGTTATTGTTTTGTAACTCATAATTGGCATTGTCCATGGAAATTATGCTTATTTCAAATGGTGTTTAATCATATTTCCTTATTCCTATACATACGAATAAATTGTTTAATCATATTTCCTTCTTCTTCTTCTTCTTCTTCTTCTTATTATTATTATTATTATTATTATTATTATAAGAACAATAATAATAAGAATAAAAAAGAGGAAAAAAAAAAAGAAGAAGCAAAGAGCATATATATACTACTTGAATCAATTCAAAAACTATCATGTTGGTCTATATATGCAATAATTATGACATACTAAAATCTTACGATTAAGGGTATTAACATTGAGTCTTTCAATATTCATGCAATTGTTAATTGAAGTATTTGGAATGATTAACTCACTTGATAATTAAGACATGGAATCTGACTTTAATTTAAATATATATTAGGAAAACAATTTTTACTATATGTGCTGGGAAATTGATTCGCCATGTTTGACCATAATTCATTTATTTCTGTATTGTCAAATTAAGTCGAAATAGTCTAGTACGTGTTTTGTGAACAAGTCTTGTGGAAAGAAAAAGAGAGAAAGATATGGCATATAATGACATATGTTAAACAGCAAGGCCTTTCCCTCAAAAAAAAAAAGAAAAATTAAATTAAATTATGCTTGAAAAGCCTAAATCCGGTGACTAACAAAATTATAAGTCTATAGGAAAAAAGGAATAAGAAATAATTTGGAACTTAGCTGGAGGAATTTAACCCCAAACTAAAGGAAAATCTAATGGCGCTCCCTGCAGGTTCAACTTCTTAGCACTATGAGTTGCTTTAATAGCTTGAATAGCCATTTAAATATTCATCATTTTACGCTCTTCAGTGACCCCTCTATTTTGAGTTTTAGAAGCAACTATAACAAAACTTACATCACATGTAGAGGAAGCGACCACCTCCCTACTTTAAGAAGTAACAGATTGAAATGGAACTTGAATAGGAGATGGAGTGCCTAGCTGTAAGAGGAACCTGGGTAGCTAAGGTCGTGACCTCAGTACTCGCAAATTTAGCCACAAACTCACTTTCTTCACCATCCTCTTTCTCATCAACCTTATAGCAATCCTTTAAATCATCATTAAAATAGGATTTGGAGGACTCATTTGCATGCAAAGATGATTCATGGCCATAATCCATAAACATATGGTGGTTTGAAAACCGAAAACATTGTGATCGGAAGGGAACATGCAACATACTGAATTGGTAAAATAGATCCCGAGCCTATAACCGTTGTTGATGCACCTGTCAAACGTAAGTCTGAAACAATATCCAAAATCACTGAAATATCCACATTACACATAACTTTATCACCCAAAACCATATTAGAAGCCGGAGGCATGACCTAAAGTGATTCTACATATTATATAATCACAAATATTACGAGTTTTTCTTCTTTTATAAGACCTAGTGTACGTCAATGGAAGTGACAAGTATATGAACTCACCATAAAGCGTGCACATATATGCATAAGCTAGTTTGATCATTATCAAATAATTAGATAAACAAAAAAATATATGTTTTAATACTTTTGTACTGAATGGTTACTGAAATGCACACATTAAATATTTTTACTATTAGTGAAAGTACAATTTATCATAAAATGCATTTTAGTATTTGTTTTGTAAACAGATTTTGTTACACGTTTCAAATAACTATTTTATTATTATTGTTAATTTTTCAATTAAAAAGTCGAGAAAAAAATTGTAAAAAATTCCTTTAGAGAAATTAATTAGTTGACATATTTTTCTCCTGGTTAGCACCAGTCAAAATAGATTTTTCCGTCAAAATATGTATCTTCCCAGCCGGCCTGTAGAAACCTTTCCCTATACCGTTTAAGATATGATAGAATTAGACTACTTAAGAACTTTATGATACATTGTTTAATTAATTTTATCTATTGACAAATTTTAATCATAATATAATACCATGCAGGCCTAGTTGCGTCTGCATGTCAAACACGAATTCTCTCTCTCTCTCTCTCTCTCTCACATATGACTTTTCACGTACAAGATTATCCATTTCATTATAATAATCTAAACAAATATTTTATATACACGTTGCGTGCCCACGCTAAATACATATACTTTAAATTAAAACATATATAAAATATGTTTCAAAATATATATATCTATATAAAATAAAATCGATCTCAAGGAGAAAAAATGAGTATTCTAGAATATAATATCCAATTATTCTCAATTAGCTTGGATTTAGGAATTAAAAGTTTTTTAGCAAACTTCCATATTTTTCTATAAATCATCTCTATTATTGGAACTTGAATTCATTAATTTACATGATAACTTTTCACTTAAGCTAGAGGAAAAATCACTTTACCCTTATTTATTTTCATAAAATTATTCTATAAATAAAAGTAATTCTTAATTTTTCTTTCAAATTATCAATCAAAGTACCATATTCAATATTGGATCCAGCAGGTGTTGGTATTGAAAATAATTTGACATTAATTAAAAAGAAAAGAAAAAAAAAAAGGAAAATAGGAAAGTGGGGCATCACCATCACTAGGTACGTACGTACTTTACCAATAACTTCATTTCACTTACTATATAAAGTAACCATTTGGAGCCCATGAACTCCATACAAACCCTTCCATAAACCCTACCAATAATGGCTCTTCAACTTCTCACACCATTTCTCTTTCTCTCTCTCTTCCTCTTTCTCTCTCCTACCATTTTTGCTTACACACAACACGACATTAAATCATGGTGCACCCAAACACCACACCCGAAACCATGTGAGTACTTCTTGACCCAAAACCCTAACTATGGTCCGATCAAACAAAAACCCGACTTCTTAAAAGCATCGCTAAAGCTAGCCCTAGATAGGGCTTTGAACGCAAATGTCAAGACCAAAACCCTTGGCTTGAAATGTCGAAACGAGCAAGAAAAAGCTGCTTGGGCAGATTGTTTAGAGCTCTACGAGGACACAGTCTCGAGGCTCAACAAAACCGCGGACCCTTTGACCAAGTGCTCTCATGCCGACTCGCAAACCTGGCTCAGCTCGGCCCTAACCAACCTCGAGACCTGTCGAGCCGGGTTCTTGGAGCTAGGGGTGGGTGATTACCTATTGCCCTTGATGTCCAACAATGTGTCGATGCTTATTAGCAACACTTTGGCAATGAACAAGGGTAATGGGTCGGATAATGGGCCTGGTTATAAAAATGGGTTCCCGAGTTGGGTCCGACCTGGTGACCGGAAACTTTTGCAGACTGGTTCGCCAGCAGCTCAGGCAAACGTGGTGGTGGCTCAAGACGGGTCGGGGAATGTTGGAGTTTTTGTGTATTTAAAGAAAAATAAAACCAAGACAAGGTGATTTAATGTGATGTGATGGTTGATGTGATGTTATCCCAAGTCCCACATAGGAGAAATATAAAACCTTTCATGGGTTTATATATGGAAGAATTTGCTTAAGGGCTTGAGCCCTTTGGGCATTAGACTTTTGTGCTATTGGGTGAGGACTTGGATGAATGTGGTTCACCACACGCGCGCCGACCGACCGACCGACCCGGCCCGGTCTCGGGCTCGGGCTTTGGGCTTTGGGCTTGTCTTGCGTAGTGTATTATCTTTTTATACAAAATACATTTAAAGAATTTTATTTATTAAATAAAAATTAAAAAATGGGACAAGGCTCAATTATTTCCCTCCGTGTTTTCTTGCACGCTCCCATGATTTCCTTCAACACGCTCCTCTACTTTCCTCCATGTTTTCTTGCGGATTTTCCGGAAAGGTGTTTGTTTGTCTCAACGCTTTCCCCTTTAAACGGATCTAAAATAGCTTTCAAAAAAAAATATATACTGGCAGAGAACAAAACGAAGAGAGATCTATCTACAAAAAATATTTTCCGGCAGAAAAATTTTTAGCCTCCGGCGGTAGAAAAAAAAAAATTCGATCCCGAGCAATTAAAAGAGTGTTATTGTCGAGCGGTTGAATAAGTGCAAATCAATCGTACAGAGGGTATCTGGGCTGTTTCATCCTGGGGACGGCGTGGCATAATCAGAACTGCTAGCACAATTCCGGGCAGAGCCGCGAAACGTCTTAAAGAGAGCGACTTAGTCCGCGACTCAACCCGGTGTACTCTCTACCTTATCTATTTTAGATTCAGCAGTACATTATTTTCCAACAATTTTAAGACGGTTTCTATTCTGCTATTTTTTGTATAACTGTTGTCATGGCTAATGAACATAATCAAGCTGCTGCTTCTGGCTCATTGAATCAACCCTTTAAATTTGAGGGTCTGCACTTTAGGAGGTGGAAACAAAAAATGTTTTTTTACTTAACTCTTAAGAAAGTGGAATCTACTTGTGTTTCTGAAAAACCCACTTTCCTTAATCCGATTTCTGAGGCAGATCATAAGACTCTCAAAACTTGGGAAGACAATGATTATGCTTGCAGAAATCTGATCTTGAATGCTCTTCACGATGAGCTTTATGATGTTTACCTCCCGTGCAAATCCGCAAAAGAAATTTGGGATTCACTTCAAAAGAAATATGACACCGAAGAGGCTGGGTCTAAAAAATACGCTGTCAGTCGTTATCTGAAATATCAGATGACGGACGACAAGTCTATTGTTACACAGTCTCA
The DNA here is from genome assembly GCA_021464415.1 of Lonicera japonica. Taxonomy (NCBI): domain Eukaryota; kingdom Viridiplantae; phylum Streptophyta; class Magnoliopsida; order Dipsacales; family Caprifoliaceae; genus Lonicera; species Lonicera japonica. Next base: position 38,584,992 of record CM038467.1, read on the forward strand.
CGAACTTCAGAAAATTGCACATGAGATTATTTCTGAAGGGATGAAATTTGATGAGCAGTTTCAAGTGGCAGTTTTGATTGATAAATTACCCCCTGGATGGAAAGATTTCAAAAATAGTTTGCGTCACAAATCTAAAGAGTTTTCATTTGAAAGTTTGATTACTAAATTCAGGATTGAGGAGGAAAACCGTAAGCAAGATCGGAATGATGAGGTTCTGGTTGTTTTTAACAAAAATCAGAACCGTAACCAAAATCAGAATCGCTCGAACAACACCCCTCCTGCTCTAAGGCCGAACCGGAAAAATATGAAAAATCAGAACGGTGGAAATAATGCGAACCGGTACGGGAACCAGAATAGGAACAACCAAACTCAGAACCAAAACAAAATGGCCAGGCTAATAATAATAATAATAATAATAATAATAATAACAGTGTGTTCTCTTGTTATCACTGTGGAAAGCCTGGTCATATGGCAAGAAATTGTCGAAACAAACGCCGAGTTCCTCAGGCGAATGTTACTGAAGAAGAGCCCTTAGTGGCTATGATAACAGAAATTAATCTGGTATCGGGTTCTGAAGGTTGGTGGGTAGATACTGGCGCCTCTCGTCATGTCTGCCATGATCGTGCTCTATTTAAGACCTATTCTGATGCTGTTGATAAGAAAGTGTTGTTGGGTGATTCCCACACCACTAATGTTGCTGGGACGGGTGATGTCGAGTTGAAATTCACTTCTGGAAAGACTGTCATCCTTAAGGATGTTCTGCATACTCCAGAAATTCGGAAGAATCTTGTTTCGGGTTACATCCTTAATAAAGCTGGATTTGTTCAAACTATTGGGGCAGATTTGTTTACTCTTACTAAGAATGGTGTATTTGTGGGGAAGGGGTATGCTTGTGATGGGATGTTTAAATTGAATGTTGATGCTAATAAAGTTGTTTCTAGTTCTGCTTATATGATTTGTTCATTTAATGTGTGGCATGCTAGACTTTGTCATGTTAATAAGCGCCTTATTAAGAACATGAGTAAACTGGAAATTATTCCCCCCTTATCATTAAATGATTTCGAAAAATGTGAATTCTGTAGCCAAGCAAAGATTACTAAAACACCTCACAAATCTGTTTTAAGAGAAACTGAACCTTTTGAATTAATTCATTCGGATATTTGTGAATTTGATGGTGTTTTAACGAGAAATGGAAAAAGGTATTTTATTACTTTTATTGATGATAATTCGGATTTTTCCTATATTTACCTTATGAAAAATAAAAGTGAAGCAATTGATATGTTTAAAATATTTTCTACATAAATTGAAAATCAGTTTAATAAGAAAATAAAAAGATTTCGGAGTGATAGAGGAACCGAATATGATTCAACTGATTTTAAAAATCTCTATACTTCACTTGGTATTATTCATGAGACGACTGCTCCATATTCACCTGAAATGAATGGAAAAGCCGAAAGGAAAAAATAGAACCTTTGCCGAATTAATTGTTGCTACGCTACTAAATTCGGGGGCTGCCTCACATTGGTGGGGAGAGATTTTATTAACCGTTTGTCACGTTCTTAATAGGGTGCCTAAGGTTAAATCTAATTTATCCCCCTATGAGATTTTAAATAATAAAAGGCCTAATATTTCTTATTTACGCGTTTGGGGGTGCCTTTCTTACGTACGTATTCCTGATCCTAAAAGATCTAAGCTTGCTAGTAGAGCTTATGAATGTGTTTTTATCGGATATGCTATTAATAGTAAGGCCTATAGATTTTATGATTTGAAAAATCAGGTTATTATTGAATCTAATGATGTAGATTTTTATGAAAATAAATTTCCTTTTAAATTAAAGAATAGTGGGGGTAGCTCATTACCTTCTAGCTCTAATTTACCTACTAGTACCGTGCACCATGGTACATCAATTGAACCTAGGAAAAGTAAAAGAGTTAGAACCGCTAAAGACTTTGGACCTGATTTTTATGCATACACTTTAGAAGATGATCCATCCACTATTCAAGAAGCGTTATCTTCTTTAGATGCTGACCTTTGGCAAGAAGCCATTAACGATGAAATGGATTCCTTAGAATCAAATAGAACTTGGCATCTAGTAGACCTTCCTCCTGGTTGTAAAACCATAGGTTGTAAGTGGATACTTAAAAAGAAATTAAATCCTGATGGCACTGTTGATAAATACAAAGCACGTTTAGTTGTCAAGGGTTATAGACAACGTGAAAATGTAGATTTCTTTGATACTTATTCTCCCGTTACTAGAATAACATCTATACGTGTTTTGATTGCCCTAGCTTCCTTGCATGATCTTGTTGTGCATCAAATGGATGTTAAAACCGCTTTCCTTAATGGAGAATTAGAAGAAGAAATTTACATGGAACAACCTGAAGGATTCATTATTACAGGCCAAGGACAAAAAGTATGCAAATTAGATAAATCCCTTTATGGTTTGAAACAGGCTCCTAAGCAATGGCATGAGAAATTTGATGCATTGATTATTGCAAATGGATTTAGAATTAATGAAAGTGATAAATGCATTTATTATAAGACTGAGAATAATGCTTGCACTATTATATGTTTGTATGTTGATGACTTGCTTATTTTTGGTTCTAATATCCATGTAGTTAATAATGTGAAATCCATGCTATGTGAAAATTTTGATATGAAGGATTTGGGAAAAGCCAATGTAATTTTAGGGATTAAAATTACTAGGACGGAAAGGGGACTTTCTTTGGATCAATCTCATTACATTGAGAAGATTCTAAGGAAATATAATTACTCAGATTGTAAACCAGCATGTACTCCATATGATCCTAGTGTGAAGTTGTTCAAGAACACTGGAGACAGTGTTAGACAAACTGAGTATGCGAGCATCATTGGTAGCCTTCGATACGCTACTGATTGCACTAGGCCCGATATTGCTTATGCAGTGGGGGTACTATGCAGGTTTACTAGCAGTCCTAGTATGGAGCATTGGCATGCTATTGAGAGGGTCATGCGTTATTTAAAAAGAACCATGGACCTAAAGTTACACTATCAAAAGTTTCCCGCTGTCCTAGAAGGATATAGCGATGCTGACTGGAACACCCTGTCAGAAGATTCCAAGGCCACTAGTGGATATATCTTCAGTATTGCTGGAGGTGCGGTTTCTTGGAAATCCAAGAAACAGACCATTTTGGCCCAGTCTACGATGGAGTCAGAGATGATAGCACTAGCTGCTGCTAGTGAAGAAGCAAGTTGGCTGAGAAGCTTTCTTGCAGATACCCCTCTATGGGAGAGACCGATCCCAGCTGTCCTTATCCACTGCGATAGTACCGCGGCTATTGCAAAAGTTCAGAACCGTTACTATAACGGTAAGAAACGACAAATTCGTCGTAAACACAGCACGGTTAGAGAGTTACTCTCCAAAGGTGCTGTAAGAGTGGATTATGTGCGGTCTGAGAAAAATTTGGCTGATCCTTTGACGAAAGGACTAACGAGAGAGAAGGTGCTTAACACCTCGAAAGGGATGGGGTTAACGCCCAACGAAATTTGAGTCACTGTAATAGTAACCCAACCTATGGACTGGAGATCCCAAGAAATAGGTTCAAAGGGTAAACAACAAGTTACAAGTGATACTTTAGAAATCATGTAGTATTATCTCATCCCTATGGAGCATGATATCTTGAAGCGGCGAAAAGGTTGAGCACATGCTCTTAATGAGTTCTATAGCTCTATGTGGAGTGGGGTACCGATGCTACAAGAGTACTCTTGATAGACTCACCTATGTGAATGTGGAAGAGAGGTCACTTCCTATGGAATTTTGGGCAAATTCTCTAGAGCATTCACTAACCGGGATATAAGCACAAGGCCATAACGTGCTGGCTTTTTGGACAACACTCTTGAGGCCGGTGTGTGTTGTGATTGTCAGAGATAGAGTTCAAAACTACGAGTTACTCTAGTATAGTCTGAAACACATACACTACGTAAAGGTTCAAGTTGAAAAATACCTTTACTTATGCACTGTCCTATGTATATATGCTCGATGAAAAAGTTTTTTCTAAAATACAAGTGGGGGATTGTTGGAGTTTTTGTGTATTTAAAGAAAAATAAAACCAAGACAAGGTGATTAAATGTGATGTGATGGTTGATGTGATGTTATCCCAAGTCCCACATAGGAGAGATATAAAACCTTTCATGGGTTTATATATGGAAGAATTTGCTTAAGGGCTTGAGCCCTTTGGGCATTAGACTTTTGTGCTATTGGGTGAGGACTTGGATGAATGTGGTTCACCACACGCGCGCCGACCGACCGACCGACCCGACCCGGCCCGGCCCGGCCCGGTCTCGGGCTCGGGCTCGGGCTCGGGCTCGGGCTTTGGGCTTTGGGCTTGTCTTGCGTAGTGTATTATCTTTTTATACAAAATACATTTAAAGAATTTTATTTATTAAATAAAAATTAAAAAATGGGACAAGGCTCAATTATTTCCCTCCGTGTTTTCTTGCACGCTCCCATGATTTCCTTCAACACGCTCCTCTACTTTCCTCCATGTTTTCTTGCGGATTTTCCGGAAAGGTGTTTGTTTGTCTCAACGCTTTCCCCTTTAAACGGATCTAAAATAGCTTTCAAAAAAAAATATATACTGGCAGAGAACAAAACGAAGAGAGATCTATCTACAAAAAATATTTTCCGGCAGAAAAATTTTTAGCCTCCGGCGGTAGAAAAAAAAAAAAATTTCGATCCCGAGCAATTAAAAGAGTGTTATTGTCGAGCGGTTGAATAAGTGCAAATCAATCGTACAGAGGGTATCTGGGCTGTTTCATCCTGGGGACGGCGTGGCATAATCAGAACTGCTAGCACAATTCCGGGCAGAGCCGCGAAACGTCTTAAAGAGAGCGACTTAGTCCGCGACTCAACCCGGTGTACTCTCTACCTTATCTATTTTAGATTCAGCAGTACATTATTTTCCAACAGGGAATTATAAGACAGTGGGGGAGGCGGTGGCAGCGGTTGGGAAGAGGGCGGGGAGTGGGAGGTATGTGATATATATTAAGGCAGGGACTTACCGGGAGAATGTGGAGGTGGGTTTAAAGTTGACGAATATTATGTTTTTGGGTGATGGTATTGGGAGGACTATTATAACCGGTAGCAAAAGTGTTGGTGGTGGCACCACCACCTTCAAATCGGCCACCGTTGGTAAGTCGCATGAGCAACATAAATCTTTATCCTTTTTTCTGTTCGTAAATTTCATTTGATGTTATATGGTCCAAAATTATTTTATTAAACAAGGAAAAATATGTTCCTATCATCTTTAGCAATCAATAATTTAGACAAGTATTTATACGTTGTAAATTTTGAAAATATACGTACTTATTAATATATCAGTATAAAAAAAGATTGTTGAAGAAATTGGTCTATAATTCTTATCGCGCAGTGACAAAGCGTTAAATTTGCATTGGCGAGGGGGATCTGTCTCCAAGAGACTACTAATTTTAAAGTAGATAGTTCAACGTAGCTTAATTCTTTTCAATTCAGAGAGTTCTTTAAATTAAAAGGTTGACAAATTGTTTCATGGAAAAACTAAAATAATCGTAGCCTTTAACTTTAATCGTTAAAATTGACATGTATATTTAAAACTATACAGAATTGTACAAATATAATAAAGACTATAAAGAAGCTAGCATAGTTCTAGAGAGTTGGGCATGCAGTCGTTATTAGTTTTTGTGTTTGACTATTAGTTAGGAAATAGTCGCATGAATCATACTTTTCTGAAAAATTTATTAGAAATTAAAAGGTGCATTTTTTGTATTCTAAAATTAAAGGTCTTTCTTAACTTTACCGCTTTTTTGTAAAAGATTATTAATTTCATGGTAGTTGATTGTTATAGCAGCAAAAAATATTTCCATTAGTTCAAATGTACAACTAAATCATTTGATCAAGCATTCTCACACTTATTTATAAATTGTATCCAACTAAAATTAATTAAGAATTGTCGTATATTATATACATATTGGGTGTAACACATATTCTAGTACACATTCATGAAAAAATAGTACTTATTTTTCCAAAATAATATTATATGTATATACATATCGGGTGTAACACGTATTCTAGTACACATTCATGAAAAATCGATGTGTATTTTTCCATCCAATGGGACTTGAATTAAATAAGATCCCAAATCATTTGGCAATGTTTATTTAATTTGGTCAAACTTTTGAGGATTTACTTTTAAGTAATATTAACACAATCTTTTTTTCCTGTGACCACCAGCTGTCGTGGGAGACGGATTCATAGCCCGGGGCATAACATTCCGCAACACCGCGGGCCCACAGAACCACCAGGCCGTGGCCCTCCGGTCCGGCTCCGACCTCTCGGTATTTTACCAATGTTCCTTCGAAGGTTATCAAGACACTCTTTACGTTCACTCAGACCGCCAGTTTTATAAAAACTGTGATATTTACGGTACAGTCGACTTCATTTTTGGCAACGCTGCCGTAGTTTTCCAAAATTGCAATATTTACCCCCGCAATCCGCCCAACAAAACCAACACCATCACAGCCCAGGGCCGAACCGACGCAAATCAGAACACGGGTATTTCGATTCACAACTGTCGGGTCACCCCAGCCTCGGATCTCAGATCGAATCAAGGGTCCGTTAGGACTTATTTGGGTCGGCCCTGGAAGCAGTATTCGAGGGTGGTGTTTATGCAGACTAATATGGATAGTTTCATTGACCCGGCAGGTTGGTTGCCATGGAGTGGGAATTTTGCTTTAAGTAGTTTGTATTATGGGGAGTATATGAATACTGGTCCGGGTTCAGCTACAGGTAGAAGGGTGAAGTGGGGCGGGTACCGGGTTATAACGAGTGCGGCGGAGGCGGGGAGGTTTACAGTTGGGAGTTTTATTGCAGGGGGGTCTTGGTTGCCGGCTACCAATGTGCCATTTACTGCAGGGCTTTGATTTGTTTGAAAAAAAATTGTTGGTGGTTTGTTAGATTTGGAATTATTAATTAGTTTATGCCCAATTGTTATATAATTATTAGGATATTAATTTGTTTATTGTTGATGTAAAAGTGATGCATGTCATTCTTTATACAATTGAATAAGATGGTAATAGTTAAAAAAAATTAATGTAATAATAATCTAGTTAATGGATTATGGTGTACTTACGAGTTCTTTTATTTTAGAGTTTATATTCAATGTTTAGATTTAAAATTCAAATTTCAGATTTAGACAAAAAGCAATATCACCCAACTCATTTCTCTATTAGAAGTAAAAGATTCATGTTTAGTTCTATCCTTCATAATGTTCTATTGGAAATTAAAGCATGTTCAGTGCTCTTTAAGTCTATTATTAGCTTAATTAATTAAGTGCTAAAAAAAAATTAAGGGCGATCACTGATTTAATTTCTTTATACCCTCTCCCTTCCCCTCAAATTACTTTATTATTAAAAATTATGAAATTAAATAATTAAATTGAGTAAAATATTCCACAATTTGATGTCGAGTATATATGACGGACAATATGATCAAAGGGAATATATCAACAATTCTAGCTTTTGAAGGTGATGTACTTAAATACGTGTGTGTGTGTGTGGGGGGGGGGGGGGGGGGGGGGGGGGAGGGAATTTGAGTGCCTACTTTTACTTTATCCCATAAGATAAAATCAAATGTGATTTAGACTTTGGGTGTTGTTCTTACATATTAGATGGTGGGTACCAAAGTTTTGTATAATAAGTATTTAGGTGTCATTTTGGATGAAATCCGTTAATCGACGTGGTCAATCGTTAGTTCTATTAATTTTTGACCCAATTTACCCATTTTACCTCCAAAAAAAGACAAAACATATTACTCTTACTTAGGAGTAAAATGGTAAAAAATTAATAGAGCTAACAGTTGACCACGTTGATTGTCGGATTCCATCCAAAATAACACTCAAACACTTATTATACAAATTTTTGGCACCCAACTATTTGATATGGAAGAACGAACGGCACCCAAAATCTAAATCACCCTAAAATCAACCTTTTTTCTGCACCAACAAATTTCATATTAAATTTAAAAGGAATAGAAATAGCTGCAACAAGAATGCTGAAAACAAATATTGCATTTGGGTCCTTTGGACATAATTACTATCATCAACCACCCCTCCAATTTATCCAGTAATTAACTAAGCCACCATCTCCATTTAACCTGCATGTGCATGATAAAAGATCATTATTTTAGCATGCCCAGCGGGACGGATTCAAAAATTTCAAATAAACCTGCATTAATTCGGGTTGACCATATCTTAAGGCGGGTTCGGTTGGGTTGGATTTGTTCTAACTCAACCCATTGCTCTTAATTCCTGTATTAACCTTAATTATAATTTTATATATTATATATTTATATATACGGCCAATCTCATATATATGCATAGGGTTCAAACACAGACCAACTCTTAGTGACGAAATGTATGCCCAAACGTATTAGCAACAAAAAATCCTATGTACAAGCTCTATATTAATAGAGACGAACTCCAAATATATAAATTAAATCTTATAAGAAAAGTGTTTTACGTAATGCCCCGAAAAATAGAATTGTTTAAATTAGATATAAGTTAAAAATTGAAGTTTTTAATTAATTTGGAACATAAATTAATTTGACTTACCACCAACTTTGCGACAAAACGAGAGAAGAACGATGACTACGGCGACGCCTGCCACTACATCAACGATTGTTGCTACTCTTTCTCCAACATGGTCACCATTGGTGGAATCTATATATATATATATATATATATAATATACAAACACCAAATAAAATTCAAAAGGATGTATAAAATGATAGTATTTTGTATAAAAGTAGACTGCCAATAACTCTTACACTACACCAGCGGGAGTCTTGGGCGACATACCCTATTGGGTATGTCTCCTAAAACACATCTTAGGAGACATACATTTCGTGTGTCGCCTAAGTACGTACTTAGGCGACATATATACTACGTATGTCTCCTATGTACATACCTTACTCCACATACAATTACGTATGTCTCCTCATTGTTTCACTTAGGAGACATACATTTAGTATGTTGCCTAATTATATACTTAGGCGATATATATACACCCTACGTCTCCTAAGTGCTTATTTTATGAGACATACACAATTAGTATGTCGCCTAAATGTGTTTAAAAAAATTTGAATTTTTCACGAAAAAAAGGAGGAAAAAAATAAAAAATCTTAAGCGACATATATATTCTGTATGTCTCATAAATACATATCTTAAGAGACATACAAAATTAGTATGTCGCCTAAGAGTTTTTAAAAAAATTTGAATTTTTCACGAAAAAAAAGGAGGCAATAAATAAAAACTCTTAAGCGACATATATACTCCGTATGTCGCCTGAGTACATATCTTAAGAGACATACAAAATTAGTATGTTGCCTAAGAGTTTTTAAAAAAATTTGAATTTTTCGTGAAAAAAGAGGAGGCAAAAAATTTTGTCCGGGAAAAAAGAGGCAAAAAAATAAAAACTCTTAAGCGACATATATATTCCGTATGTCTCCTAAGTATATATCTTAAGAGACATACAAAATTAGTATGTCGCCTAAGAGTTTTTAAAAAAAATTGAAATTTTCACGAAAAAAAAAATAGGCAAAAAAATTTATCCGCGGAAAAAAGGAGGCAAAAAATTAAGACTCTTAGGCGACATCGATATTTATATATGTCGCCTAAGAGGTAATCTTAGGAGACATACATAAATAAGTGTGTCGCCTAAGTGATAACTATAAATTGGGGGAAAATCCCCGTTTTATTCAATCCCTAAATTTTTTCTAACTCTCTGTCTCGTTCTTCTCTCTCTTGCTATGTACTTTTTCTTTTTCTTTTTTTTTAAATTTCAGTAAGTAAAAAAATTCAATAAAAATAAGCAAAAGATGGAGAGCATCTCACCAAGGCACTCATCGTTTTTTTTCCAAATTTTTCTAAGAATTAGTATTGTTTTCAATTATTTTCCAACTTTTTAAGTTTTTATCAAAACAGACCCAAAAGGAATATCATCGTCACCATTTTTAATGAGTAATTAATTACCTTCATCATCTCCTAAGAGGAATTGCTGCTTGGAGAAGAATCAAGAACTGCCTTGTAGGGAGGAGTGGACATGGCAGTTGCAGCTAATACTCTAACAAGTTCACCAGCAGCAAATAAACTCTGGGTCATAATTCCAGTCTTTACACCATACTCGAATTGAATGACTGAATGGCTGCACCCATTCCTAACTGATAAACGCTTAATATTGTCATTCATACGCTCATTTTCAGAGTTGTTTGACGCGTTTATTTCTCTAAAACTACTCGGTTTGCCAACTTATTTCGCGATTAGTCTCGTAGCACTTTTGTATTTAACAATGCTTGGAAAGGCATATTTTTGTGTTTATTTTGGTGACTTTAGATTTCAAGAAATATTGTATTTAATACAATATTGGAATTTTCCATGGACAAAAAGAATTCAAGATAGTGGAATTTTTCATGGACAAAAATAATTCAAGAAAGTCTCCATGTCCATGTGATTAAAGAGCATCCAAGAAAGAAAGTCTCCATGTCCATGTGATTAAAGAGCATCCAAGAGAGAAAGTGGAATTGTCCATGTGATTAAAGAGTATCCAAGATAGTGGAATTCTCCACCAAAAATAAACAATAAAAATAAAATTAAAAAAATAAAATTAAAAAGCATTGTTTATTATTTTAGCATCCAACACAACTCTCCTATTTATAGTCTTCATTGTTGTGTTGGAGAGGACACTTTTATTACTTCTCATTTCTCAATTTATAGAGAGCTTGTAATAGTTTTATTTTCTAGAGAGAGAAATGGAGTTCACTTTTATAATTCTTGTCTCTACATTTATTATGGAGTAAATTTCTTTGCTAAGGCTAAAAGATGAAGTTTGCAATGCATTAATTATGTAAGTTCAATTCTCATTCCATTGTTAGTATTGTTAAATACTTTTTGAATCCTTCATCTTCTCCATTTTTTCAACCATTCATAAACTAGTAAGATAATTTTCATATGATGATTTGACTTTGTATGCCTTGTATACATAGATCTCAAGCATTAATGAGAAAATGATACACTTGTGTATTTCTTACTAGCTTATGTCCATTCTTTCTTTGAATGAGATACTTTTCATTGCCAAGCATGATTAGTTTTTGAATATTCATGGAAACACCATAAATTTGAGATTTTAATCTTTTAATACTTTAATGATATGTTGAGTGCTTTCTATACTTTATGTGATTTTAAGACTCATCATCTTCTTAGTTAAAGTATTGCCAAAGAGGATCTTTTAAATTTATGTCATAAAAAACTTCATTAATCATTTTAAGGATTCAATTTGTATTTATCAAATAAGTCTATATAGGACGGTTTGACCTCCACCTAGACCTCCCAATCTTAGACAAATGAAATGTTATGATTTATCGAGCTAAACTCCTTGTAGTTGGCCATTTTCATAATCAAGTCATTTGCCTAGGGGAAACTAACAATGAGTTCTTAAATGCCTAGTTTAAATTTATGCCTTTTCTTTTTGTGTATTTTAAGTTTGAATCTTGGTTGATATTATATGGGAATGGGTTGCACTTGCTTCACACCCTTTGTCACAAGATAAAAATGAGAGATACACTTGTGTTGATATTTGCTTACACCCTTTCTTTATATGGCATTTATATGGGAATGGGTTGCTTTTGCTCCACACCCTTTTGCTTAGAAATGGGTAAAATATTCAACACTTAGGAATTGCATTGAGAACTTTGAATGAGATTGATTTTACTTAACTTTGCAAAACAAATGAATTCTATAATGCCTTAGCCTTTTCTCATCTATTGTTATATCATTTTAATTTTTATTGCAAGACTTTAAAATCAACCATTAAAATCAACCAATTAAATTCTCTTCACAAAACCTTGGACTCGTAATCACCACATCGTCTTTCCGACTATCCTTGTGGTTCGACACTTGGACTTACCAAGTATTATAACTTGACAACCTGCACTTGGGTACCTAAGCACGGAAGTATTTTCGGCGCGTCAAGTTTTTGGCGCCGTTGCCGGGGATACGGCGAAAGACAGATTACGGGTTTTGTAAAAAAAAAAAATCACTTTGTAAGTATTCTCTTCCTTTGTAAATTACTTTTCCTACTTATTATTATTTTTTTTTTAGGTGGAAAATTTTATTCGAGATCACCCTTCCGGGCTTATGCGCGGAAATTTGTACATTGATCTTCGCATAAGTCCACCAAGAGGCCAACCACTACCAAGGCATCCTAGTCCTTCACCTACTCCCTCCGAAATGGCTGACGAGGATAATGAGTCAAATACCGGAGAAAACAATAATCACCATCCTCCTGTTCGAACAATGAGGGATTATCTTCAACCACCTCGGGCGACGTCTAATTCTTGCATCATTCTCCCCACCGGACAAGCGGGAACATTCTCCTTTAAGCCAGGTATGCTTCAACATATCCCCTCTTTTCATGGTATGGAATCCGAAAATCCGTACTTACATTTGAAAGATTTTGAGGAAGTTTGCTCCACGTTTCGTGAGGCAAACACCAATGAGGAAGTAATGCGTTTAAAACTTTTTCCTTTCTCCTTAAAAGATAAAGGAAAATTATGGTTGAATGCTCTAAGACCGCAATCTATTCGGTCTTGGCAAGTACTTCAATCGGAGTTTTTAAAAAAAATTCTTTCCCGTCCATCGGACCAACGCTTTGAGAAGGGCGATATCCAATTTTTCGCCAAAAGAAAATGAAAGTTTTTACAAATGTTGGGAAAGATACAAGGAAATTTTAAACGCATGTCCTCACCATGGCCACGAAACATGGAGCCTTGTAAGCTATTTTTATGAATCACTCACTCCCGCCATGCGCACGTTTGTGGAAACGATGTGTAATGGAAATTTTTTGAGTAAAAGTCCGGAGGAAGCTTTGTTGTACTTTGATGAAATAGCCGAAGGTGCCCAAAATTGGAACACCTACACGGACGAGGTTAAGGGTAAAGTTTCCGAGAGGGGGGGTTTGTACCAATTGTCCAAAGGTGATGACATTGAGTTAAAATTTCTTCAATTGTCAAAGAAAGTCGAAGCCATGGAGTCTTGTAAAATGAGGGAAAGTAGTGTAGGTACTAGCACCGTTTGTGTCATTTGTGAGAAGGTGGGACATTCCACGGAGGAGTGTCACACAATTCCGGCCTTCAAAGAGGTCCTTCAAAGTCCCTCACAAGTCAATGCCTTGAACTCGTATCCTAGACCACACAATGATCCATTTTCTCAAAGGTACAATGAAGGGTGGAGGAACCATCCTAATTTTAGTTGGGGGGGAAATCAAAATTCGAATGTAAATTCCTACCAACCAAGACCACCTCCACCCCAAAACAACTCTTTTGGTCAAGCAAACCCAAACCCAAATTCAAATTTGGAGACTCTTTTGCGGCAGTTTGTAGACAAAACCAATAGAGATGTTAGTGATTTGAAAACTCAAATGTCCAAACTCACCACCGCTTTAGCAACCCAAGAAAAAGGAAAGTTTCCGGCCCAACCAATAGCTAATCCTAGAGGGCAAGCCATGATAGTTGAGGGGGAGTCGAGTGGGAATGTAGAGGAGTTGAAATCCATCACTATCCTTAGGAGTGGGAAAGAGATTGACAAAACTATAGTTCCTAAGGCCAAAAAGCCGGTGGACATAGGTGAGTCAAACCAAGTTGAGAAGGTCACCATTGAAGAGAGAATGAGGGAAGAAGAGAGAGTTGAAAAAGAGGATTTGGAAAAAATCAAGAGTAGTGTCAAAATCCCTTTTCCGGAAAGGTTATCTCAACCTTTGAAGGAGACCCGAAATGCCGAAGTTCTTGATGTGTTCAAACAAGTGAAAATTAACATTCCATTGCTTGATGCGATGAAACAAATTCCTTCTTATGCAAAATTTTTAAAAGATTTGTGCACCACTAAGAGGCGATTGAATGTTAAAAAAAAGGCATTTATGGCGGAACAAGTGAGTTCAATAATGCAAGGCACTCGAATCCCAAAATTCAAAGATCCCGGTTGCCCCACCATTTCTTGTTTGATTGGAAACTTTAGAATCAAAAATGCATTGCTTGATCTGGGGGCGAGTGTTAATGTTTTGCCATTTTCGGTCTACCAACAATTGGGTTTAGGAGAGTTGAAACCCACGAAAGTCACGATCCAATTGGCGGATCGATCGGTCAAGATTCCAAGGGGAATTGTTGAGGATGTGCTAATTCAAATTGATAAATTCTATTTTCCCGTGGATTTCATAGTTCTTGACATGCAACCGGTATCCGATCCCGGAAATGAGATTCCCGTAATTTTGGGAAGACCCTTTCTTGCAACATCAAATGCTATCATCAATTGCAAGAATGGGATTGTAAAATTGGCCTTTGGAAATATGACTCTTGAGCTCAACGTGTTTTCAATAAGTAACAAACAAGATGATTTTGATGATGAAATTGAACATGTAAACATGATAGAGTCACTAGTACAAGACCATTTTTCTTTCACTTATGAATCGAAATCATTGGAAGATTTGCTAACCACTCCCAATGATCCCGAGGAATGTGTGCATGTGTTTTCTTTGGATGATAGGAACAAGGAAGAACTCTTGAAGAATGAAGAAAATGCAAAAATGGAACCACCAAATCTTGAAGGAAAGATGGAGCTCAAGCCTCTTCCTAGCAATTTGAAGTACGCTTTTCTAGGTGCTTTTGAAACTTACCCCGTGGTAATTTCTTCCGAACTCCCAAATGATCAAGAAGAATGGTTGGTAAGTATGCTAAGTAAGTATCGAAAAGCTTTTGGGTGGAAATTGGCCGACCTCCAAGGAATTAGTCCATTGATTTGCACACACAAAATTCACTTGGAGGAAGGTGCAAAGCCATCAAGACAATTTCAACGCCGGTTAAATCCTCACATGCAAGAAGTAGTAAGAACCGAGGTGTTGAAATTGCTTGATGCCAAGATCATCTATCCAATTTCGGATAGCAAATGGGTAAGTCCGACCCAAGTTGTACCTAAAAAATCCGGGCTTACAGTAGTAAAGAATGAAAATAATGAGTTGATACCCCAAAGAGTCACCACCGGGTGGCGAATGTGCATAGACTACCGTAAGTTAAATGAAGTCACTAGAAAGGACCATTTTCCTCTTCCATTTTTAGATCAAACACTTGAAAGAGTGGCGGGTCATGAGTTCTATTCTTTTTTAGACGGATTTTCTGGGTATAACCAAATCGAAATTGATCTTGAGGACCAAGAAAAAACAACCTTCACATGTCCGTTTGGTACTTTTGCTTATCGAAAAATGCCTTTTGGTTTGTGCAATGCACCGGCCACTTTTCAGAGATGTATGTTGAGCATTTTTAGCGATATGGTAAAGAAAACTCTAGAGGTTTTTATGGACGATTTTACCGTTTACGGTAAATCATTTGATAATTGTTTGCTCAATGTTGAACATGTGTTAGCAAGGTGTATCGAGAAGCAACTCATCCTCAATTGGGAGAAATGCCACTTCATGGTGACAAAGGGCATTGTATTGGGCCATGTTATATCGGGGAAAGGCATTGAAGTAGACAAGGCAAAGATCGAGCTTATCTCAAAGCTCCCCACCCCCAAGTCAATCAAGGATGTTCGCTCATTCTTGGGGCATGCCGGATTCTACCGAAGGTTCATTCAAAATTTTAGCACCATTGCTAAACCTATGTGCAAGTTGCTCTTGAAAGATGCCCCTTTTGAATGGACCAAGGAATGTGAAGAAGCCTTTGTAAAACTCAAGCACATGCTCACTACCGCACCCATCATGCAAACCCCCGATTGGAGTTTGCCATTTGAACTCATGTGCGATGCAAGCGACTACGCCGTGGGGGCGGTCCTCGGCCAAAGAAAGGACAAAAAGCCCGGGGTCATTTACTATGCGAGCCGAACTCTCAATGAGGCTCAAATGAACTACACCACCACTGAGAAAGAACTCTTGGCTATTGTCTTTGCCCTCGACAAATTTCGGTCTTACCTCATTGGGTCACCTATTGTCATTTTTACCGATCATGCGGCCCTCAAGTATCTTTTCACAAAGAAAGATGCAAAGCCAAGGCTTCTAAGATGGATTCTTCTCCTACAAGAATTCAATCTTTTCATAAAGGATAAGAAGGGTGTCGAAAATGTGGTGGCGGACCATTTATCTCGCCTTTCATTCACCGACCACATTGAGGAGAGTGCTATTAAAGACTCTTTTCCGGATGAGCAACTATTCACAATCTCTTCCTCACCATGGTATGCCGATATCATGAACTATCTTGTCACCGAAAAGATGCCAAGCCATTGGAATGCCCAAGACCGAAGAAAATTCTTGTCCGAGGTCAACCGTTTTTATTGGGATGATCCATACTTGTTTAAGTATGGGGCGGATCAAATCATTCGACGATGCATTCCCAATAATGAGTTCGAAAGGGTTTTAAGCTCTTGCCACAATGAAGCCTGCGGTGGGCATTTCTCAGCTAAGAAGACGGCCGCCAAGATTCTACAATGTGGCTTTTATTGGCCAACAATGTTCAAAGACGCCTACGCCTTTTGCAAAGCTTGCCCGAGATGCCAAATGTTAGGAGGAATCACAAGAAAAAGCATGATGCCTCTCAACCCGATCCTCGTAGTTGAAATTTTTGATTGTTGGGGCATTGATTTCATGGGACCTTTCCCATCCTCTTTTGGTAATCTCTATATTCTTCTTGCGGTTGATTATGTTTCCAAGTGGGTAGAGGCCCAAGCTTGCAAGAAAAATGATCACAAAGTGGTGATCCGATTTTTAAAAGAAAATATTCTTGCAAGGTTTGGCACTCCCAAAGCGATTATAAGCGATGGTGGTACTCATTTTTGCAATAAACCTTTTGAATCTTTAATGCAAAAATATGGGGTAAATCACAAAGTATCACTCGCTTATCATCCGCAAACCAATGGCCAAGCCGAACTTGCCAATAGGGAGATAAAGCAAATTCTTGAAAAAACGGTAAATCCAAATCGCAAGGATTGGTCATTGCGTCTTAACGATGCACTTTGGGCTTACCGTACAGCTTTTAAAACAATTTTAGGAATGTCTCCCTATCGGATAGTATATGGCAAGCCTTGCCATCTTCCCGTTGAATTGGAACATAGAGCATTTTGGGCAATTAAAATGATGAACTTTGATTTGAAAAAAGCCGAAAGCAACCGAAAGTTGCAACTTGAGGAGTTGGAGGAATTAAGGAGGGATGCATACCAAAATGCTAAGATAAGCAAAGAACGTGCAAAATGTTTTCATGATAAATTTATTCTAAGAAAAGAATTTAAACTCGGGCACAAAGTTCTAGTTTATGACACGCGTTTGCATCTTTTCCCGGGAAAGCTGAAATCTCGTTGGATCGGCCCATACATTATTCGACATGTATTCCCTTTTGGGGCCGTGAATGTTGAGGATCCCATCCCAAACCGGCTTTGTGTTCAAAGTGAACGGACAACGCCTTAAGCCATTTTTGGAATTCCCACCTCAAGAGGAGTCCACCACTCTTGAAGATCCGACATATACCTAACAAGTATAGGTGATGTTGTATATACTTTTATAAAAAAAAAAAAAAAAAAAAAAAAAAAAAAAATTTGCTTTATTTTTTTTCCTTCCTTTTTGGGTTTGGTTTGATAAACATGATATGAGGATTGAAATGTGGTTGTAATGCATGCATGTTATGTTTTATCTAATTCTAACCCGTTTGTTTTTGTTAGTGTGTACATATAGTAATTTTGCTTTAAAAAAATAGCTCTCTTTTCCTCATGAAAATCGAAAAGCCAAATGGGAGAATACCAATTTCTCGTTCTCTTCACATTGAGGACAATGCGTTCTTCAAGTTGGGGGGTAATGTATTTAAACTTTAATGGCTTTTCAATTTTTGAATTTTTCATGCGTGTAGAGCTTAAAAAAAAATTAAAAAAAAAAATTGAAAGTTTGAAATATGATGATCATTTTTTTAGAATTGTCTTTGAATTGATGGTTTTTGACATGAAACTCTTAATTCGGATAGGTAGTTGAGTGATAATCTCCATGGCATTGCTTCATTTAGATTCTTGAGCCTTGTAGTTTCCTGTGAATATGCATAATGTTGTGGTTTGATTTAGTCTTTGGTATCACATAGAGTGATTTTCATCTTGTGTAGAGAGAAATAATGTTCAAATGCAATAAAAGCTCTTTCGAAAAGATCCTCCTTAGAGGGGACACATGCATGGCACTTAAAAAAATTTTAAAAACTGGGATGACTTTTAAACTTAATATTGACTTTAAGCTTCACTTGACTAAATTCATAAGTCATTTTGTCTAATATTAAGGATAGGCAAAGGTTACCATATGGAAAAGGGGTGAATAGCTTCCTTTATGCATTTAAAAAAAAAAAAAAAAAAAAGTTATGAATGCAAAATTACAAAGTGAGACCGCTGCCCTCCATAGAGATGCAAACCACCTTGAGCTAATTTAGCAAAAAGTCCAAGTAAAAGATACCTAAAAAAAAAGTGCTTAAAATTGACAAAGTTCTTGAGCTTTTGTTTTTGAAAGATTTCTCTCTTCCACTATTGATGAATAGAACTATTTGTGATTAAGAATGATTGTGTCAAAGATCCATATACATAGTGTGTTCAAATGGGAATGTGGAACTAGTTTCTAAAGGAGATTGTAAGCAATGGAGATCGTTATTCAAATGCCAACATTCCGGAAATTGTAATAGTAATGCCAAACACTTAAATCAATTCGTGAAAATGCTTCAATTCTACTACTTAGATTTCAAACTTCGGATGTTTGTGGGTATCATCACTGTAAACCCTCACGAGACAAACCTCGTCTTCTAAGGGAACTTGGGAGTTTTTAAAATGGCTTAGTGCATTTTATCAATGCATTTTCGGATATTATATATAGCTATTTTTATTTTGCTTGCTAAGGGACCAGCAAGAGATAAGTCGGGGGGAGTTGATAAACGCTTAATATTGTCATTCATACGCTCATTTTCAGAGTTGTTTGACGCGTTTATTTCTCTAAAACTACTCGGTTTGCCAACTTATTTCGCGATTAGTCTCGTAGCACTTTTGTATTTAACAATGCTTGGAAAGGCATATTTTTGTGTTTATTTTGGTGACTTTAGATTTCAAGAAATATTGTATTTAATACAATATTGGAATTTTCCATGGACAAAAAGAATTCAAGATAGTGGAATTTTTCATGGACAAAAATAATTCAAGAAAGTCTCCATGTCCATGTGATTAAAGAGCATCCAAGAAAGAAAGTCTCCATGTCCATGTGATTAAAGAGCATCCAAGAGAGAAAGTGGAATTGTCCATGTGATTAAAGAGTATCCAAGATAGTGGAATTCTCCACCAAAAATAAACAATAAAAATAAAATTAAAAAAATAAAATTAAAAAGCATTGTTTATTATTTTAGCATCCAACACAACTCTCCTATTTATAGTCTTCATTGTTGTGTTGGAGAGGACACTTTTATTACTTCTCATTTCTCAATTTATAGAGAGCTTGTAATAGTTTTATTTTCTAGAGAGAGAAATGGAGTTCACTTTTATAATTCTTGTCTCTACATTTATTATGGAGTAAATTTCTTTGCTAAGGCTAAAAGATGAAGTTTGCAATGCATTAATTATGTAAGTTCAATTCTCATTCCATTGTTAGTATTGTTAAATACTTTTTGAATCCTTCATCTTCTCCATTTTTTCAACCATTCATAAACTAGTAAGATAATTTTCATATGATGATTTGACTTTGTATGCCTTGTATACATAGATCTCAAGCATTAATGAGAAAATGATACACTTGTGTATTTCTTACTAGCTTATGTCCATTCTTTCTTTGAATGAGATACTTTTCATTGCCAAGCATGATTAGTTTTTGAATATTCATGGAAACACCATAAATTTGAGATTTTAATCTTTTAATACTTTAATGATATGTTGAGTGCTTTCTATACTTTATGTGATTTTAAGACTCATCATCTTCTTAGTTAAAGTATTGCCAAAGAGGATCTTTTAAATTTATGTCATAAAAAACTTCATTAATCATTTTAAGGATTCAATTTGTATTTATCAAATAAGTCTATATAGGACGGTTTGACCTCCACCTAGACCTCCCAATCTTAGACAAATGAAATGTTATGATTTATCGAGCTAAACTCCTTGTAGTTGGCCATTTTCATAATCAAGTCATTTGCCTAGGGGAAACTAACAATGAGTTCTTAAATGCCTAGTTTAAATTTATGCCTTTTCTTTTTGTGTATTTTAAGTTTGAATCTTGGTTGATATTATATGGGAATGGGTTGCACTTGCTTCACACCCTTTGTCACAAGATAAAAATGAGAGATACACTTGTGTTGATATTTGCTTACACCCTTTCTTTATATGGCATTTATATGGGAATGGGTTGCTTTTGCTCCACACCCTTTTGCTTAGAAATGGGTAAAATATTCAACACTTAGGAATTGCATTGAGAACTTTGAATGAGATTGATTTTACTTAACTTTGCAAAACAAATGAATTCTATAATGCCTTAGCCTTTTCTCATCTATTGTTATATCATTTTAATTTTTATTGCAAGACTTTAAAATCAACCATTAAAATCAACCAATTAAATTCTCTTCACAAAACCTTGGACTCGTAATCACCACATCGTCTTTCCGACTATCCTTGTGGTTCGACACTTGGACTTACCAAGTATTATAACTTGACAACCTGCACTTGGGTACCTAAGCACGGAAGTATTTTCGGCGCGTCACTAACCATGGCATCATAACAAACAACATTTCGAAGAATAACCATCAAATTCTTAAACAAGGTTCCCGGTTCAGTCAATCCTCTAGAGGAACGGACCATCACTTCTTTACTACTAATTTAGTGGACTATCTCTTGGTACGGGTCCAACCCATGAAATAGACAGCTCCTCACAAAACTGAATTCCTAAGTGTGGTAGGTACTGCTGAAATGATACTTCCTGTGAAAAAGAGAAGTCATTTCTCCAACCAATGTGCTTGAATAGAGTTTCCCCTTATCTGACATTTGAACACCCAAGAACCCTATTTGCTGAAACACCCTATTAATGGTCGAGTCGCTCTTAGAATTGATTATATCACTCATTGAATACGACTTCAGAATGAAATTTGTAACGGGCATTTTAACAAGTTTTAGGTGATTCTCCAGTTGCAAGTCCACCAACTCATTGTAGGAGGACCTTGTATGATGCAACAGGGGGAAAATATCTTGAATATTCTCTTGGAGTTCCTTAGGGATTAAAAAAATCTTCCAAACCAACACTAAAACCTTCAGAATATAAATTCTCCATAAGCATCGGTTGTACATAATTGATGAAGCTCAGAATCTCATTGGGCCACTTCCCAAAGAAAATAGAAATAACTATGTCACTGATAATCGACGGGATTACATCTCGATTAAAATTGATTTTCAGCACTTGATTGTTGGAAATCGAGTGTCGCTCACCGTAACAGTCAAAGCCCGATGGTAGATAAGTCTATAACAGTTGTAAATATCTATATTATAAGGGAAGGAAATGTCATGTCACTCAATTATCTAATAAATGACTTAGATTTGTTCTGAAAAATACACATAAAATGTTAGCCTTTGGATGTGAATTTTTTTCCTAAGAACCTCACATCACCACACTAATGGGCAAGATTTATTTACAAACTTAATTCAAATCTAGGGTGACTATTAATGGTGCCATCTATTTATAATAACATTTTTATAAATTTATAACGTCATTGTAACAATAATGGGATATTAATTTTTGTATGTATTGGTGAATAATTATTAACCCATCCCGACCTTAATGAATTGGTAAAACGGGTTTGAATTTAAGCATATCATAAACAGAGGCACTTCGGGTTTTTCAATTAAAAACCACCTCAATCTAGTTGAGTCAAATATATCCTCCCCCCGCACCCCCGCGCTTGACAGTTATATAAGTTGTGTATACAGTTTTCTTAATATATGTTTTGGATTGCACGTTATTTAGGTATTATATATTTCTTGCTCAATCTAACTGTTAATTTTGTTTTACATTGCCGTCCCATTTGGCACGGGCAATACCTAGGGGTCTCTTTATTTGTATTTAATTTTTTTTATTTCACCGTACCAGATGGCACAGACAATATCTAAATTTTCAAAAAAACCTAAAAACTCATAAGGGACATATTAATGTATGTATGTTTCCTAAGTATACTCTTATGAGACATATATCAATTAATATGTTGCTTAAGATTTTTCAAAAAATTCAATTTTTTTGCGGGAAAAAAAGAGGGAAAAAGAAAATTTACTTAGGCGACATAAGTATTTATTTATGTCTCACAAGAAATATTCTTAAGAGACATACATAAATAGCTACGTCTCCTAAGTTTGTGGTATAAATTCCCAAGTTCTAGCCCTAATTAATCTTTCTCACTCTCACCTCTCTCTCACCTCCTCCATCTCCACGCTCCCCCCATTCCCCAGCCACCATCGACCTGCCTCTCTCACCTCCTCCACGTTGCTCTCATATATATACATCTTTTTCCTCCGCTTTGCCCTAGAGAGTCCATATTTTTTTAAAGGATATTATTCATATGGATTTTTTATAGTCATGATGGATTTTTTAAAGGATATTATTCATATTTTTTCAAAGACACACACAAACAAACACCCACATATATATATGCATATGTAGTTACCCATGCATTGAAAGTAGTTTTTATTCGAAACTTTATAAGAGTCTAATTTGACTTTTGCACTTTTTTAAAGATATATACACTAATTTCAGCATAAAGATTAAAAATAAAACTTAACTGGTTCTGTTAAATTTAATAGATTTATTACTCTATCCTAAAACAACAAAATGGAATTATAATTTGGTACCGTGCACAGAGTACTAATCTTTAGTGCATATATATATGTCAATGCTTCTAAACGATGACCTATATAAGAGAGCCCTGGACTAGTGCAGTTTTTAAATATTTTAATGCAGAGATAATTGTGTTTGTGTTATTTGTTTCAGGTTACGATGCCTCCAATCAGGACTAGTGCTATTCCTAACAGTCGCCAATAGATCAAGGAGCGACTGTTGGCGCTGCAGAATGCCCTGCCCATTGCTTCGTCGTCGTTGTCGCAACAGGACTAGCCGGCGTTGCCACTGGTGGTCACCGCGTGTTCTACTACGGATAGTAACGCGACCACCACGGCCGCACCCGTACGAAGTATTTGATCACAACAACAATTGCAACCATTAGGTAAATTTTTTGATTTCTTAATTATATATCATAATTATACATATGTATTTGATTGAGAATGGAAGAATTAGGAGGTTTGATTTCTCTTTCTTTCTCATCCGATTGTGGGTTGTACTCGAGTTGGGTTTGCAAATTAATTAGACGGGTAAAGCTTTCTAATTCTTCTAGTTATGTTTGCAATTTCTTAATATTTAAACCCTTAGTTTGATGAACTTGTAATATTTTTGTTAGATCTAAACTAAATCAAAATAAAAATGTGTAAATCTAATATAGATCTAGCCCCTTAGATGCATTGAAGCTTAGTTTGGTTTGTTTACTTTGTTTTAGATCATTTGTGAATTATAAATGTTTTCTTATATTGCAATAAATTGTGAAGAGATGTTAACTGTTATTTTCATGAGGTTTATTTATGAATTTTGTTTGATGTTGAGTTCAATTATTTCGATTTAGATTATAATTTAAATTTTTGCACTGGTCTTT
Organism: Lonicera japonica; assembly: GCA_021464415.1. Taxonomy (NCBI): domain Eukaryota; kingdom Viridiplantae; phylum Streptophyta; class Magnoliopsida; order Dipsacales; family Caprifoliaceae; genus Lonicera; species Lonicera japonica. Next base: position 38,608,762 of record CM038467.1, read on the forward strand.
TAACTTGTACATTTTACTTATATATTATTGTTATTTGCAGGTGAGAATGAGAGCAGCCACCGATGAGGCCGTGGCGAAAATAATGGCCGATCGACCCGCCGCCGAGGAAGGATCCGAGTGTTCGATCCAGCTCCCTCTTGATGAAGAGATCCGTGTCATAGAGAGTGAGATCGGTTCTTCGAGAGGAATTAGGATCCGAGGCTTTGGGAGCTCTGTCGTCAGGGAGCCGAAGAAGAGAGGTCCCATGGAGCCGGTGCAGATAAACCTCCAGATGGCGGCACGGATCGCGCAGCAAGATGCAAGGATCGCAGAGCTTGAAGCGCGACAGAAAGCAAGCGATGAGGCGCGACAAAAAGCAAGCGATGAGGCGTTGGAAGCCCGAGTACAGGATCTAGTATCGTCGATGATGGCGAATCTTCCTACGGGTGATGGTAGACCAAGAGAGGTTTAGTGATAGACTTGGTTATATATATAGATTATTTTTTATCTTTATATATATTCTTTCTTTTCTCTCTATTACTAGACTTATGGTATTTTTATTCTATACTTGAATTTTGGCTTGTAATTAAACTCTTTGTACATTTCAATTATGGCTTGTAAATATTAGACTTTGTACATTTTAATCTTGGCCTCATTTTGTGTGTGAATGAATTGGTATCAAATTTATATTACAGGTTGATTTGTAGAAATTTTGTTGTTGTGTGTGAATGAATTGGTATCAAATTTATAATTGTAGAAAAGTGTAGGTGTGGCTGCACAATAATACAGCTTGTTATGAAGCAGGTCGGGAACAGCTTTGGAGACATACAAATTAAAGTATGTCTCCTAAGTGGTGGTTAATACTTTTAATCAAATAGACTTATGCGACATACATACATTTGTAAGTCTCCTAAGATCACCACTTAAGCGACATACATACATTTGTATGTCTCCTAAGATCACCACTTAAGCGACATACAAATATCATATGTTGCTTAAGTTGTAGACTTAAGAGACATAAGCAATATAGTATGTCTCCTAAGTGTACGACTTAGGAGACATACTCTATTTCCCGTGTCTCTTAAGTTTAACACTTAAGCGACATATGATATTTGTATGTTGCTTAAGTGGTGATCTTAGGAGACATAAAAATAGAGTATGTCGCTTAAGAGGTTAACTTAGGCGACATAATAAATAGAGTATGTCTCCTAAGTCTTATACTTAAGAGACATACTCTATTGCTTATGTCTCCTAAGTCAATCACTTAGGAGACATACTATATTTCTTATGTCGCATAAGTGAACCACTTAAGTGACATACTATATTTGTATGTCGCCTAAGAACTTAGGCCACACCACATACCCGACACTACTTAAGCGACATACCCTATGTCGTCTAAGACTTAGGCGACATACATCAGCTCTTAAGAGACATAATTTGTATGTTTGCTAAGTGTCTATTTCAGGTAGTGTTATAACATAAGCATGTATAAAATGACAGTACTTTGTATAAAAGTAGACTACCAATAGCTCTTATAACATAACTGACGCTACTAGAATAATGCATTGTGGTAGCCTAAGTACAAACCCGTCAAATTATGGTATAGTCTCGGAAGACTAAGTATCGATCCACAGAGATAATTGGAAAGACATGGAATGGATTACAGATTTTACTATTTTCTGGTTTTGTAAAAGATTGGTTGTGAAACAACGGAAATATAAATTGGTTGTGAAAATTGATAAGAAAGTACTAAGGTATTTGGAAGTTGTTTGCGACACAATAGACATCAGTTACTAACTCATATAAGGATATTCATACACTTTTCTAAAAGGTGATAAAATTGATGTTTTTCCTTAATTAGCAAATGGGTGCGAAGCATAGCAACTCATTCTAAGCCTTAAGATATATCGAGAAGGAAAATAACCAAATTCCACCCCATCTAACATTATCGAGTCTGTTCTTAGCAATGGGGGTGAAGTAAAACTACTCATTCCCGATATAGCTAATCTGAAATAGAAATGACAGTTACATTGTAAAAAGGTTTAACATGAAGCATGTGTATAAAATCTCATGGTTTAAAGGAATGAAAATTAAATAGTGAACCTTTACTATTGACGGGCCGAAAATACTTCCGTGCTTAGGTACCCAAGTGCAAGTTGTCAAGTTATAATACTTGGTAAGTCCAAGTGTCGAACCACAAGGATAGTCGGAAAGACAATGTGGTGATTACGAGTCCAAGGCTTTGTTTTAGAGAATTTGATTGGTTGATTTTAGTTGTTGATTTTAAAGTCTTGCAATAAAAATTAAAATGATGTAATAATAGATGAGGAAGTGCTAAGGCATTATAGAATTCATTTGTTTTGCAAAGTGCATCTCTCATTTTTATTTTGTGACAAAGGGTGTGAAGCAAGTGCAACCCATTCCCATATAACATCAACCAAGATTCAAACTTAAAATACACAAAAAGAAAAGGCATAAATTTAAATTAGGCATTTAAGAACTCATTGTTAGTTTCCCCTAGGCAAATGACTTGATTATGAAAATGGCCAACTACAAGGAGTTTAGCTCGATAATCATAACATTTCATTTGTCTATGATTGGGAGGTCTAGGTGGAGGTCAAACCGTCCTATATAGACTTATTTGATAAATACAAATTGAATCCTTAAAATGATTAATGAAGTTGTTTATGACATAAATTTAAAAGATCATCTTTGGCAATACTTTAACTAAGAAGATGACGAGTCTTAAAATCACATAAAGTGTAGAAAGCACTCAACATATCATTAAAGTATTAAAAGATTAAAATCTCAAATTTATGGTGTTTCAATGAATATTCAAAAACTAATCATGCTTGGCAATGAAAAGTATCTCATTCAAAGAAAGAATGGACATAGGCTAGTAAGAAATACACAAGTGTATCATCTCTTCATTAATGCTTGAGATCTAAGTATACAAGGCATACAAAGTCAAATCATCATATGAAAATTATCTTACTAGCTTATGAATGATTGAAAAAATAGAGAAGATGAAGGATTCAAAAAGTATTTAACAATACTAACAATGGAATGAGAATTGAACTTACATAATTAATGCATTGCAAATTTCATCTTTTAGCCTTAGCAAAGAAATTTACTTCATAATAAATGTAAAGACAAGAATTATAAAAGTGAACTCCATTTCTCTCTCTAGAAAATACTATTACAAGCTCTCTATAAATTGAGAAATGATAAGTAAAATAAAATTAATATCTCCTCTCCAAAGCAACAATGAAGACTATAAATAGGAGAGTTGTGTTGGATGCCAAAAAAAAAACAATGTTTTTTTTTTGGTATAGAATTCCACTATCTTGGATGCTCTTTAATCACATGGACAATTCCAATTTCTTTCTTTAATCATATGGACATGGAGACTTCCACTTTCTTGGATGCTCTTTAATCTTATGGAGACTTCCAGTTTCTTGAATTTCTTTTGACCATGGAAAATTCCACTATTGTATTAAATACAATATTTATTGAAATCTAAATACACCAAAATAAACACAAAATGTGCCTTTCCAAGCATTGTTAAATACAAAAGTGCTACGAGACTAATCGCAAAATAAGTTGGCAAACCGAGTAGTTTTAGAGAAATAAACGCGTCAAACAACTCCGAAAATGAGCGTATGAATGACAATATTAAGCGTTTATCAACTATGAAACGAGCCGAAATTTATGGAATAAAATCGTCAATTAATTGATTATCACTTAGGATAGACAATAAAAAGTCTAAATAACACATATAGTGTAAGAAGCACTCAAAATATCATTAAATGAATCAAAGAGGAGCTAAACAAAGTTATAAACCATTTATGGATTTTTTTAAGAATTCTTCATAATCTCTACAAAAAGGAAAAATGATTTATAGATAGGGAAAAAAGATTACAAGCTTTCTAGAACTATATAAATATGTTGTATTATCATTAACAAATAAAATACAAGGCATATAAAGTCTAATCTTCACATGAAAATACCTCAAAAGCTTGTAAGATGGAAATATTGAAGAAGAAAACACTACCTAAGGAAGGAATTTAGGCGACCTATCATCTCCGTCGCTTAAGAGAAGTTTTTACATTGCCTTACCAAAGGCAACGTAAACTAGATCGTCTTAGATCCATCGCCTAATTTCTGTCGCCCAAGGTCCTAGGGGACGTATGTTATTACGATATCGTCTTAATGGCCACTTAGGCATGCAACTTTTATCCTCCGTCGTCGACGATGTTACACTTAGGCCACGTAAATGGTATATTACGTCGCCTAAGAGGTACACCTAGGCAATGTTGGTATTATCTTATGTCTGCTAAGAAGGAAACCTAGGGCACGCAGATATTATCCTTCGTTGTCTAAGGTGGAACGCCTAGGCGACGTTGCTATTATCTTATGCCTGCTAAGACGTAAACCTAAGCCGCACATCTATTATCCTACATCGTCTAAGGTTGTATACCTAGGCCACCTTGGTGTTTGTAGTACGTCTCATAAGAGGTACATTTAGGTCACCCATCTATTATCCTACGTTGTCTAAGGTGGTATACCTAGGCCACGTTGGTATACTACCTCACTTAAGAGGTACCCCTAGGCCATAAAGTTATTATCATCCGTCTCTTAAGAGGTAAACCTAAGCCACAGAGGTATTATCCTTCGTCTCTTAAGAGATACACCTAGGCCACCTATGTATTATATAATACGTCTCTTAAGCGTAGGCCTAAGCCATGCACCTACATTGCCTAAGAGCTGGTCATAATAAAAAAAAATTCTACATGGGCACTAATCTTGATTATTAGGGGCACTAATCCTGATTACTGGGGCGATTATTAGGCGCTATAATTGTGGCCAGTAATCTAAATGTGTGTATATATATATAAGCAAATAGGGCATCATTAGAATTAAACTTTAAAATTTATTAAATTAAAATTTTAACACATTATAAATGACTTTCTTTTTAATATTAAATGCTGAATTTAATTTTTAACGGTAAGAGAAAAGAAAACCATTATTATATCTTAATGATGAATGAAGATACCAAACAAACAACCCCAAAATTAGTTGAATGATCTGATTAGATGCTCAACATATCATACTTATTTTTATGAATAAATATTCTCCACCAATTTTTATTTTTGGGAAAAAAAATGTTTCTTGCCACTCAAAGAAAAAATAACATCTCACTATATCGTTCAATTAATCAACTCAAAAAAAATCGCATTCATTTTCTATATTGTCACCAAACAAAGTTTAGTATTTTTAATTTAAAGTATTTAAACTATTTTTAAAAATAATCAAATCCTATAATATCTTTAATTTTATTTATTTATTTATTTATTTTTATAATTCATGCAGAATGCGACTAAGTTATTTTGGTAGTTACATGTGTTTAGTAGTAAACATGTCATTTGCATGTATGTATAAAGCATACTGTTACAATGAAAATAACTTATAAAAGTAAGAAACATAATGGTGTAACAAAGGTAAGAAATTGAAGAAATTTTTTTAACAAGAATTTATTGAATTACATGAGTTAAAATATTGGAGGAAACTCAAATCAAGCAAGTGAAAGAATTTTTTAAATATGTCTGTGATATCTCATAATATCATACAAATGAGCTTTTGGTAGTGGGAGAGGTGGCTGGTCAAGATTAACGACTAATGATCTTTAAATCTATTGCCTTTCGGGAATTTCAAATCAATTCAAACAACGGTATAGTAATTTTATGGTATTACAATTCTACAAAATTATAATTCTAATACAATTTTAAAATAGTGTATCCAATCGCACCTTAACATACATAGATTTCTAGACTGATATTTCACACTCCAATGTAAGATTGTCATCTCAATCTATCAAAAGTATTTAGCTCACTCCAATCATAATGTATACATTAATTACGAGATAAAGTGTTAACTTTGTGTATTGCACAAATAAGTACATCTCAACGTACTTGTATCAAAATTGTATATTATTTAGAATTTTTTTTTTCTTTTATAGATATCAATTTAGCAGGACAAGATGAAGTTTTTATGAAATGATAGATAGAACAAGGTAGTGTTTCTCTTGAAACCACAAATTTTGCTAAAAACTGAATGTAAACGTTTATTCCTCTTATTACCACCGGAATCGATACCATTGCTGTGAGCACCCCTTCATTACTTACTCATGCATGCCTACCTCCCACCAGCACCATCATCAGTATATGTTCCGCTTTCGTGTTGTACTCGGAATGTCCTTCCATCTGGAAATTTATTTTTTTAAGCGAGGGAGATCGTAAATTTCACCAGCAAATAATAAGAATTAGCATGTTTTACAGACATTGACATTCACAAGGTCTACATATATGTACACTTTGCTTTGAAGGGTACATAAATAAACTATATTTGTAACAATAATAATACTGTAGTCTTAGATAGTTTATATTTTCAATCATAATCTCTAATACTTAGTACTCGCTTGCTTTGACATTCTCGGTCTAAAGTTAATAGTTATTATTTTATTTAAAATATTTAAAATAAGAGTTTAGTTGCTCTTGTTGTTTTTATTTTTTTTTTATTTTTTTTATCAATGTACCAAATTTCACAATGGTTAAAAAAAATTTGTCTTATTAATTCTTATTTATTTTCAAATTAGGAATCCATATTTGGGTTCAAGTTTTTATGATAATGCACTAATTTTAACATAATTAGTAGTTAATAACATAATTTGCTCATAATCGTTAAAAACTACACATTGTTAATGTCCTTACTAGAGAAACTAGACCATTGGATGTGGGACATTTACAAAATATTAAATTCATTATTTGACAAGAAGTAGTAATATTGATGTTCTTTATTTTTTCTATATTTACGAAATTAATAATTCAATTTAAATTTGTTGTCATTCGGCTGTGAGGACATTCAGCGTTCCCCATCAGAAGATGCAAATTCAACTCTTGGGACAAAAACTTAACCAGAAAAGGCTTCTTATATTTTATTGGCTTGTTGACCATAAAATATGATCATGCATGGGAATAATATTTATAATTCACACCCATAAAAAAATATTTTTTTTGATGTATGTGTACCCATGTAAATATGTATATTAGAATATGATTTTAAGCAAAAATTATGTTAACGCGAGGAATAGTCCACCATCACTATGGCCGCGAATCCGTCATTAAACATAATGTGAAATTTGGCTACAGGATACTGCTACATGTATAGTGCGAATATGCAAAATTATTATTCAACATTTTTAAAAGAAAATTGTTAGCATGTTTAATACTAGAAAATTACTTTTTCTTCTTTCTCACCAAAAATGGTCTTTATACGATATTTTTTATTAGATGACAAAATGCCTCTATTTTATTATAATAATGACAATTGTATAGCACTTAGTAGCAATCATGCAATTTTCACTGTACTTTTATATCATAATATTGTAATGAAGATAAGTTATAACATAACCAAACATAATGCTTTAATTTAGGTGAGTTACAAAGCTAAGAAAATAGGTTATAATTATGATTATTGTTATACATAAATTTTTAGTAAACTTTATCACGTTTCACTGTGGATTAGCCCTAAAATATTGGAGGAAATTAATGTTAAAATTTGATTATACGAGTAATAAAATATATTTGTGTGAGAATCCGCAAATGCAACCCCCGGGTCTCGTTCCCGTTCTTGGGCGTCTGAAACGTCGGAAGGGATTTCGTCGTTCCATTTGCTTCTTTTTGGTGTTTGATAATTCATATCGTGTGTCCCTCTATCCTATTTCTAGATGTAAGAGGGTTCGTTCAGAGTCGCCAGTACGTTTTACGAGAAAATGAACAAAATAATTGTGTAAGAGGAACAAAATAATTGTGTAAGAGGAAAGACTACAGAAAAGTCTTTCTTTACACGTTTGTCTACGAAACCAGGATTCTTTAAGGTTCGGAAACTATGTTACGGATTGGGAAGTTGTTAAGCACCCGTTCCGCCTTTTCGGTCTCTAATGGTCTTTTATATGTTTATTTTATGTTGAAAAACTCGGATGCTTTTACTGATAGTCTACTACTTTCCCAAATAAAAACCCTAATTTTGGGAAAAAAGAAAAAACGGGTTGAATGGGATTTGTAGACGAGGACTAGTTTCCCCTTCTTCGCCAGTTCATCGCGGGGAACTATAAAGTTCCCTATGTGTATCGGACCCGAAAGATAGGAGCTGTCACGGTCCACGACCTGTTAGTAAGTATTTTTAGAATTTTTAGAGAAAATAATCATAATAATAATAAATAAATAAAAATAAAAATAATTAAATGGGATTTATTTTTATGTTCAGGTAGAGTGGGCCCCCTGGAGTGATATGGGTCTTCACTTTGGGTACGGCATTGCTTTGACCGCTTCGAGGACCAGGCGGCTGATTAGGGACGAGTATGGTCTCCACTTTTATTTGGGCGAGAGGGTTATCCACCAGCACACACTGGCCCAGTGGCCTCGGGTTCCGTTATTTCCCCCAGTTCTGATGAGGCGGACGGGCGAGATCGACCCGGTGACAGTGCAGGCTAGCTCTAGTGGTTGGCCTTGGGTTTCAGACATTTGTAGAGGAGGGAGCTATGCTGCTTTCGCCGCCTGTTACTTGATGAGAAAGCGGAAAGGAGACTTGGGGACGGGTCTTCTACGAGCAGTATCGGGCGTTAGGAGGCGATCCCAACTACATACGAGGACAGACCCATTTAGCTAGGACGGTCCCCTGTCATCTGCCACTTGTCCCCGATCAGAGGGACAATATTCCGGATTTCGATGACGAGGATCCCGAGGGGGAGAGGGGTGTTCATGCCGCTGCCGAGGGCGGTGATAGATCAGGGGGTGAGGGAGGTGAGTCGGCTGGAGCTCCAGAGCAGTCGCCTCAGACGACACCCATGGAGGAGCAGCGTGCCGAGGGTTTTGAGTTTCCTACTGGTCCTTCGGTATCTCCGGGGGTTATATTCGACAAGGCTGAGGCTGCTAAGAGAGGGGGAGCAGGTTTTTCTGAGCGATCATGGGAGTCTGAGGACTTCGGGGCTGATTATGAGCAGTTTGGGCCAACTCCTCCTGCTGCGGTGGCCACTCCTTCTAGTGGGGTTCCATTTCCTCCCCTAGTCGACATACCGCTGCTTCCTTGGGATATCACCTACGTTGGAGCTGGTCTTCGCCCCTATACTGTGCCCGAGTATCCTTTGCCCGAGGATAGTTTTGACTACCTGGGCTGTAGCGTGGGTGATGAGGTATGTTCTTTATTCCTGTTTTCTGCCATTCTTTCCTATCTGTTTATCTAAAAATGTGCTAATTCTCTCTCTTATGTCTTTTTTTTACAGCGGGTGAGCGTTCGTGCAGCAGACTTGAGAGCTGTCCATGCCCAGTATCTGTACAACTGGAACCTCCTCCAGTTCGTCGGTCGGGACCCCACGGCGTATATGCGTGACTACCAGAGGGCGATCGACGTATCTCTATGGGTGAATGACCCCTTGTCTTCCTCTCGTGTTTGGACGGAGTCTCGGAGGAGTAGTAGCCGGACCTCCAGACGCTCTTGGTCTTCAGTGATTCATCCCACTGCTCCGATTCAGTCGACGAGGCTTTCTCAGGCAGCAGTTCCTCCTCGTTCGGACGTTCCAGTGGTTGATCCTACTCCTGAAGAGGGCTCGGGTGATAGTGGGAGCGTGTCGAAGCGCGCTCGGGTAGATTAGTTTTATTTTTTCTGCATTGTACTGTTAGTTTCAAATAGATATGTAGTTTTATTTTAGACAATAAACAAAGATTTGTTGGTAGTTTTTTAGTTTTGAAAACTGTTTTTATTGGATTTATGAAAATCTTTATTTATGATGATGGTATATATTTATTTATTCCTTATATGTGTATGTGACAAAAGATTTAGTAATATATATACATGAATTAGTAAATTTAGGAGTCATACCGTGTGATGCAGTGGTATTTAGGCTCCCTGTAAAAGAACAGAGTGAGCACAATGCATATAACAGTGGTTCTTTTGGCAAAAATGACTTTTACGTGTAAAGAAAGGTTAAAAACAAAGGCAGAGATAGGTTTGTCGCGCGATAATCCCTCCTGGATGTGGGTTTGTCACGCGAAAAACAGGTACAAGAACCCTCTTTTTGCTATAAATACACCCATCTTTCTTCCTTCATCCCTACACCTTTCCAAAATGTCTTCTTACCGCACAAATTTTGATTTTTCTTATGTCGAAGCTTGAGATGCTCTGATATTTTTTGAGAATGGTTTGAATTTTGGCGCATTCAGTCCTGTAGATTTTTCTTTTTTATTAGGTGCTTCGTATTTTTAGAGCTCTGCGGATCATCTTTTCCGTTTCGGGCTAGGTGGGCTTTGTACGACTTACGAAGGAGTTTTCTTGGCTGTTGCGTTCTGGCTCTAGGAACAACTGAGTAAATTGCTCCCAGGAAGTAGGAGCGTCCGCCCTCCTAGCCATGTTTTTCCACCAGATACCAACTTGTTCAACCAACTGGTATGTCCCCAATTTTAACTTTAGATCATTGGGTAAAGTCATGACTTCGAAGGCTCTCTCTATTTGATCGAACCATGACTCTGTCGCCTCGGGACCAGACATCCCGTTAAACGTTAGTGGGGCTAACTTCTTAAACTTCTCTAGGGTCACCATAGCCCTATTCTCCTAGACTCTACTCCGGGGTTGCTTAATATGTCCTACCACGTTGGCCAACTCCCGGGCCATTACATGTATAGCATCTACTGACTCCCCGGAGGTGGAACTCCCGTGGGTGGCATTGTGATTTGGTGAAGTCGTCATTCTATACGAAAATAAGAAGAAGAGCGTTATGACATTTCCATTATACTTGACAGGAAGACAAGTTATCAAAATATGTCATAAATTTCCCATAACCCAAGTAATCAAAAAACCTATCGTCTGATAACAAATTGTAACACCCCCGCCTTAATGTACAGGATAGCACCCGTAATTAAGACCTGGAGTGTTACTAACCCATCTTAGTAGGACTAAGACAGGTGTATAAGAAGAATATAAACCAGCAGCAATACATATATCAAGCAATGACAAGCATAGGGTAAAAAAATAATATTGTAACTTATAAACATGCATCACAAGTATACATGGCTTCTACTTCATCCCTAATTCCGTCGCCTCTTTGTCCTTATGGGACTCGTGAGTACCTGTAATATTTAAGGGAACGGGGTGAGCTATACGCTTAATAAGGGTATTGTAAACACAATTCAGTTTAATACCATATTTCATTACACAATGCATGCATATGCTAATGCAGGTTATCTCCTTTATGTCAACCTTAGAGCCACGTAGCCAGAATATATCCATACTGAACCAAAGTATAACAAGGGCCTGACCGCCGAGAGAAAAATTTGACAATTATCATAAATTGGCCCATCAGCCCCAGAGAATATCATGGCCCATCGGCCCCAGAGTATATCAATATGTCATAATCAATTTGGACCACACGTCCATGAATAGTAACATAACAACAGAACCATTAGTGCCGTATCATTATTTAGATTTTCGGGCTACTCATCGCTGGTTCTCTAGACAGCCGACGCATTGCTGCCCTCTGAAGGTTAAGGGATTTTCAATCCAAGAGCACCAGGCCCTACTTATTTTTCCATATCAGTAGACACCAACCAATGCATAATCCCTTCACCATCGAAGGTCACAGTAAAATCACAATCGGATCCATATCAGGATCATATCACAATCAGAATAATATAATAACCATAGCCAGCTTCCATCATCATAGAAAGGAGATATATGCCCAATGTGACTGTCATAAGAATGATCCATATATGCCGATAATCCTCCAAGTGTTTGGTTGTCACAATAATAACATGTATGATATGCAAAACTTGTTATTTCATGAATACCAATCAATTTATGCCATATCCACTCCCATGAATCTCATACCATATCCCTTGGTATGTATAACTTGTCCGCAAACCCATTTTATCCGTAAACGACATTTACAGAACCAAGGGATACCATATATAGTTCAAATAACATTCCTTAGTAAATGTGTATGGCATAACTTGCATCAAATCATGCAATCACAGCTTCATTAATCAATAGAACAACATGAACACTTTTATATTTAAGTTTCTCAAACAAATCATAATCAAGAACAACGATTCTTGAATAATAAAAGTATATTATCAGGTTTTAAAAGCCAAAGAACCCCTACCTCGAGTTATTAGCGAATAAGAGTAAAGAAAGTTGATGATTCAAGCACCTCAAAGCAATCGCAAAGAATAAGAAGATGAATAGTGAGCTAGAAGAAGATTTTGATGATTTGGAGTGTAAATCTTTGATCGAAAACGAAAATAAGAAAAGATCGCTTAAGAACTTCTCTCTTTCTCTAGAACCCTCTAGAAGTGCGTGGAAAAGTGTGACTCAAAAATGAATGAAAAATGAGCTAAAACGCATTTAAAACAAACTAAGTCGGTGGACTGTTCCGAATGGCGGACCGGTATGCACATCAAAATCAGAGTACCGGTCTGCAGTACAGATTTTTCCAAATTTTTATATGCTGGACCAGTATAGCAAAAATTGCATACTGGTCCGCAGCCAAACTTTTCCCAGAAATTCATGCGCCGGACCGGTATTCCAAAAATCCAATACCAGTCCGCGAGTAAACTTTTTCCCAACTTGTTTTTGCCATAACTTTTCACTCGGTACTCCGATTGAGACGATCTTTATGTCTACAAAAAGGTAATTCAGAGATCTATCACTTTTGGAAGGAGATTTTCTCTAAATTATGAACAGAAATTTTCTAGAATTACAAATGCCACACACATAACCAATTAAAACAACATAATTAACATGAAATTAAATATAGGATGTTACAAGCTAGCAACCAATCTCATTGTTATATATATCATCACCCAATTGCACTTCTATAATAAAGTGTCTCAATTAAAGCTTAAACAACTGCTAGAATGAAAGATTAACGCAATGTGTCAACTATAGCATTCAGTAGAAACCCAAGACAATGGCTTAAAGCAACATATCAACATCTGATTTGGCTAAGATAAATCACTCCAGACAAGCTTACCAGAGAGGGACAAGAAAATTAGAGAATAAAAATATATTAACACTAAACCAAGATATTAACACCCAGTTGCACCATCTAAAGCTTTCACCGTAAAGAAATTTCCAACATTTGAATCATAGTTCCGAATCTAAAATCAAGACCTATTTCTCTCTCGTACTTCCACTAAAAAACACTCCCACTTTAAAGAAACTATCGCTCTTGCTCTCACACTCCCACTCCCACTCTTACAAACTCTCTCTCGCCAGAGCACCCAAAGCGTTCGTCGACACCGGACCGCTGGCTACCATCGATAAGTACTTATCCCCCTCTCTTTACTCTCATCCCTTCATTCTCGAAGTTTTAGGGCTTTTTTCTATCCTCTTTCTCTTGCATTTGGGTGTTTGAAAAAAGATCATGGTTTTTTAAGGCTTTTTTTTATATTTTATTTTTCTTCAGGATTTCTAGCATTTGGGTGTTTGATACTTGGCTTTTTATGGTATACCCGTTTTATGGCAAAGAAATTAGTTAGGGTAAAAGTGTTTTTTCCAATCAAATTGGGTATTAATGAAGATAAGTTTTCGGCATTTAAGAGAAAGAGGGTGAGGGAACAGACAAAGAGAAAAATTGGTATATAGGTATTAAACAAATTATTTGGTTTATACTTAGCCTTAATAAGTATAAAAGAAATAAAAACTTGTATTTAGGTTTTAAAAAAAAGGGGATGAGAGCACAGAGAATTGTGTTAAAGAAAGAAATTATTTGGTTGTTTTTATTTGGCCTTAGTATAAAAGGAAAGAAATAAAAGAGAAAACTCAATTTGGGTGTGATTATGCTTATCATTTAGTTTATTGCACTTTTGAATTAAGTTTTGATTTGTCATAGGGGGAGAAAATGTGTGTATGGTGATCAATGTTGGTAAGACTTTAACTGCATTATGTCTTTTGACACTTGTTTTCTTTTGAAAACTTTATTTGAGATAAAAAAAAATTATTTTATTGGTTTTAAAATTATTTCAAATATTTTCAATGCTTTTAATAGTCATTTATCTTATCTATGCATAAATTGAGGGCGAGCATATTCTATTTATGCTCATTATTAAAAACACACATTAATTTATTGTCATCATCAAAAAGGGGGAGATTGTTGACCTTGTAGGTTTTAATCTTGTTTTGATAATAACAATAAATCAATTATGTGTAATTTAACATATTGATATAAATTTTTAGTTTATTCACTTGGAAAATTAAGAAAAGTATGCCACATTTCAATGATCATCATACGTGGATCAAAACTGATCAATCCAAATTGAAATCATTCATCTACAAGCATTGGAAAAAATAAGAAGATCAATCTTATCACAATGCAATTCATAGAGTGCAAGGATCAAAAGCTTCAAGGCAAAAATTTCAAGTCAAGATCAAATTAAAGAAACAAATCAAAGCATTCAAAGACTCGTTTATTTGTCATTTGAGTGAGTGCTTAGGATTATTTGTAAAGTTTCTTATTTGATGATTATTATAGCTCATATACATTGTTACAACATTCTTAGATTGATTAAAACAAAGTTTGAATCAAGATTCGTTCAAAACTTCATTCTAGTAAAAATTGGTTTTGAAATAAATTCATTTTAAATTCAAACGGCTTTAGTTTAAGCTCTCTCGAAAATAGGTGTCTAGGAACCTATTTTTGACCTTCCCAAAGCATCAAAAATAATTTCGGAGCTTAAATGCAAAAGTAAAATTTTTGGGATTTTGCCTGGCAGTCCAGATCTCCTCAGTCGACTAATGCACTATGGCTCAGTCAACTGAAGCCCACCTGTCGACTGATGAGTTGTGCTTAGTCGACTGAGGCTTCAAAAATTAGCCGTTAGGGATCTAACTTTTTACCATTTTTGGCACCAAACCTTTATCCACTCCCTCCAAACGGCCATATAGTATCTTATACTATATATACTCATTCTAGACATTACTCAAAGACTCTTGAATCATTCTAACTCTATTCTTTTCATCTATACTCAATATTCAAGATTCAATAACTTAGTTTTGATCAATCATTCTTTATTTGAGCTATAAATCTTGATCAAACAAGATAACTTTAGTGTAAGCTTCAAATTGTATCTATCAAACACTTGAAAGAGTTATTTTTCATTGGTGTGAATCACCAAACAATTTTTATTATCCTTTTGTGAGAGGTAAATCTCACAAGTTAGCAAGAAGGTAATTTCTTGTAAGAGTGTAGTGAAAAGAATTACACTTGAGTGTTGTAAGAGATAAATCTCACAAGTAAGTAAGAGATAATATCTTGTAAGAGTGAGAGAAGAATACACTTGTAGAGGTTTATTTTTTACTCGGAAGAAAAACGGTTTAAGTGAAAATTCTCGGAGGACTAACTGAGCACGGACTTATGGTGTAACAAACCGAACCGTGTGGACAAAACGTCTTGGTCTTCAATTGGCTTAATCTTTCTAACTTTAAGCTCTTTACTTTATTGCTATATCATTGCTTGTGTTTTGTTTTCTCTTGATTTTTCTTGTTTGAATTACCATATCCTTGTCACATTTATTTAGCTAAATTGTTTTGCTTAAACTTTTCTAAAAGTTTTTAATTTTGCATTTAGTTTTCAAAACCCTATTCACCCCCCTCCTCTAGGGTTGATTTTCTACCAACATGTGCCTTCATGAAGATACAACAATTCATTCAATGAGTAAATTAACTTGCTAAGCTATGTAAAAAAAATTATTCTTTTTTTTTTCAAAAAAAAAAATACATAGTTCAGCAAATTTTCATTGAAAGGAACGAAGAAACTTAGTAACCCTAATTCTCATGCAAAATATCAGGAGATGGTGACTACAAAGGAAAAATGATTATTAGTAAGCTCATGCTCATTAGCTTTGAAACAATGCATGTGTACTTTACAACTTCATTTTATTTTTATTTTCAATTCACTCTATTTATGCATGTATGCATATAAATTGGCCTTTTTTGTATTAAGAAACAAAAATCCATGTTGGTCGCCATCTCACAATGGTTTTGTGTTTAGGACATACAATCAATTAAAATTGTGTTTATTATTGCTACCATAGTACCAAGGCCATTATTATTGCAACCTTAGTACCTTTCTGTATCAAGGTTTAAGTAAATTCTTTTTAATTTTAATTAAGTAAATTTCCAGTGTCCATATGCAATTTAATTTATGTTCTTCACTTTTTTCTTTGACTGGATACAAAGAGGATAAACTATTTTTCTGTTTTTTAGTTAGAGATATATTTCCCATTTTTTTTTCTCCTTATGCTTTTTGTTACCTTTTTTTTAAACAGTAATAGGGAAAGTCTAAATTTCTCTGTCCAACAGCACGAGTCTACTTTCCTTTTTAGAACAACATTTATGAACAAAAATTCACAATAAGAAATAAGTTTTGGTTCTAAACCAATGATCATTGTACAATGTAAGAGAGTGCGCTACCTATAAATGCTCATTTACTATGATTTGCACTATAGTGCTTTTGGTAACGCACTTGACTGCTATGTTATTAAGATGCTGCCCAGCTGCGTTAAAATAGTTGGCACACGAACTGTGATAAACGCATAATATTGTCATGTCTAAGCTCCTTCCCGGAGTCGCTTGACGCGTTTGCTGCTTTAATTCTGCCTAATTATCCACTTATCTCGAGATTAGTGCCTTAGCGAGTTTTGTATCTAACATGGCCCATGTTGGTGTATATTTTGTAGTATTCCATGTTTTTGTAGGATTTGAATACAATGGCATTGGATAGATTGATCAAGAGTAAGCTTGGAGGCTTGCAAAGTGCTGAGTGAAGAAATTCCAGAACCATGATCGATCATGGGCATAGCCATGATCGATCATGGCCCTGGCAACTTGGCCATTTCACACCCAAAATGGGCTATTTTAGTGGTTCAAGCTATTTTAGATATTTAGTTAGATATTTTGCAACCTTTTAATATATATTATTTCTCTTAGCTTATAGAGATATTATCTAGTTTTTTTGTACAAGTCCTAGAGAGAAGGGAGAGCAAAACACCTTGTAATTTCTTTTTCTTCTTCTTGTAAGTTTACTTTGATTTTAAGAAATGAATACTTCTTCTATAATTCTTGCTTTGAGTATTATGGAGTAGTCTTTTACTAAGGTTACGGAGGTAAATTGCGATATAATTTTCGGTGATTATTGACTCAATCCATGTTTAAAGTTTGAGAAATAATTGTAAATCCTTTTCTTCTTCATTTCCTCCATTGTTACAAGCTTTCTAGGTATACTCATATTAAATTAAGACTTTATATGCCTTGTATATTTAGTGCTTGGTTGTTTATGAACATACAACATAGTTATATGGTTCTAGAAAGCTTGTAGTCTTTTTCCCCCATCCATGGAGCTTTTTCCTCTTCGTAGAAATTATGAATAGTTCTTAAAACTCCATAGATGGATTATAAATTTGTTTAGCTTATCTTTGATTCATTTATTGATATATTGAGTGCTTCTTACACTTTATGTGATACTTAGACTCTTTATTTTCTACCATAAGTGATAAATGATGAGATGACAAATTTTTCCCATAAACTTCATTCCGTTTCATTGTTAGGATTCACTTTATAATTTTCATTCTTTAAATCATGAGATTACATACACTTGCTTTATGTTAAATCTTTTAATGATGAGTTTGACATATCTATCTCGGATTAGCTTCATCGGGAATGGGTTGTCTTGCTTCACACCCGTAGCTAAGAGGTAGGAATGATAACCCCGTCTTTGGTAGAATGTCGTTTGTCTCTTTCTCGATATAGCTTCAACTCGGGAATGAGTCGCCTAGCGTCGCACCCTTTGCTATTGAGAGATACACCAACATTCCCCATATATCGAGAAATCTTGTGTTGTAATCTTTGTATGAGCTCGTGATCACCGTCTCTTAAATCGTAACTAACCTTCACCTACCTTAGTGCGTTCTTATTAATTTTCACAACTGTTTTACATTTACATTGTTCTACAACAATTCCACTCACAAAATCTGAAAACTGTAAAATCCGTAATCCATTCCATCCCTTTTCACTTATCCCTGTGGTTCGACACTCGGACTTCCGAGACTATACTATAACTTGACGTGCCTGCACTTGGGCTATAACACAACGCGCTATTTTGGAGCCGTCAAGTTTTTGGCGCCGTTGCTGGGGACAAGGCAAAAGGCGGATCTCGGGTTTTGTATAAAACCATTCTCTGTGAGTATCTCTCCATTTAATTAATTTATTTTTCTCCCTTATTCTTGTTTAATTTTGTAGAGTTCCCAAGGAGCGATTTGAATCATTGTCCAAGCCCATGCAAGGGCGATTATTCGTGGACATTCCAATTAGCCCCCCCACATCTCCAAGAATGGCAAACCAAGAAAGAGTAGCGGATCACGAGAGCGATAATGAAGGGGAAGGTGCCAACAATGTTCCTCCTGTTAGGACCATGAGGGACTACCTTCAACCGCCTCGGGCAACTTCGAATTCGTGCATTGTGCTTCCCGCTGGCCAAGCCGGAGCGTTCTCTTTCAAACCAGGTATGCTTCAATATATCCCTTCTTTTCATGGTATGGAGTCGGAAAACCCATACTTGCATTTGAAAGACTTTGAAGAAGTCTGCTCCACATTCCGTGAGGCAAATGTTAATGAGGATGTCATGCGTTTAAAGCTCTTCCCTTTCTCCCTAAAAGACAAAGGAAAAATTTGGCTAAATACTCAACGACCGCAATCAATTCGGTCTTGGCAAGAGCTTCAAGCGAAGTTTCTAAAAAAATTCTTTCTCGTCCATAGAACCAACGCTTTAAGAAGGGCGATATCAAATTTTTCGCCAAAAGAAAACGAAAGTTTTTATAAATGTTGGGAAAGATACAGGGAACTTCTAAATGCATGCCCTCACCATGGTCACGAAACGTGGAGCCTTGTTAGTTTTTTCTATGAATCTCTCGACCCCGATATGCGTACATTTGTTGAGACCATGTGTAATGGTCAATTCTTGAGTAAGAATCCCGATGAGGCTTTATTGTATTTTGATGAATTAGCAGAAGGTGCTCAAAATTGGAACACCTATTCCGATGAACCCAAAGCCAAAACTCAAGGAAGGGGTGGGTTGTACCAAGTGTCCAACGAGGATGACATGGGTGCGAGGTTATTCCAATTGTCTAAGAAAGTAGAGGCAATGGAAGCAAGTAAGCTTAAGGAGGTCAACGTAGTGTCCTCGAGTCAGTTGTGTGTCATTTGTGAAAATTCAGGACACACTACCGAGGATTGCCCTACCATTCCCGCTTTTCGGGAAGTCCTCAAAAATCCCGCCCAAGTCAATGCTTTACACCAGTACAACCAAAACCGTAACCAAAACGATCCCTATTCTCAAAGGTACAATGAGGGATGGAAGAATCACCCCAATTTCAGTTGGGGAGGAAATCAAAGTCAGAACCACAACCAATATCATCAAAACCAAAGGCAACAACAACAACCTCAAAACACTTTTGCTCCACCTCAGATTCAAAATCCCAACCAACACTTGGAAGCTTTGTTGAGATCATTTGTGGATAAAACGGATCGTGATGTGGGTGAGTTAAAAACTTAAATGTCTAAACTCACCACCGCCCTAGCTACCCAAGAGAAGGGAAAATTCCCCTCTCAACCTTTAGTTAATCCTAGAGGCCAAGTTCAAGTCATAGAGGGAGGAGAGTCTAGCACCAAGTTAGAAGAACTCAAATCTATCACTATCCTAAGGAGTGGAAAGGAGGTAGACAAAACTATTGTTCCTAAAACCCCCAAGGTGGCGGACATAGTTGAATCTACGAATGTTGAGGAGTCGGAGGTTGAAAAAGTTGTGAGTGAAGAAAAGAAGAGAGATGAAGAAAAACAAGGAAAAGAGGATCTTGAAAAAATCAAAAATGGGATCAAAGTTCCATTTCCGGAGAGATTGAACCAACCGTCCAAATCTAATACCGAGATTTTGGATGTTTTTAGACAAGTGAAAATCAACATTCCATTGCTTGACGCGGTCAAGCAGATACCTTCGTACGCTAAGTTCCTCAAGGACTTATGTACTACCAAACGAAGGTTGAATGTCAAGAAAAAGGCCTTTATGGCGGAGCAAGTGAGCTCCCTCATGCAAGGCACGAGAGCCCCCAAGTTCAAAGACCCCGGATGTCCCACAATTTCGTGTGTTATAGGAAATTGTAGGATAAAGAACGCATTGTTAGGTTTGGGAGCAAGTGTTAATGTGCTCCCATATTCGGTTTATCAACAATTGGGGTTAGGTGAATTAAAACCCACGAGGGTTACGATTCAATTAGCGGATCGATCCGTTAAGATCCCAAGAGGGATAATCGAGGATGTGCTTGTTCAAATTGACAAGTTTTATTTTTTGGTTGATTTTATCATCCTCGACATGCAACCCGTGTTGAATCCCGCTAAGGAGATTCCAGTTATCCTTGGGCGACCATATCTTGCTACTTCTAACGCTATAATAAATTGCAAAAATGGAATTGTGAAGTTAGCATTTGGAAACATGACTCTAGAGCTAAACGTGTTCTCTTTGAGCAATCAAAGAGATGACGATGATGATGAGGAAAGTGAACACGTGAACATGATAGAGTCATGTATCCAAGACCACTTTGTGGCAAATTTCGAATCGGAGTCAACGGAAGGTTATCTAACCACTTCTGATGACCCCGAGGATTGTATGCAAGTGTTTTCTTTGTCTGACAAACAGGTTGAATTCTCGGAGAAAGAAGAAAACACACAATCTCCCACCAAAAAGCTTGAAGGACAAATGGATCTCAAGCTATTGCCTAGCAACTTGAAGTATGCCCTTTTAGGAGCTTCAGACACTTACCCCGTCATCATTTCGTCCGATCTCTCGGATGACCAAGAGGTAAGATTGGTTAATTTGCTTGGTAAATACAAAAAAGCTTTTGGTTGGACTCTTGCCGACCTCTAAGGAATAAGCCCTTTTATTTGTACGCATAAAATTCACTTAGAGGATGGGGCAAAAACATCGAGGCAATTTCAACGCCGGTTCCTAACATGCAAGAAGTGGTTAGGAACGAGGTGTTGAAATTGTTGGATGCAAAGATCATCTATCCAATCTCGGATAGTAAATGGGTTAGTCCAACTCAAGTGGTACCGAAAAAATCGGGTCTTACGGTAGTCAAGAACGAATCAAACGAGTTGATTCCGCAAAGAGTCACCACCGGGTGGTGAATGTGTATTGACTACCATAAACTCAATGAGGCAACTCGTAAAGATCATTTCCCACTCCCCTTTTTAGATCAAACTCTAGAGAGGGTAGCGGGCCATGAATATTACTCGTTCCTCGATGGTTTTTCCGGGTACAATCAAATTGAGATTGACCTAGATGATCAAGAAAAGACCACCTTTACATGTCCTTTTGGCACCTTCGCTTATCGAAGAATGCCCTTTGGTCTATGTAATGCACCGGCCACTTTCCAACGGTGTATGCTAAGTATTTTTAGCGATATGGTGGAAAGGACTTTGGAAGTTTTTATGGATGACTTTACCGTCTATGGTAAGTCATTCGACAATTGCTTGACTAACCTGGAACAAGTATTGGGAAGATGCGTGGAAAAACAATTGGTATTGAATTGGGAGAAGTGCCATTTTATGGTTACCAAGGGAATTATTTTGGGGCACATTATTTCGTCTGAGGGAATTGAAGTGGATAAAGCTAAAATCGATTTGATTGCCAAACTTCCTACGCCCAAGAATGTCAAAGATGTCCGATCATTTCTAGGACATGCCGGGTTTTATAGGAGGTTTATCAAGAACTTCAGTTCTATTTCCAAGCCAATGTGTAATCTACTTCTCAAGGATGCACCCTTTGAGTGGGATGCCAAGTGCGAGGAAGCCTTCGTCTCTCTGAAGCATATGCTCACTACTGCGCCGATTATGCAGGCACTGGATTGGAGCTTGCCATTCGAACTCATGTGCGACGCAAGTGACTATGCGGTGGGAGCGGTTCTTGGTCAACGGAAAGACAAGAAACCGGGTGTGATATACTATGCGAGTAGGACCTTGAATGATGCGCAAATGAATTATACCACGACAGAGAAAGAGCTTCTAGCAATTGTTTTCGCCTTGGACAAGTTTCGATCCTACTTGATAGGATCGCCCATTGTTATTTTCACGGATCACGCGGCATTGAAGTACCTATTCACAAAGAAAGATGCCAAGCCGCGGCTTTTGAGGTGGATACTCCTATTGAAAGAATTTCATTTGAGCATCAAGGACAAAAAGGGAGTCGAGAACGTGGTGGCCGATCATCTGTCTCGTCTCACTTTTACAAACAACATTGAAGAAAGCCCGATCCAAGATTCGTTCCCGGATGAGCAACTGTTGGAAATCTCAACACTCCCATGGTATGCCGACATTGTAAACTATCTTGTAACTGACAAGATACCGAAAGCATGGGGCGCACAAGATAGAAAAAAGTTCTTGAGTGAAGTGAGGCGATTCTATTGGGATGAACCGTACCTATTTAAATATTGTGCGGATCAAATTATCTGGAGGTGCATTCCAGACCAAGAAGTAGAGAGAGTTCTGTCTTCCTGCCATTCTGAAACTTACGGAGGACATTTCTCATCAAAGAAGACAACCGCTAAGATTTTGCAAAGCGGACTGTACTGGCCGTCGCTCTTTAAGGAAGCACAACGTTTTTGCAAGGCATGTCAAAGATGTCAGATGCTTGGAGGGATCTCTAAGAGGAACATGATGCCACTAAATCCCATCCTGATGATTGAAATCTTCGATTGCTGGGGTATCGACTTCATGGGACCATTCCCGTCCTCCTACGGTAACCTTTACATTCTAGTTGCTGTAGACTATGTTTCAAAGTGGGTGGAAGCCCAAGCGTGCAAGAAAAACGATCACAAAGTGGTGATCCGATTCTTGAAAGACAACATTCTTACACGTTTTGGCACTCCTAAGGCAATAATAAGCGATGGCGGTACTCACTTTTGCAATAGACCATTTCAATCATTAATGCAAAAGTATGGTGTAAACCATAAAGTATCGCTCGCTTATCACCCTCAGACTAACGGTCAAGCCGAGCTGGCAAATAGGGAGATCAAACAAATTCTAGAGAAAACGGTAAACCCGAACCGCAAAGATTGGTCGTTAAGACTGATCGATGCACTTTGGGCTTACCGTACTGCGTACAAAACAACTCTAGATATGTCTCCCTATCGTATGGTGTACGAAAAACCATGTCATTTGCCAGTAGAGTTGGAACACAAATCATACTGGGCAACTAAGATGGTTAATTGTGATTTCGAAAAAGCCGGGCTTGACCGTAAGTTGCAAATTTATGAAATCGAAGAATTGAGAAGAGATGCATATGATAATGCGAAGATAAGCAAGGAACGTGCCAAAATCTTTCATGATAAATCTATTTTAAGGAAATAATTCAAACTTGGGCACAAAGTTCTTGTTTATGATAGTCGTTTGCATTTCTTCCCCGGGAAATTGAAGTCTCGTTGGACCGGCCCATACATTGTCCGTCATGTATTTCCTTTTGGGGCTGTGCAAGTTGAGGATCCCAAAACTGGCTATGTTTTCAAAGTGAATGGACAACGTTTAAAGCCATTTTTGGAATTCCCAAGTCGAGAGGAGTCCATCCCTCTCGAAGACCCGACTTATGCCTAACAAGCATAGGTCGATTGTGTAAATAATGTTTTTTGTAGAATTTTTGGGTTTCAGGAATTTATTTTGGAGGTTCGGGCGAGATTGGATCGAGCGGGACCAAGTTGGGGGGAGCAGAAAGTTGTTTCAAGTAAAGAAATCTCATGGGAGAATTTTTGTTGAAGGCATGATCGATCATGGTTACACCCATGATCGATCATAAGATGAAGTTGAGGAAGCAGTGTACTTCCATGATCGATCATGGTGAACTTTTCCTGCGGCAGTGTACTTCCATGATCGATCATGGGCAAAGCCATGATCGATCATGGTCCCAAATTAAAACAGAGCAGCCGTTTCTTTTCACCCAAAATCGTGCCCCATCTTCTCTCTAACTCCCATTCCTCCCCATCCCCATTCTCCAAACCTTAAATCATCATCAAATTAAACCCTCCCCTAGCATTTCCCCCTTCATTATCACCCAAATTCATCCCCAAATCTCACACCCATCTAATAACCAACCATTTTCTCTCTCTTAAACCCCCCCCAATTTCGAGCCCTAGTCCCCCATTTTGCTAAGTTTCTCTCTCTTTCTCCTTTCTCCCCACATCAATGGCTGTCATTGCTCCAGTTAACAAGCCAGAAGAACTCCAAGCCGCAAGGGGTGGCTATCGCGGGTTCCGTAGCCGTCAGGAGTACGATTGGTGGAACTATGCTTTTAGGAACCGGGCTGTGATGATCAAGAGGCTCGTCATTATTGGTGCGTTAGATGACTTCCCACAAATGGGAGCCTTTGAGCGACACGAGGGGTGGGTGCAATATTTGCGACAAACAGGTAACCAATGCAATCTAACTCTATGCCGTGAATTTGTTGCAAGCTTGGTGCGTGTGCCCAATGCTACCTATACATATGTTGCCCACGTGCGTGGGAGGACTGTACCGTTTAACCTCGAGGTAGTTAGTCGAGTGACGGGGATTCCGGCAATGCCGGATGGTAGATATGAACTCCCACATTCAGCTCGAATTGTGTATCCCACGGATGACGAGTTGGCTACATTCTTAGCCGGTCACCCAATGACTTGGATTGGCTCCCAATTTGATAGGAATAATTTAGCACCACAATTTAGGACACTGTGGCTTGTCGTAGCCAATGCGATAGACCCCACCTCGCACATTCAACATTTATATCCTTATCATGCATATGTGCTATATGTCATCGCCCGCAATAGGCCATGTTGCCTAGTTCGCTACATTATGCGTAAGATCATGAAAGTCTACAACACAGTGGCCCATAATGAAACAATTAAATTTGGTGTGCTTCTGACCCGCATTTGTTTGGAAGCGGGTGTCCAAGAAAGGGACGCCGATGTCAGAAAAATTCAGCGTGCCCCGATTAACAGATCCACCCAAGCTAGAGCCGCCGGCCAATTGAGAAACAGGCCAAGTTCTTCGGCCGCACCTCCTCCCGTTGAGTCCGAGGAAGAAGCACCAGAAGAAGCAGGAACCTACGCTCCGGGTCCTTCGAGGAGAAGAAGAAGAGCAAGTACGGGGCCAGTGGACGATAACATGGAATTTTTGAGAGAGCAATTCGAGCAAATGAATGCCACGATGCACGTGGGGTTTGATGCTCTCAACACTAGGGTGGACGATATGCTGGTCCGCCAAGATCATATGGAGGCGGAGATTGCCTCTAGGGTGGAAGTTCATATGGCGGCTCAACATGAGTTCATACGCCGTCAATTCGAGGAGTTCTACAGTCGATTTCCCCCACCCCCTGAGATGTGATGATGATGTGATAGCCTGAAAAACTCTAACTATATTTATGCTTAGTTTTATTTTATTTCTTTTGGGTTGTATTAGAATTTAGACTTGATGTTAACATTAGAACTTAGTTTTAATGGTTGAATGTTATGGTTTTTGCTTTTGAATTCTAATTCTAACCCGTTTTGTGAATAGTGGTTGTTTATCTCTTATTTTTGTCTCATGGAAAGCAAAGCCAAAGTAGCCCTTCCGTGCGTTTTTATTGTTCTCTTTCCATTGAGGGCAATGTTTCTTTCAAGTTGAGGGGGGTACGTTATTTTGTGTTTATTTTGTTTTGGCTTGCTTTTGTGTTTTTCCATGAGTAGAAGAGATGTGTTCAATTTTTTTTTTGAGAAGTTTGAAAATTGATGATTGATTGATTGATATTTTGTTCGATGAAGACTATTGTTTCATTAGCTTTTGGCTTGAATTCTTTGATCTAGATAGGAATTTGAATGATAAACTAAATTGCCTTGCTCCACTTAGTCTCATATCCCGTTATATTCTCCTATTCCACATGCTAGATTGCTTCGGTTGTTTCCATTTCGGTAATAACACTTAGATTTATTTTCATTGAGAGAAGAGAAATTTTTGTCCAAAAATAATGGAAGCTCTTTCGAAAAGATCCTCCAATGAGAGGACAAAAGCATAGCACCTTGATAACTTGGATGACTTTTATCCTAATATTGACTTAAAGCTTCACTTGACTAAATCTTAAGTCTCTTTGTCTAATATTACGGATGGGTAAAGGTTACCATATGGGAAAGGGTGAATAGCTTCCTTTGAGCTCCAATGAATGAGTAGTATTATAAAAAAATTCATAAGTGAGACCGCTGCCCCCCATAGAGATGAAAACCGCCCTGAACTAATTTAGCGAAATTTCCAAGTAAAAGATAAAGAAAGTGCTTAGAATTGACAAATCTTGGAACTTTTGTTTTTGAAGAAGTTCTCTCTTCCTTCTTGAATGATTATGATTCTTTGTGTTTATATTGAAGTGTTTGAATCGAAGTCTAGTATGTGAGCATTGGAGAATATGGGATTGTGTTCTAAATGAGATAGGCGAATTAGATGATCATTCAATAATCCATCGTTCTGGAAAATTGATAGTAATGCCTCTTGCTTAGCAAATTGAAACTTGAATCTTCATTCTCATCATTCATCATAATCAAACTCCTAATGTTTGTAGGTATCATTTTTGAAAACCTTCACGAGATGCAACTCGTCTTCTTTGGGAACTTAGAAGTTAACAACTTTTTGTATAGCGTAGTGCTTTTGTAATTATTATATTTTTGTCTTGCTAAGGGACTAGCAAGAGATAAGTTGAGGGGAGTTGATAAACGCATAATATTGTCATGTCTAAGCTCCTTCCCGGAGTCGCTTGACGCGTTTGTTGCTTTAATTCTGCCTAATTATCCACTTATCTCGAGATTAGTGCGTTAGCGAGTTTTGTATCTAACATGGCCCATGTTGGTGTATATTTTGTAGTATTCCATGTTTTTGTAGGATTGGAATACAATGGCAATGGATAGATTGATCAAGAGTAAGCTTGGAGGCTTGCAAAGTGTTGAGTGAAGAAATTCCAGAACCATGATCGATCATGGGCATAGCCATGATCGATCATGGCCCTGGCAACTTGGCCATTTCACACCCAAAATGGGCTATTTTAGTGGTTCAAGCAATTTTAGATATTTAGTTAGATATTTTACAACCTTTTAATATATATTATTTCTCTTAGCTTATAGAGATATTATCTAGTTTTTTTGTACAAGTCCTAGAGAGAAGGGAGAGCAAAACACCTTGTAATTTCTTCTTCTTCTTCTTGTAAGTTTACTTTGATTTTAAGAAATGAATACTTCTTCTATAATTCTTGCTTTGAGTATTATGGAGTAGTCTTTTACTAAGGTTACGGAGGTAAATTGCGATATAATTTTCGGTGATTATTGACTCAATCCATGTTTAAAGTTTGAGAAATAATTGTAAATCCTTTTCTTCTTCATTTCCTCCATTGTTACAAGCTTTCTAGGTATACTCATATTAAATTAAGACTTTATATGCCTTGTATATTTAGTGCTTGGTTGTTTATGAACATACAACATAGTTATATGGTTCTAGAAAGCTTGTAGTCTTTTTCCCCCATCCATGGAGCTTTTTCCTCTTCGTAGAAATTATGAATAGTTCTTAAAACTCCATAGATGGATTATAAATTTGTTTAGCTTATCTTTGATTCATTTATTGATATATTGAGTGCTTCTTACACTTTATGTGATACTTAGACTCTTTATTTTCTACCATAAGTGATAAATGATGAGATGACAAATTTATCCCATAAACTTCATTCCGTTTCATTGTTAGGATTCACTTTATAATTTTCATTCTTTAAATCATGAGATTACATACACTTGCTTTATGTTAAATCTTTTAATAATGAGTTTGTCATATCTATCTCGGATTAGCTTCATCGGGAATGGGTTGCCTTGCTTCACACCCGTAGCTAAGAGGTAGGAATGATAACCCCGTCTTTGGTAGAATGTCGTTTGTCTCTTTCTCGATATAGCTTCAACTCGGGAATGAGTCGCCTAGCGTCGCACCCTTTGCTATTGAGAGATACACCAACATTCCCCATATATCGAGAAATATTGTGTTGTAATCTTTGTATGAGCTCGTGATCACCGTCTCTTAAATCGTAACTAACCTTCACCTACCTTAGTGCGTTCTTATTAATTTTCACAACTGTTTTACATTTACATTGTTCTACAACAATTCCACTCACAAAATCTGAAAACTGTAAAATCCGTAATCCATTCCATCCCTTTTCACTTATCCCTGTGGTTCGACACTCGGACTTCCGAGACTATACTATAACTTGACGTGCCTGCACTTGGGCTATAACACAACGTGCTATTTTGGAGCCGTCAAACTGCCAAATAAATTATGCGTAATAAAATAAGCGGAGATTATTAAATTATGCTCAATAATCACTAGTGCAATTTTTTAGTAGGACCCGAAAACACCCGAATAGATTATGATTTTATAGTTTCATAAATATTTTATATATAACTATATAAGTTTCCTAAGATGGAAATGAAATTGATGTTTAAGAATTATGTTCCCCCTCTCCTTTTAAGGTGCATACTAAATCAAGCCTCTAGGTATGTGATAAATCAAGCCATAATGGATTTTGATGCTAATTCCTCCCTTGTTTTTCTAATTATTATTTGGGTCATATTAATAAGGGTGTGCCTACTGACACTACATGATTGAGGCTATTATTAATCTATTTTTATTTTTTTTTACTTTGTAGTAAATTTGGATAAGTTTGCTCCATTTGTTTTATATTCCAAAGTACATTGGCTTTTGGATGTGGTATCAAGTAAATACCTAAGAGCATCCACAACAGTTTACTTCGTACACGATACAATAGATTAATATAACCTACTTACTTTACATGTGAAATAGCAGTATGATAAAAAAAAAAAAAAAAGTCGCCAAATGAATGGGAAATTTCATACCATTTTCAATGTGAGAAGAATCACGGACAACCTTTGTTTGATTATAATTTGTAACTTTTAGTAACTGAAATTTAATTAATTTTATTTGATTGTAGGAATTCAAAAGTGAGGGCATCACCGTTAAGACTTCACCTTCTATTTGCATATACTTTCTCTATCCAACAGTAAGAGTCCATTTTTCTTTTCAATCAGAACATTAATGTAGTGAAATTTATGATGAGAAACAAGTTTTTTTTCCAAACCATTTAATTAATTAAATTAGTGCTTTCTTAAAAATGTGAAGACAAAACTTGGATTCTTAACTAGGGACGGAGTTATTAATATATATTTTTTGAGGCTTTTTATATGATTTAAGAGCATACGCTACTTATAAATACTCTATTACTACGAGTTGCAGCACAAAGGCAATACCGAATATATATAGTTAATTATATCCTAATTGACCGCGCATGCATAAAAATTTAATAATTATTAACCCTGTTAACAAAACTTGGAAAAAAGAAACAAATACCCTCCTCAAAGTCGATCAATTCTTTGACCAGCTAATTTTTTAATTATTAAAAAAATAATACAATATCAAATAAAAAATTAGTTTACCTGTGTTATAAAAGGAAAAAACAGTGGATTATATCTCTAGGGGACTCTAGTTTTGAACTGTGTCTAATAAGATCCTATGCAAATTTAGTTAATCCCAATTCTTAATATTAATACATATGTATTTACATAATTTTTCACATTTTATCTTTCATATTTTATGCAAACTAGCTTTTAAGTTAATAAAGGAGGGACAAACTAGGCTACGGTTTTGTCGAGAGAATTTTTTTTATTTAATTTTTTTTTTTCATACAGGGCCTGTAATAGGGATTAGAAGAAGGCAAAAGTATTAAAGGGAAATTAATTGACTTAGAAGTAGAGAAAAAAATTATAATGAAATTGGTGTCTATTAGGATTTTAAATTTGTTGACCCTCGTTTAATGAGGTCACTCTATAAAGAAATCACTTGAATTTCAGTAGTATTTTTTCCCTTCGAAATTGCATCTCAGGTGCATCAGTTAGTAGGTATGAGAGGATTAATGTCGGACCCCCAAGGACAAATGATTGATTTACCCATTCAAAGAAATTTATGCAAAAGATTCTCTTTAACAGAATATATAATTTCTTGTTACGGAGCCCGCAAGGGGGTCTGGATACTACTGTACGAACCTCAGATGTTGGATATCTCACGCGAAGACTTGCAATATTTTTTAGGAAAGATAAAAATGAATGAATAACAATTTGCTCAAATGGGATTGGAAGGTTCATTTTTTTCATTTAGGGTGGGCATTTTATTTCCTCCATTGATTCAGAGGAATGGATTTTTAATAATGTCAAGTCGTCACCACATTTTAAATCTGAATCCA
Organism: Lonicera japonica; assembly: GCA_021464415.1. NCBI lineage: Eukaryota > Viridiplantae > Streptophyta > Magnoliopsida > Dipsacales > Caprifoliaceae > Lonicera > Lonicera japonica. Next base: position 38,639,168 of record CM038467.1, read on the forward strand.
TTTGTATTCCTATATTATTCCTTACATTTGATTTTTAACTTAGAATTAGCATGTACACCTCTCTTTTAAACAATTGTTCATTATTAAATTCTAAAATAAAATGTACTACTTTTTCAAAGTTAATTAAAAATGTTGAATTTGAATTTGAAAGAAAGAATAACGAAGAGAAAAATATATTGTTTTTTTGGGTATATGTAATGCACAAATACATCAGTACGGTTTATAATACACTTGTAAAAGAAATGTTTATAATAATAAATAAGAAAAACATTTCATTCTAATCACTGATTAAATTGTTAACTATTATAAATGAGGTAATTGGCTGCCACTATTCAATTGCAACAAGAATAAGGAGCTACTCGTGATGAGATTTAATTGAGTTAATACTACAGTAAATATATAATAAAGACACCGAAATGATTTTTATCTCTACTATAAGCGTATGCTAAATATATAGTATTTCTATTGCTTGATTATAGATTTTGTGTATACTGTTAAAAAATTTTAAAAGCTAAATACAAATGTACATGTCACAACCTACCTCTAAATTTAGATTCTACTAATATATGAAGTCAAATTTAACAGATTGAAATATTTCATATAAAAGAAATTTAAAATTATTAGCTTCTTCCTCCTTAAATCACTACCAAAATATCACCAAAATATATATGATTCATTTATTTTTTTCAACTGTGTAAACTTTCAAGAAAGCACCACTTCAATTGTCAGGCAAATGTGCAGAAGCAAATATATTAATAACTCATCATGCTATGATTTCCGTATATAAAAAATTTATATTCAGTAAATACTGATATTTTTATTTTTGATAAAAAACTGAAAATAAAATTTTGAAAATAGGATAAAATTTTAGTAATGTCCCATACCACGCTGTATCAAACTGATTTATATGTATACCGAAAATTTTAGTGCCATAATAGTTATAGATTTTGGTTTACTAAAACTACGGTATACGGTACAAGAATTTGAGTATAGTAACTATACCAAATCTACCCTTAAAATTAGCACAACTTCATTCATTATTAAATTTAAAAAGAAAACACACAGCTTTCCCAAAGTACCTAAATTATGAATTCAAATAAGAATTAACAAAATGAAGAATTTGTTTTCTTTCTTAAATACATGGACAAAAACAATATTTTGATTTTTAATAATGAACAAAAAATATATATTTTTTTTAACAACTAACTAATTAAATTTCGTCACAATTTTAACATGTTGAAGATTCTAAAATTTCAAATTTCTAGTTTTTATA